>JALAZF010000942.1:600000-1000762 GCA_022829125.1 Lathyrus tuberosus | reverse complement strand
TCTCTCGTCTCTCTCTCTCTCTCTCTCTCTCTCTCTCTCTCTCTCTCTCTCTCTCTCTCTCTCTCTCTCTCTCTCTCTCTCTCTCTCTCTCTCTCTCTCTCTCTCTCTCTCTCTCTCTCTCTCTCTCTCTCTCTCTCTCTCCATGAATGTCAGCCGACCATGTCTTAGTAAAATTAGTACATTACTTGTTTTGTTATTATTTATTTATTTATTAGTAAGTTAGGGTTTTAGTAGTTAGTGGATTTGGGCTTTTATTCTAATTCATTACTAACACTTCATCCCTCATTTTTTCTTAAATAGGCTCTTTTGTTTTTTTATTACTATCTATCTTAATCAATTATATTTTTAATGAGTTGTTTAGTTAATAAATAATTAATTGGCTAATTGTGTATTTTATTAATTGAGTAATTGTGTTTTCTTGCACATTGGTTTAATTAATTGATTTATCTCCTAAATTGATTAATTATTTGATTTTTATTTCAAGGTGATTAATTGATTTTTAGTTTGATTAATAGTTTATTTCATCTACCCCAAATTTATTGAGTCATTTGATTAGGCAATGTCTTTTTGAATAACGTTTATATCATTATACCTATGAATATCTCACTAACTTCAAGCTATCCTCAAATCATTTAACAATTCATTTTCAATCAATTCACAAATCTTTTTCACTAATGCATTAATTTTTTTTCTAAATTCTCGAAAGAAGAGGACCAATGGAATCTAGCATTCTGGTGGGAACCCTCGAATGATCGGCCCCCGAGCCACGCGTTTTGGGTTAACCGTTCATTCTTTTATTTTGTTCTTAAAACACTTAAATTTGTTAGAACAAGATTTTTTTCATGACATATTCTCTTTTAGTTTTTATGATAACAAAGGTATTGAAAGAACAAACAATGGTTTATTTGATGTGTGTTTTATTTATGCAGGTTCTTGTACATAGATAATCAGAATCTGTTTTACTTAGACACACTTGGGAGTTGCTTCATTGCTAGCTTCTGGTGGCAGAGTCTGAAGAACAATTGCTAGTGTGGCTTGGCGCAGACTCAGAGCTTAAGGCCTCAACATTCAGACGAGTTACAACACTTGATAATTGTATATCAGCATCTGGTACCATTCAGAGTTGGTGATAAAGTTGTGGTTGTCCGTACTGCAGAAAGCAAGTTGTATTGTCTTATCAGCTTGTCAGCTAGAGTCAACAAGATTGCAAGGCTCAAGAAAGGTTGGCATGCTCTACGAATATCTGCTCTCAATGGCTTTATCAGTACACAACCTCTTGAAGACTCAATAGTTAATCGTGTTACACACTGGATTTAGAATCTGTTGTGCATCCATCTTCTACTACTCTTGTACTATGGAGTAAAGGCAAAGACACTTGATCAAATTAATTCCTCAATGGCTAGTTTCTAGAAAGGCTATAAATATGGCTGAAGATTCAAATTTGAATCTTAATAAGAATTCTCTAGACGAAGGAGTAGTAAGACCAAGTAATTATCAACTCTAATGTAATATGCATATTTTCTGTTGTAGGTTGTAATTGTAAAAGCCTTAAGATTTCTTACCATCGAATATCTTAGAAATCTTAGGAGCTTTAGGTCTTTGCTATGGTGATTTCCCGTACCTCTGATGCTTGTATCATGTACACCTTGTTCTCTATTCTGCTGAGCCTTCAGTAGTTTAGATCAAAGTTTCTTGCTATGTGCTTTAGCAGAAGTCTTGTCTCATTGGGATTCAAGCAACAAGTCTTGATCCAAGATGCTTAAGCCATGTAAGTCTCATTTCTTAAGTGCTTGAGATGTGAAAGTCTTATTCAGCTAGTCTAATTGAGCAAGGGAAAGTCTTCGTCTGAGTGGCGTGAGGAGGAAGTATCAAGTGCTGCTTAAGGAAGGAAGTCTCAGTCTGAATGGCCAGAAGAGTAGGTGGCTCAGCCAGAGAATGTGAGCAGAAGTCTGAGACATGTGCTCTAAGCAAGAGTCAGTCTCAACCAGAGGACCTTTGGAGCAGTTGGCTCGGTCAGAAGGTGTGAGCAAGGAAAGTCCTAGACATGTGCTATAAGCAAGAAAGTCTCAGATAGTTGGTCTGAGCAAGTATAAAAGACTTATGCAGAAGCATAATCGATTGTAATCATGAAGTGGTTATAATGAAAATCTCTTGTGAGGCAAGGGGAATGGAGTACTCTTAGTTAGGGGAGGAACCAGGATAAATCTTTTGTGTCTTCTGATGTTATTTGTTTACTTTTATTAAATATGTTGCCAATGAATTAAAATAGAATCTGAACACCAATTCTGATTCTAAAACTCTGATCAAAAGTTAAATTAAAGAAAACGTGAAACATAATTCTACCCCCTCCCCCTTCTTGTGTACTTTTCACACCTTAAATTGGTATCAGAGCATGGTTGGTGCTTAGCACTTAACAGTGGCGCAGATAATGATCCAATAAGAAAAGTATAATTCTTCTTCAAGAAGGAATCAAGTGCCACTTGAAAAGTATCATACAACTTTTCCTACCATATTCAAAGGATGATTCCACTGAATTTAAATGATGGAAAAGCTAAACATATGTTTAACTCATTGGTCTTGATAAAGGGTTGCTGAACTTCTATAGAATATCCTTGAAAATAGGTATTACTATAGAAGTTGATGGTGTAAAGATGATCTTCTTGAAAATCTCGTTCTACGGCTCAGAAGATGCATATTAAATATCTTCAGAGGTAGTTGCATTGTGGTAGATGCTTTATCTCACTTATGAGTATATCAACATCATTTATGTGTCTGATTCTTAGACAATCTTTGAATTCTGGCGCTTGGATTTGTGGTGATCATTTTTTGAAGCTTGAGCAGTTACACTTCATCTAATATTTTCAAGAAAATTCTGAGAAGATTTCCCTTTGACTTTTATCTAAAGTCACAGTTATTCAGGAAGTTGACTTCTTGAATATGCTGTATTCTGAAGATTTGTCTTGCAGTCTTCAAAAAGAAAGAAATGAAGTTAGATGATAAAAAACTATTCAACATATCACCTTCTCAATTTAGCTCAAGTTCTTTGGAATGACTAATGATAAGAAACTTAGGTTTCTTGTCATAAGAACTTCTATACTGGCTGAATGGATTGTGATATCTGTTGATAGAAGAGTAACTTCAAAAGCTTATGAAATACTTGTATTTCAACTGATTTCCCATATCTAAAAGCAAGAAGAAACACTACCCCGAACGTAATGTCAGATGCTCTTCAACGCCTAATCTTTTAAAGTTGATATTAGTGCAGGATACAGATGAAAAGAAGCATTTATGTTCTGAAATAAAAATCAAGTATTGAAGGGAAAGAGATGTTGTTAAATCTATCTTGCTTCAAAATATTTAATAATGTGGAGTCTGTTCTTTAAGGTGATATCTTAAGAAACTCAATTGCTTCTTGATTGAGGATCACTATGGAAGTTGTTTTAAAAGACATTTCTATGAGAAGTCTTCAATTTCTCTTTGAGTTTTGTCAGCCGTACTAAGATAGTATTTTGATTTACTTTGTGTCAATTTCTAATAGCTAACACCATCTGGTTCTGAGCTTGTCAATGATTTCAGAGTCAAAAGATTTAATCCGAGACGATGAGATTAGTGACTCTGCTTAGAACAAGATTTTGTTCCTATCATATCTCATCCTAGACTTATACTCTGGAGTGACTTATGATTTTGCTATTAGATTAAGACATAAGGTAAAGAAGAGTCTGGTTGTACTTACATGTATGGTCTTATAGAAATATGAGTATCGTAATGTATCTGCTACAGATATCAAGGAAAGAAGCAGAGGCATCTTCCATAAATTTGTTTACAACATTAATTGGAGGAAGAGTCAACAACCCAGATTCAAGTACTAGTGGTACTAAATTTGGTGAAAGTAGTGGAATTAATGGTTAGGCAGCCATTGAATCAGAATCCACTCAAATTTGTGTTCAGACTCTATTGGTCAAGTCTAAATACTGAATTGAGTATGGCCAACAAAAAAAGGGTATACTTGTTCTTTTTTGGTTTATCTTTTGATTCAATGAAACATTTGTATAGATATAATTACAAAGTTTCTGTTAGACTTCTAGAGAAGTTCTTTTGAAAAAGAGAACTTTAGAAATATTTAAGAGGAAACTCTATTGTATTTGTCTATACCAAATGTCTTAAGTCATATGATGATCTTATTTATGGAAACAGTTTCTTCACCTTCAGTGTCGTTACTGCTGTGTGTTAGCTGTCTAGAATTCAATTCAATATTCATCTATCACTCAAGACTCTTGTTTTAAGATAAAATTCTAGTTCTGAATAGAATCTTAGAGACTTATGACTGACAGATGATATCTCTGTCTAAGTCTAGATCTACTAGATTTTGATGGATGATAGCTTCTGAAAGTTGTCAGTTTCTGAGATTCAGAAGAGGAGTCTTTATGTATGACATAACAGTTTAAGTAAAAAGTTTTCCAAAAACTTTTATAATACTTAAATTTTCATAAAGGTGTAACTCTTCTAGTGGAATTGAAATATTTACTAGATAAAGAACCTTTGGGTAATGATGTTCTCTCTTTTAGTACTTGTTGTTACTATTCCCTGTCTTGTGAAACATCGTTGTGTCCTTTTTCTGATAAGATTCTTATTCTCGTAGGATTCTTGTTCAGTTATTATTATTCTTCTTCTTCTCCTCTTGTTTGTGTGTTGATCAAACCAAACCTGAGATGAGTTTTTCAATTAATTCTCCTGTGAATCAGCTGGTTGTCATCAATGAAAAGTGTGTGGATTTTGATGAGTTGCTTAAGATTCATTTCAACTTCTCGAAGAGTGTGTCTAAACAAAGTTGGAATGGCTACTTTGAGATGCTCAGGGTTTCACTTATCCAAGTCTTGTCAAAGAGTTTTGGATTAATGCCTTCACTGTTGAGCTGAATTCTGAGTATGCTATTCTGTCTAGAGTAACTGGTATTTCTATTAGAGTAACCTGTAAAGCGATTGCAAATGTGATCAATTGTTAGGAGATTGGAGAAATCCCAAGAACTCTTGTTTGGGAACAATATCTCCCTTTTTGGCGTATCTTTGTAGATCTATCTAATACATCAGTGGTCTCAAATCTTCTTCCTGATGTTGTTGTTTGGAATCAGGTTCTAAATTCAAACTTACTTCTTAAGGATAATGATTTAGACCAAGTGGACCCTTTGAAAGAGATCTTCTTCTACTTCTTAATTCAGATTTGAAGATTTATCTTCGTCAAGTTATGTTTGACCATCTGAAGAGGTCTCTTTCTTCTTTTCAAAAGGTAAAGACCTTCTCCATTCCTTATGCACGAGTTATCTCTGAGATACTTGTTCAGAAGGGGGTTAACATAAGTTCTGAGCCTAGTTCTTCTAAGATTTGGAGAGACAAGTTTGAAGCTATCTATGAAAGATTCTGATGTTAGATTTCTGCATAGTTATGCTTTGTATTTTGGTGAAATATTTGTATTAAGCCTTTTATTATTAATTCAGAGTTTGTTCATGCTTGTGTTCAGTTTTAAACTGTTGAATATTTATTCTTTGTTGTTCATGAGAAACAGAAAAATAACTAGCTAAAAGTACTCAATGTTTGCAACTTATTTCATTAATGGAAAGGAAGCTATTACAAGACAATTGGATTTCTTAATATATTGGATTGGCCCTAAGGAATTCCCCGGGATCATCTGACATGTCTAGATTATCTAAGAAATCTTATCATTCTTCCTTAGCAAACTCCAAAGCCTCATTTTTCAGTTGATTTTTGCGTATGGATCCATAAGATCTTCTTCTTCTGTGTGTCTTCACAAAGGATGTTAAAGAGGAGAACACTTTTGAAGCTGTCTGCTTGCTTTCAGATCCTTCAGATGCTGCTTTGCCTTGGTTTGCTTGAGTGGCTACATTCAGTAATGCGGCCTTCCTGAAATCTCTCTTTGGAACCCATATTTTCTTTTGCTTGTACATCTTGGTGTTTTATGGATTAAGTGATGATGGAAGAAATCTTACTTGAGTCCTTTTTACAGACGTGTTACATACACTGTCTTGAGTTTAATATTATTTAAGTATTGGATAAGTCTTATCAGCACTCTAATAATTACTCTTGGAAATGTTATCTAACTGTCTAACCTATTTAAGATTCTATGAATAACTATGAGTTAATGTTTGATTAGTTTTACTGATGTTTCTGTTATTATTTCACATTGTTAATGTACTTTTAGAAAATCTAAAGAAAAGTTACTAGAATGTACTTGCATGCTGAAGAAATCTTGGTCAAAACAACAACTTCATTAACATTAAGCATCTGGATTACAAAAATATTTTAAATAAAAAAGGACAAGATGTTTCTAGTAAAGATCCCTATAGCTAGAGCATCTCGTGCCCAACGGCATCCACTGTTGCCATAGTAAACTTCTTCATCTTCAGAGTCAATTTATTCTTCCTCATCTATGACTGGGAGTGATGGGTAAAATTGCTTGTTGACCTTTTTTTTCTTCTTTGACCTTTTCATACTTCTTCTCTTTAGCTTTACAGCAGCTACTGAAGAACCTCCTTCTGAAGGTTGTTCTGGAACTACTGAAGTTGCTTCTTCAGAAATAAGTGTTGCTGAGGGTAAAGGCTCAGTCATAGAAGATTCAGAAGTAGCTCGCCTCTAAGGAGATTGGACTTCTAAACTTGTAGAGCTCTCTGTTACATCTGTTATGACGGATGTATTATGACTCTCAGTTGATGACTCCATATCTCTAGGAAGATGTTGATAAAAATGACTTAGAAGTTGGGTGCTTTTATAATGGCTTATGTGTATACCAAGAGTCTGAAATTAATCTGTGCTTAATTCTTGGAATAGTAATGACCACTAAAGACTTTAAAGCATGCACTTTACAAATCTTAATGACCCTTGCTACTTGATTAGTTTTCTTTCTTGGAAACTGATCAAGTAATGATGATCTGAATTGCATTAATTAGTGGAAAAAATTTTTCCTTTCCTTCTTTTATTTTATTCTTTTTGATATGACAAAAGGGGGAGAAATAATAGTAAGTATTTAAGTGGAAACTGAACCCATTGAGTACCTATTCAGTTGTACATATTGGTCATTTATTTTCTTGTCATTTATTTTCTATTTTTATGGTTACCTTGCCCAGGGCGTATTTTAACTTTCTTGTACATAGGTCTAAGGAAAATCTTACAAACCTCAGACTTAGACTATCAGACCCAGAAGAAGCTTGCAAACCTCGTATTCTGGTGTTGCCAAAGAAAGTTAAAAGGGCCGCATATTTTAACTCTCTTAAACATAGTGTTAAGTAAGAGCTTACAAACCTCAGAATTAGCCTATTTAGACTTAGAAGGAGCTTATAAACCTTGTATTCTAATGTTGCCAAAGGAAATTAAATGTTGTTATTTTGGTCTTCTTAAATATGGAACAAAGAGGGAGCCTACAAACTTCAATCTTGGAACTTTTTAACTCAAGGGGAGCTTACAAACCTCAGACTGTGATGTTACTAAGAAGACTCATTTATTTTTTCTTGAAAAATAGTTCTTGGTGTTAGAGTCAATAGAACTCAGTTGTGGACTATCAGCCTTGGCGGGAGCTTACAAACCTCATACCCTGTTGTTGCAGAGAAAATTAAATGCCCAACATTGTCCTTTAAATACTTGTGTTTGTCATCAACAAATGGGGGAGATTGTTAGAACAAGATTTTTTCATGACATATTCTCTTTTAGTTTTGATGATAACAAAAGTATTGAAAGAACAATGGTTTATTTGATGTGTGTTTTATTTATGCAGGTTCTTGTTCTTGTACATAAATAATCAGAATCTGTTTTACTTAGACATAATTGGAAGTTGCTTCGTTGCTAGCTTCTGGTGGTAGAGTCTGAAGAGAAATTGCTAGTGTGGCTTGGCGCAGACTCTGAGCTGAAGGCCTCACCATTCAGACGAGTTACTACACTTGGTAATTGTATATCATCATCTGGTACCATTCAGAGATGGTGATAAAGTTATGGTTGTCTGTATTGCAGAAAGCAAGTTGTATAATCTTATTATCTTGTCAGCTAGAGTCTACAAGATTGCAAGGCTCAAGAAAGGTTGGCATGCTCTACGGATATCTGCTCTCAACAGCTCTATCAGTACTGAACCTCTTGAAGACTCAAAGGTTAAACGTGTTACACGCTGGATTCAGAATCTGCTGTGCATCCATCTTCAACGTCTCTTGTACTATGGAGTAAAGGAAAAGACACTTGATCAAGTTACTTCCTCAACGACTAGTTTCTGCAAAGGCTATAAATTTTCCTGAAGATTCAAGTTTGAATCTTAACAAGGATTCTCCAGACGAAGGAGTATCAAGATCAAGCAATTATCAACTCTAATGTAATATGCAGATTTTCTGTTGTAGGTTGTAATTGTAAAAGCCTTAAGATTTCTTACCATTGAATATACTAGAAATCTGAAGAGCTTTAGGTCTTTGCTATGGAGATTTCTCGTACCTCTGATGCTTGTATCATGTATACCTTGTTCTCTATTCTGTTGAGCCTTCATTAGTTTAGATCATAGTCTCTTGCTATGTGCTTGAGCAGAAGTCTTGTCTCATTGGGATTCAAGCAATAAGTCTTGAGCCAAGATGCTTAAGCCACGTAAGTCTTATTGCTTAAGTGCTTGAGCTGTGAAAGTCTTATTCAACTAGCCTGATTGAGCAAGGGAAAGTCTACATTTGAGGGGCGTGAGCAAGAAGTCTCAAGTGCTGCTTGAGAAAGGAAGTCTCAGTCTGGATGGCCAGAAGAGAAGTTGCTCGATCAGAAGATGTGAGCATAAGTCTTAGACATGTACTCTAAGCAAGGGTAACTCTCAACCAGAGGACCTTTGGAGCAGTTGGCTCGGTCATAAGATGTGAGCAAGGAAAGTCTTAGACATGTGCTCTACCCAAGAAAGTCTCACACAGTTGGTCTAAGCAAGTGTAAAAGTCTTATGCAGAAGCATAAGCGATTGTAATCATGAAGTGGTTATAATGAAAATCTCTTGTGAGGCAAGGGGACTGAAGTACTCTCAGTTAGGGGAGGAACCAGGATAAATCTTTTGTGTCTTTTGATGTTATTTGTTTACTTCTGTTATATCCGCTGCCAAGGAATTAAAACAGAATCTGAACCCCAGTTCTGTTTCTGAAACTCTGATCAGAAGTTAAATTAATGAAAACGCGAAACACAATTCAACCCCCCTTCTTGTGTACTTTTCACACCTTTAAAATTAACTTGGATACATAAGGGTCGTTGGGATCATGCATTCTGGCTTTATTCTTTGAACTATTGATTCTTATCAAGCGTTCGTTGTCCATCAAACAATTTTCTTAAAAAACTTGAAAGAAAAAGGACCGTTAGAATCTAGCATTTCGGCGGAACCCTGCATGATTGATCCCGAGGCTTAAGTCTCGTTCTTCATCAAACGTTCGTCATTCACCTATAAAATACATCCAACCAATCAAACTATTTTTCTCTCCATCGTGCGATCTCAAAAACCTTTTTAAAAAAATGAAAGATATTTTGTATTAAGACGATGCAAATCAATGCTTCATCCACAATCGTTGATTTGATATAAGTAACGTTTTTCCGTGAATGTTAATACTTAGAAATTCATTCAATGTGATGCAGACACCCACTCCTCACTTGTTTTGGGTAACACAATATTTTTTGTCGATTAATACAAGATAGCTTTCGCTAAAATTGACTAACAAACAAACATTTTCTACCCATAACTACGTAATCCTTGAATTCTCTATTGCACCTGGAGATACGTAGGAGAAAGATTGAGAAATATTGTCAGACCCCCTAATAATAAAAAACCTTTTTAGGTCCTTTCTTCTTTGCACTCTAATAAAAAAATATTTGTTTAAACCTTATCACAATAATAAAAATCTAAAAACATTTCACTTTTCTCTCTTTTTCTCTCTCTAACAAGTAGAAGATTGTAAACTAACTTAAGCTAACATTCATTTGGTCCTAACTGAACGGTGCCCATTGAGTACAACGGACGTGAGGGGTGCTAATACCATCCCCTTGCCTAATTGACTCCCGAACCCTGATTTGGTTACGACAACCATAATCATAGTCGTTCTTTCTTTGGTTTTATCGATATTTCCCCTTTCTTTTTTTAGGAATAAATAAAGATCGGTAGAGACTCAGCTAAGTTCATCCCGCGAGCATGCGATTGCGCTTCACGAGGTCGTGTTCTTATTTTCCAAGGTACGACAGTAGGTGTTGGGTTATTTTAAGGTGAGAAAAGGTGCACAGAAGAGAAATAGGGTTCCAGTTATAATTAGAATTGTGGTTGTTGTTTTAGTTGGGACTATAATTGTCGGGGGTGCGATTTGTGCGGTGAGGAGGAAAAAGAGAAAAGCGACTGTGTCAGACGAAGATTATTGGGTTTCGCCCGGCCCATATAGGAAACCTCGGATTCGAAACTTTTAGTTCGATTGAAATGTCTTGTAGTGTGCAATAAAGAAATAAGAATATGACGTAAGGGGTATCATATTTGAAAGTTTGACATAGAGATTTTGAATTGATTATGGCCATTTAGGTGCAGTGGGATGCGACCTATGTAATTTAATATGGATGCAGTGGTTGGTGAAATTTAGCACGTGATGTGACATTGTTCCCTTCTCTATTGAGGAAATTGAATCCTTATTGAAGATTTGGCTATAATGGATGAGTTTGGATGAAGTTGAACCAGATTTGAATTGGTGAGAGTTAGTTAAATTTGTTGTATATTCTCACTCACTGACTGGAGAAATAAGTGGTTGTGGTTTAGAGTGGTGGATGAAATGAAATTCGTGGCTCTTCATTCTCGCTATCTATGAATAAGTTCTTCTTCATTCTCCTCCACTGTTGGTTTGTCATTCTCTTTTCACACACTCAATTTAAATTTTATTGAATGATAATGCTTGTTGTTTTGTTGTGATTTAGTCATTTTTCTTCCAAATGATCTCGCCAACACCTTTCCCAATATTTTTGTTCTGTTTACCACTTCATACTCCTTCAAGGTGGCGAGGGGAAAGCTCGTTCTCCTTCTAGTACCCTTTTACCCTTTTAATTTAAAGTAAATATTTCAAGTTATACTTTTAATTGGAGTTATTGTTTTTTTTTTCTTTTCAATCATCTTATACTTTCAATTTATCAAATAAGAGTTAGTTGTTGAAGGCTTAATTTAGTACTTTCTTTTTGCACTCAAGTTGTTTGATAAAATTTATATGAGTGGGAGTGAGTCTTTCTAAGTAAGATTCAAAATGAGCAAGTGGAAAATCATTAAATTATATTTGTTGACAGAATAAATATCATAGAAATTGAGTTGTTGTAGATGAAGCATGCTCCACTTCTTTTGAAGTTTCAAATTTCACTTATTTGAATCACATTTGTATCTAATATAATATATAAACTTATTCAGTTCATTTCAGAGTTTTTCTCATGACAATTAACACTTGAAATTGAGGTAAGCATTGTGTTTGGTGTTAGATTCACTCATTGATGACATGAGCTTTTTCAAATCTAGATCTTTTATTAGCGGTTACTTATTCAAGTGGATATTTTCAAGGGCCATTAGCTTGGACTTTCATTGTAAGAAGCTTACCATATGACATACCAGTTTAGAATATTTTCATATTTATTTATTCAGTTGAGGAGTAAGAAGTTTTAATTTGGAGAATAGTTTTTGAGATCATTTGGCTTATTGATCCTTCTTTTTTTGGTAGATCGAGTGTGATGATGGTCGCTTAATTGGTTGTAGAGCTAGAATGAATTTCAGCCCTCTAAGGGCATGTGCACTTGTCGGTATAGGGCTCCCCATTGATCGATTCATGACTTCAAATGCATTGGAATTTACAACTCTGATAAGAAATAGGTATTTTACTTTTTACTTGTTTGAAATCGATTTGGTGAATTGTTTTGACTTGTGATTAATGTTAAATATCTGAATGTTCAAATGCATCATTGCTAGTTTTTTTTCTTTTTGTTTTGTTGTTGTAGACTTTAGTGGTATCAAAAATAAAATTGTAAAAATAAGTTTTCAGACTTTAACTTTGGAGTGATTTAGGGCATCATTGTTTTAGCTTTAAAAAAATAGATTTTTTCTTTGTATTTTCAAAAATGAATTTTGTAAAATAGTTTTTTAAAATATTACAAGTTTTTTTATATTCATTTTTTCTAAATTGTAAGATTAATTTTGACATTATACAATATAAACATACATTATTGAAAATCAAAACATAGTCGAAATCGCAATTTTTGAAAAAATTTGTATCTCAAAAATGATTTTTATGAAAAGCTATTTAAAATAGCTTCAAAATGAAGTGATTTTTTTGAAATTTTAATATCCAATATTTTTTTTTTGATAAAATGTTAATATATCTAAAATAACATTTTAAGAATAACTATTCATAACAAATTTTTATTTGAAACTTTTATGAAAAGTTTCATTGTAAAAATATTTTCTACAAAATGTTACACTATAAAAATTATTTTTAAAAAAAGATAAAACAAACGAGCCCTTTATTGCCTCCGAAACCATTAACAAAAAATGATTTAATTGACTACATGGTATCTAGTTGCAAGCCTTTGGAGAAATGGAGATACTAAAAATTCACCATTCATAAGTTTGTCATTTTTAATCTAATTGTAGAATCTTCAATTGTGTTAAGAATATCCTATTTTCAAAGAGGTGACAAGAGAACAACTCCTTTTAACACAATCTGAGATCTTGTTCAGATGTGTGAATTCATATTGTTAGACTGAATATAAGTCATATTGGAAACATGAATATAATATCATAACTCAAATAAAATAAATTTGTCTAAGTGCTATTAGAAATTCAACTTCAGTTTTAGTTTAAATGTGTAAAGTCATATTATTACCATTAATATATATATTATATGTTAGTCTTTTGTTAAGTACACCACCACCAACAACCAAGTCTTATATCCCACTGTAATATCAAATCAATTTTGGTGTTTGTTTCAAACTGTGCTTCATGTAGTAATAGTTACTCGATTAATTTTAACTCATGTTTACCAATTAATTTTGCCTATAAAAAAGACTAATCTTATTTTGTACGGGATTGAGTACATGTGTGTTTCTGTAATGTTTGTGTTTAATATTCAATCCAATGTACACTATTAGAAATACACGAATTACCTGCGTATTTTTCTGGGAAATATTATCCGCAGGTTTACCTGCGACTTTACCTGCGAGTTTATATTGTGAAATATTATTTTTTACAAAAAATTGAGTTGCAGCAAATTTCGCAGAAATTTCTGAGACACTACCTGCGATTTATGATATTAAAATAATTTATCAATGTTCCTGCGGATTTAACTGCGATTTATTTCGCAGGAGTTGGTTAACTCAAAAGTATTTGGAAATGTTGCAGGAATTGCTGCGGATTTTGCTGAGAACTTTACTGCGATATTTGCTGCGGCTTTTGGTACTATTTTTTTTTAATTATATTCTACTCTTAATAAATAAAATTATAAAGCATAATTGACAAATTAAGAATTTTACTATATTAATTGGGTTTTTTTGTTATTTTTTAAAGAAAATTTATTTATTTAATACTTTTTTATTGTTGTGAAAATTAGAAAAACGAAAAATTTTTTAAAGAGTGGAGTATGATCTGGTATGTAAGTCCCCAAGATGTACATTTTCAAGACTACGCGGGTAGGTCACTTCGTAAAACCATGCCCGAATGGATAAGACTTAGTAATTCGAATTCACTTTGTTCAAAGAGACTAACTTTTGTCTAGCATATCCATTGACCGCATAGTTAGGAGTCGATGTTCTTATGTTTTGGAAGCAATAAAAACTTTGTTCTCTTATACGCTTGTGTATTGTGAGTATGAGAATAGTTGTAATAAGAGTTCCATTCTCTTAAACACTTGTTATTTTGAATGTGGTAATAAGTGATCATGTGATCACGCATTGTGAAAACTCAAGAGTTTTAATCCCTTAGTTCCCTCGCCTAATACGAATGTTCAGTATTAGGTTAATGTGGTAGTAATAGACACATTTGGATAAGCGAACCAATAAAATATGTGGGATCCACTGAGATAAGTTATATCTCACCCATGTCCAATATTTCAGGTAGTTCGGGAAAAGATAAAGCTAAAGGAAAGACTTGAAGACTTTGAAGACTTTGATATTTTAGCTTATGTTTTTGCTGCAGTTGTTCATCTTTTGTTGGATTTACGTTTTTTTATTTTTATAAAGCAAGTTCAATATTAAAGCGAGTACAAAGGGTACTCGAACCTGTTTACAAAAGAAACGAGCCGAAACTCGGTAACAATAAGAAATTACCAACCAATTGAAACTTAAGATAAATAAAACAAAGGGGCTTTGTTGAATTCATACAAATTACAATTGGGATGGGTAATATCTCTTATAAAAGACCACAGCCAAACCGTAAATTTTACCTTCCAAATGATGTCGCTCACATTCCAACCAATATTTTTGAAATAAATACTATTCCTAATCCTCCACAAAGTCCAGCACACGGCCAACCAAAAACTCCCTTCTTTACCGTCTTTGATACGATTTGCTTTACAAAAATCAAACCAATTCAAAAAGCTGCCCTTTACGCCATTGTCGCCATATCCAGGCAAACCAATCCACATAGAGATCTCCCTCCAAACCGTAACAGCCACCATACAAGAGAAGAGGCAGTGAGATAAGGACTCCGGATGAACTTTACAAAACACACAGTTAGTATCACTGGTTAACGGAATGATACGCTACGTGACAGTAAATCTTTCGTTGGTAATCTATTTAAAAAACTCCTCCAGCCGAAAGCCTTAACTTTCAGCGGAACGGAAGCTTTCCAAATAAACTAAAAGCGTAATCGTGCCGATTGACAGGACCAGAGGGAATGTGGGAAGCATTAAGAATCTGGTAAAGAGACTTGACAGAAAATCTCCCGTCATTCTCCGCCCTCCACTGAACAGAGTCTTTCAAAAAAGGATTTAAACACACCTCCTCAAGCCCTCGCCGCAGAGAAAACAAGGCTCCCTCTGCCGAATGAATATCCGCAGGGGCTGTAACCGGTCCTGAAGCAGAAGCGGCAACCCTGCTGCCAGAAGAGAAAGCAGCAGAAAAGTCCTGCTGCAGCAAAACAACATAATTAAGAATCTCACCTGCACTGTGCACAGCAAACGAATTATTCAAAAAAGTCAGGTCAGTCTGCGAGCCCAAATTATCACCCCTGCTTCCAGTGGAACTACCAGCAGATAAAACCTGCTGAAAATCAACAGCAGGGTTGTACGTATCACCAACACATGAACCAATAAAAAGGTCATTAACACAAGACCACAAATCCCCTCTACCAACAGAATGCTCATCAGCCTCCTCGACACAACTTTCAAAACCCACCTCCGCGCTTACAGCAACATGGTGACCAGGATCAACAATTCCCAAATCCCCCCACACCCATTTTCCATCCAACCAACCTCCTACACCCACCACACCCACATCTTTCAACAAAGAAATATCAAAGAGTTGCGGGAACAAAGACATTAAGCTGCCGTTGGCAAGCCAATTCACCCGCCAAAACGAAGTAGAAAACCCACTGCCTACCTGAAACAAACAGTTCTTAATAAAAACGTCTTCTGGACAATGCTTAGACAGATTGAGTATATCGTTCCACCAAGCCGAAGAAGAAGTCCGACGTTGAGGAGCACACCCACTGTTGGACATAAGAAGCTTAATATCCTCGTACCGGGCTTGCAAAATGTTGCACCACAAATTATCCGATCCCTCAAGAATTCTCTGTCTCCACTTATGAAGAAGAGCCAACTTGAATTCCCAGATTCTCATCAAATTTAACCCTCCTTTGTCATACGGCAAGCATAGAGCGTCCCATTTTATCCAATGCGTTTTTCTCTTCACCTTCGTGTCCCCCCAAAGAAAACCACATTGAAGTTTAATCATCTCTTTTCGGATCTTCACCAGAACCTTGTAAAAACAAAGGTGAAAAATAGAGATGCTATTAAGAATCGATTTGATAAGAGTTAGCCTACCGCCCAAACTAAAAAATCTGTCAGGCCAACGTGATAACTTTCTCTCCATCTTACTAACCAAAGGAGCCCACGAGGAGATTCTCCTAGGGTTGGTACCGATAGGGATACCGAGGAAAGTAAACTCCTTTGACTCCGACCTACACGAAAGAAATAAGGCTCCCGCCTCGAGCAAAGACATAGAAACATTAATTCCAATGATTTTACTTTTATGGAAATTAATGCCTAAACCTGAGACTAATTCAAAACCACTGAGAACCGATTTAATATCCCACAAATGACTCCAACTACCTTCACCCACCAAGAGGGTGTCATCCGCCGCGAATTGAAGGATATCCACCGTACATTTTCCCATCACTTCCAACCCGGAATACTCCCCAATAGAAATGGACTTTTTCACTAAACCCGTTAGACCTTCCGTCGCCATGACAAAAATAAATGGAGAAAGGGGATCCCCCTTGTCTCAAACCTCTTTCCACCACGAATTCCTTTATAGGGCTACGGTTTACCAAAATGGACATTTTGCTAGAGAAGATAGTAGCCTCCATCCAACTCATCCAAATCTCACCGAAACCCATTCTCCTCATGACGTATCTAGTATAATTCCAACTAACATTATCGTAGGCTTTTTCGAAATCCACCTTGAAAAGAATAGTCAGCTTTTTCTCCTTACTAGCAAAGTTAACCACCTCATTGGTAACCAAAACTCCATCAAATAATTGTCTTCTCGGGACGAACGCATTTGGCAAGGAGAGATTAAGGAGTTCAAAACTTTCTTAAGCCTATCCGCCAAGAGCTTGGAAATCGCCTTGTACAAACATCCAACAAGACAAATTGGTCTAAAATGGTCTAACTCCAAAGGACTCGCGCACTTTGGAATCAACGTCAAGAAGGAAGAGACAATAGACGTAGACAACATAGCCCCTCTATTGAAATCTTTAAAAAAGCGGAAGAAGTCCTCCTTAATGAAAAACTAACATTTTTTAATGAACATGAACGAATAACCATCCGGGCCCAGACTTTTAGAACTACCACAACTCCACACCGCATCCTTAATCTCCTCTTCCGAAAAAGGACCTTCGAGCATCACCCTCTCCTCATGATTGATCTCATTGAAGTGGATCCCTTCCAAAATCGGCCTCACACTATCGGTCTCAACAAATTTCTTAGCAAAGTGCTTCAACACCTCCTCTTTAACCTCATTCACCGTATACAAAACTCCTTCATCCGAATTAATCGCTCCAATATGATTTCGCCGTCTTCTCTCCTTCATGATGCAATGGAAGTATCTAGTATTATTATCACCATCATTTAGCCACTTTAATTTGGATTTTTGAATGAGCATATTCTCCTTGATTCTCAAATTCAACCAAAACCGACTAGAAGCCAACTTGAGATTAGAAATGACATCATCCGATAAGTCACCGTTATCCAAGTCCACCAACTCATCACCCTCATTAATTTCCCTAACACAATCATCAACATCCAAGTCAACTTCACCAAAAAATTCCGAGTTCCATCTTCTAAGGCTAAATTTGAGAAGCCTTAATTTCTCTTTAAGAACATAATCGCTCCTCCCTTCCACGAGAATACCGTTCCATTCCTTTTCGACAAACTCCAAAAAATGCTTATTAGAGAACCACTCATTGTTGAAAACGAATGGTTTCGGACCCCAATCCGAAGAGTCCACGACAAGCCAAATCGGACAATGGTCCGAAACATCCCTTGGACCGATGAATTGACCTATCACTCCCCATTGATTAATGATCTTTTCTGAAATCAAGAAACGGTCAATTCTACTCATCGATTGACCATCTCTGCTATACCAAGAGAACCTCTTTCCTTTGCACGGAACATCCACTAAATTGCTATCCGCTACAAACTCCGCAAACTCCTTCATATCACTCCTACGAATATTCAAACCTCTACCTTTCCTTTCCCAAGGGTCACTAATCGCATTAAAATCACCTCCTATGCACCATTCCCCATCCACAAATAACGATTTCAACTTCAATAACCTACTCCAGAGTATTCTTTTCTTATCCAAATCACAGGACGAATACACATTCACGACATAATAAAACGAATCTCTCCATCGAACTTTAACGCCTACGAAACCTTCATCTTTAAAGCTACACAAGACATCCACACTACACATCTTCCACAAAATAGCTAAACCTCCTGAAAAACCTTCGGCATTAGAAAACGTCCAACCAACATATTCGTTGGACCAAAAACTCCTAGCAACCGCATCTGACAAATAAGAAATCTTAGTTTCTTGAATCAAAAACATGTCCGCTTTACCTCTCTTGATAATTTGA
The DNA here is from genome assembly GCA_022829125.1 of Lathyrus tuberosus. Lineage (NCBI taxonomy): Eukaryota > Viridiplantae > Streptophyta > Magnoliopsida > Fabales > Fabaceae > Lathyrus > Lathyrus tuberosus. The sequence continues at coordinate 982,408 of JALAZF010000942.1, read as the reverse complement.
CTAATTCTTTTTCTCTTAACCAAACTACCACCCCCTCTAATATTAAGAGAACCAATAATCATTTCACTTTTGTAAAGTCGCCTTCCCTTCCCGCTTTCTGTTCTTATCCTTCTTTTCCAATTCGTCCAACTTCAGCTTATAATCCTTTCTACTATCCGCCGCAACAATCCCCAAATTAGAAATTGCCTCCCAAAGCTTCCCCCCTGTATTAGACTCCAAGTTCTCCCACATCCTAATGTTACACCTGAATATGTCTGACTCTGCTGAATTTTCTCCATGGATACCTACCGAAAATTCCTCATTAAAAGAGTTCCTTGAAATAGTTTCAGAAGCAGCGGCATGGCCTTTGTTTAAGTAACCTTTTGTCTTCTTAGCCTTTCCTTTCGTACCTTTTTTAGAGCATTCCCCCAACCAAACCATGTGGGCCATGCAATCTTTTGTACTTTATTAATTTTTTATGGCTACTTTTCCTCTTTTCCTTGACCCCACCCGGTACCACCTTCCCAACGTCTTGTGACCACTCATCAATTGTTTCCAAATAATCCCCTACATATGTGTCAGAAGAATTTCCTACCCCATCCACCCTACTTTCCTTAATGCAACAAGAAGTGCCATTACACTTCCCCACAGCCTCATCAAAGCAACCCGCTTTACACAGCTTTTCTGTCCTCTGATAACTCTCGGGCACCGTGCTACTAAAGGACAAGTTACTAGCCTTACACACCCTTCCCTGCTCACTGGCCTCCTGTACCTCCCTATCTTCCTCCTCGATTATTTCTTCTTCTTCCTCACCACACTCCATCTCCCCAAAAAACCTATCCATGTCAGAATATGAAGAAGAGGAAGAAACAGAAACGCAATCCTTTGCAATATTATTAGGAACGACTAAACGAACCGGACCAAACGTGTCCTCTCTTAAATGTATGATGAACTCTTTACCATCAATAATGGCAGAAAACCTGTCCTTTAATTTGAAAACCGACGGGACTCTAACCATGAATCTAGCAACATCCATGTTTGATCCTTTTAACGTACTCTCATCAGAACAAATGTAAGACCCAAAAGAATTTGCAATCGTTTCAAAAAACTCCCCGCACCAAGTGTGACACGGAACTCTGTAAGCTCTGATCCAAATGACTCTCTCCTCATCAATAACGTCCTCGTTCCACTTGCTCATTCTACTGAACCATTGTTTCCACCAGTCTCCTTCCTCGACTAACTCTTCAAGAACCCCACTCTCCATATCCTCCAATAGGCATAATGAAGAACCTAAGGGTGTGACCTTTACCAAGAATATCCCATCAGTTTCAAAGAGGGTTTGCATATTATAAGACATACCAGGGCTTATAGTAGTCCTAACATATGCTTTCTTCAGCCTTTCCTTCACCTCAATAGTAGATTCAAAACAAAGGGAATCCAAAGGGGGAGTAGCCACTTCTGTCTTCCCCAACACCTCCGCGTACGAAACAGATCCATCGAACAATGATGTAGGCATCCGACCACAACTCTCCCCCCTCTGATGGTCAGATAAAGCTCTGAAATTCTTCACTCCTTCCTTAGCTTTGTTGGATGGAACTCCGAACCCCCTAACACCATCGTTTCTCAGCCCCGAGCTATTCAAAACTCTCTCTTTGCCCCTTTCAAATCTCGGCGGATTTGCGTGAATATTTTTACCGTCGATCAAAAAATTATCCAATTTGACTCCCAACAATCTGATATCTTCCACCTCCCTGAACCTCACGAAGCCGAAACGTTTTCCCAATCTATTACGTCTGGGCGGAATCACCACCTTCACCATGCTTCCAACACAGCCGAAAAGAACAAACACGCCCCTTGCGTTGATACGATCAGGGAACTCAGAGAAAAAGAAGGATGTAATACCGTCTAAATCCTTGCCTGCTAAACTCTTACCGTAAGGAAATATATCCCACTTGTCCGCCTTAAGATTATGTTCACACTATGTTTTATAATCGTTAGAAACTTGTGTAACTCTATGGATGTCATTTAGACAATGAGTATGAGCTACTGGTCTAATAAATTGATTTATTAATTTTAGAAAATAAATAATATATATAATATAAAAACAAACATTACTAGGACTATTTTTAATTAAAATAGTCATTTAGTATTTTTTTTAAAGAAAATTTTACTATGTTAATTGGGTTTTTTAGTTACTTTTTAAATAAAATTTGTTTATTTAATATTCTTTTATTGTTGTGAAAATTAGAAAATTTTAAAATATAAGTTTATGGTATAATTGGTGTGTAATTCTTCAACTTATAATTTTATAAAAAGTCTAAAATTTAAAAATCAATTATAAAACATCTAAAAAAAATGTGACATTTTGAAGATCGAACTCAAGAACTTTTGGATAAGAGACATGAACATGAACCATTAGTCTAACAAATTCATATAATGATTTTTGAAAATAAATATTATATATAACTATTTACCACTAATTATTTATATATCAATTAGATTCTAAAATTATGTATATGTATATTTTATTTTTTGAATATATTAATTTTATTTATAAGATATAATACGTTTAAGATAGAATATTTTTCACTTAAAGTGCATATTATAATTATAACCATAAAAAATAATACTCCATACAATTTTAAAGATTGTTATGAACAAAAACAATAAGCTACACAATCTATGTCAAAATATTTTTTAAATAAATAATATTTTTAATTAAAAATTATTGTTTTTTACGCCAATTAAAAACTATTGTTTAAAATAAAATAAATAAAAGATATAAAAATTTTAAAAAATAAAACCTATGTAAAATTTAAGAGTTAGGTGTCGAACCCACGTTCCCCCTCAGATTGAAATCACTTCAACATTTCGCTTCAACAAATCATAGTCAAAATCACTTCTAGATTGAAATTGCTTTATCAATTCATAGCCCAAAATCGCTTCCAGATTGAAATCGCTTTCGGATTCTCTAATTTCTCTTTTCATCGTATCCCTAATTTCTTCAACAAATCATAGTTTCTGATTGTGTTTGCATCCTATCCGGTTTGTCTCTCCATTTTTTCATCAATTTTCCTTCGCTTGTCATAGAATATAAAATTCTTTATCGTTATCACTTTTCGCTTATTCTCCAAAATTGTAGTATTAGCGTTTGTGCTTTTGGATTTCTTAGGTATTGATTTGCATGACATCAGGTTTTTTTTGTATGACTTCCAATTGTTTGATGAAATGCACAACTGTAACAAAACTTCATTTGTCATATTTTTTGACCGAGCAAAATAGGATAGAATAATAGTAACTTCATAAAATTTAAACATAAAGCATTGCACTGAGGTCATGATTTGGGGGAGTGGAGAGCAGAATAATCCAATACGATAGAAAATGTCAACACATTATAAAATACGTAACACGAATTTAGAGATGGCAAAAAAAACCCGTACCCACGGGTACCTGTAGATAAAATCTGTCACGGGTATGGGTAAGATAGTTTAACGGGTATCCACGGATAATATAAACGAATATTTAATTACCCGTTTCATTACGGGCACGGATACGGATTAAATGGTACCCGTACCCGCGGGTATCTGTATCCGTTTATAATTAATAAAATTAATTAAATATCCTTTAAAAGTAATATATACTAATTACTTATCCTTTGAAAAAATTAATCACATATTATAGAATAGATTCTACTAAATCACATGTGTAATTTATGATATTTGTACTAAATCACTTGTGTAATATATTGTTATATGTTTCATGTTTCTATAAATTAATATGCATTATGTGATCATTTTTCTCACATTCTCAAAGCATAGTTTCAATATATATTTGTTTCAAGTTTGTTGAAAAAAGCTAAAATTTCTATATAAAAATAGATTTTCTATTTACACGTAATCTTCTAATTACAAAAAAGCTAAAATTTCTATTTAATAAAAGAAAAATTAGTAAATTACAATTAAAAAAAATATTCATGGATATCCGTTAATACCCGCGGATATCTCAAAATCCACGAATACCCGTCTGTCAGATACCTGCACGGATATGAGACGGATATGAGTCATATTTACTAAACGAGGCGGGTAGCGGGGAACTCCTACCCGTCCTCCGGGTACCCATTGCCATCCACAAACACGATTCTGTCATCCATTGAGATTCTAATAATAATCTGTATTCCACTTTTAATTCTTTCGTATAACAAAAATCATTAAATATTTATCTCATTCTTTTAAGCAATTTCTTTTCTAGGGGCAATGTATCATCTCTTGCCCATAAATGTCTCCATTCAACTGTGATCCCTACATTTGCACCTTGTCAATTCTACATTCGCACCTTGCCAACGACCTAACAATTTTATGACTTAGACTTGTTCTTTATTTTGGAAACTAGAAAGTCTAGTCCTGCATGTGAACCACTCAACAATTTGATAGAACAAGACAAAAGTTAAATTGTCACATACAAAAGTCATCGTTTAGGAAACGAATGTGATGTGGTTATTCACACTTCTAGAAACTTTAAGCATTGCACTGAGGTCATGATTACTAAATTGTAATCAATTGTTTATATAAATACGTATTATAATTTTTTTTTCTAAGAATTTTTGGTTTTTTATTACAATTTTTTTTATAAGTCCACATCACCACCCTATAAACAATCTCAAAGTCGGTTTGGTCTTAAATCTAAACGAAGGTCCCACATTTGGTCATTGGTCGGTGATCCTGCCCCAAAACACCATATCACCGTACACGTGTCATCACCAGATTAAACAGGAGGCTCCCACCCCACTTTTTTTCAAAATCGCTTTTCTTCCATTTCTTCTCGTGACTTATTTCTACAAAATGTTCCAAACGTAAAATGCCGCACCATTTTCGTAGTTCTCACTCATCTTACTATATATAACACCACTTTAACCAACACAAGTATTAATAAACTAGACTTAAATTGCAAGATAATATTACTATTAATATTATTAATTAAAATTGTAAGCTTGAAATTTTAGAACAAAGAAAAAAAATTCACAATGTCGATTTCAAAAATTGCAATGAAAGTCCTTCTGAGTTTGGCAAAGCTGATGCACTCAAGGTTGCATTAGCTGAGTTCATTTCAATGCTCATTTTTGTCTTTGCAGGGGAAGGCTCTGGCAGGCATATCGTAATAAGCACTGTCATTAATCAAATTCTTTTAAGATATGTTTGGATTATAATTTATTTTGAGTATCATAATCACTTTTTTTTTTACAGATAAGCTTACGGATAATGTTGTAGAAACACCAGCTGGGTTGGTAGCTGCTTCACTGTCACATGTTTTTGCTCTTTTTGTGTCTACTTATGTTGGTGCTAATATCTCTGGTGGACATGTTAATCCTGCTGTTACTTTTGGAGCATTTGTTGGTGGACATATTACGCTTGTTAGAGGTCTTTTGTATTGGATTGCTCAGTTGCTTGGTTCTGTTGTTGCTTGCTTGCTCCTTAAGATTGCCACTGGTGGATTGGTAAGGAACATTACATATATTTCATTCATTTGTTTCTTCTATATTTAATCGTTGGTAATCACAAAACTTTCATTGTTAATGAATAATTTAGGATTTGCTGCATCTTCTTCTCATCCACCTCAAGTCAATAATAAAATTGATTATCCAAGTGAAGATGATGTTGATGAATCAGATGAAGACATTAGTGAACACATTAGTAGTGAATTTTAATTTGTATTGTCTTTTCTTGTAATAACTAGTTTGAAATTTGCATTGTTTTTCTTATTAATTTGGTAGGACAAGTGATTATTAGTAACTTGATTGTGTCATTTTTAGTAATGTAACTCTAGAAGTACTTGTTATTAACTTTATAGTAATGTTTGGTTGCTTTAAAAATTTGAATGTGATTAGTGTTGCATTGGCTTATTCAAATTAGATTTTTATTTTTATATTATTGTTACTTTGACATTTAACATTAATTATAATATTTTAAATATGAATTTAACAAAATTAAAAATAAAAGTTAGAAACCTGAGAACTAAATTTCCTGTGAATTTACCTGCGGATTTTCAGTTTTCTGCGACTTTTACTACGAAAATTTCAGTTATCTGCGGTATTATCTGCGAATTTAGCTATTTTACCTGCGATTTTTTTCTACGACTTTACCTGTTAAAGTAATTACCCACGAAGGTTTTAGCTGGGAAAAGAAAATAGCAGGAAGAATCGCAGGTAATATGTTTCCTGCGAAAATTTTATTAAAATCCGCAGGTAAATCCGTAGGTAAACAGAGTATTTCTAGTGTCTTATGAACTATGTGTGATAGAATTTTATACGTACAGATGGAAGTTTTCAAACCAAAACATTAAAGTCCAATTCAAACTCTTGTAAGGTCTTCTATGAATAGTTGTACCATTTAGTTTATCTATTTATTCCTAAAAAACTTAAGTCGTCTGTCTCTCTGCCAATTTATTTTATACTTCTATATGAATTATTTTTTATCTTTTATTTTGGTGACCATTTAGTGATGGATTTTATATAGAATAAATAACTCCTAATATCCCTTAATTTTAACTAAACTAAATTATCACTAACTAATGAGTGATAGGAGAAAAAAAATTTATCAACATAATCTTTATCTAAAACTAGTCATAATTTCTAATCTTGCAGGCTGAAACTGGTATTGCATGGGGAAAGCACCCCAGGGTGATTTTGGATATTGGTTGCAGGGTTAGAAGTTCAAGTTCAATTTGCACTTGAGAGAGGCATTTCTGCCACATCTTCTATCATGGGTTCTCAAAGGATGACATTTCCCAATGGTGTAAATTAATATGATGTATAAAAACACATGTAAATTTAAAACACGTGTAAATTCGTCAGACATTTCTCACCTTTTAAATTTACACCCTCTAATATAACATGTGTTGATGTATAAAAAACTAGTGTAAATTCATATTTATGCACTAGTGTCTGGACGCAACGTAACTTTTATAGCTCAAAACAAGATTAATATGAATAATGAATAATGAAATAAATGATATTTAATTTAAATTTTCACTGTGTGGAACCAAAACTAAAGTGTTGGAGTGAAATTATTGATTGAGAATGAAATAATTTTTTTGTAAGGGTTTTGAGAAAAATTGTAATGGTGTTTACTCATGCAAAGTTTTATTTTATTAAAAATCATTTTTGATTACTTTGGAAATGCACATCCAAAATTGGTTGATACATAAAGATGACAGGTTTTTAAATTTCCGCTTCATAAATTTGAAAATGCATTTATGAAGAAGTCATTGTATTGTTTAAATAAAAAAAAATTAATATGATGTGTCCGAAGATGCATTTTTAAAATTAAATAGATATTTTTAAAAATTTTAAGTCTTTTTTTTCACCTCTTGAGATTAACACTTTCTTATTTTTATTGTTGTAATGTAAATAAACCTTTTAAGTTGTAAATTGATTTGGATTAATGTAATTTGTCTCGTAATACACAAAATATGCAGAAAATCTGCAAGATTTATCAGATTCAAAAAAATTTTGAAAAACGTTACGAATTTCAAAAATTGTTTTTTTGACACAACACAATCATGTGCAATGTTGAATGAGGCATCGTGAGCCTTGTGTATTCCAAGAATTGATTTTTGATACAATAGAAAGGGGACAACTTCATTACCTATCACAAAAAATTGGGTAGTGTATCTTCAACCAATTCAGTAATACCATATTATTTTATTATACTTAATTATTTATTTAATAATTTAAATTTTGTAAATTTCCAATACAATATAGTCTAATTTACTCTATACTCTACCCAACTTTTTCGGATGAATTCATAAAATTCACCCACTAGAAAACTATTGCACATTTTTACCAAGACCAAGAACAAGTGTATTTGCCCTATAATCTAATTGGAGTTTAAGATATCACACCTCAAATAAAAATATAAGACATACTAATTAACCATTACAATACCACATTTTGATTAGTTTTTAAGCATAACAAACACGCACAATAAGATACCAAAACAACAGAATTTACCACATTTAAAATGATAGGAACTTTAATGATGATGGTGTGGTAGCTTTTCTGCCACCAAGAAGTAGAAAAGTCCCATTACTCCAGAGTGTCGTATGCTGTTGTTGTATTTAGCCTCTAGAGTTAAAGTTTCACCATCAAGTATCTTGATAGAGCCTAACTGAGGGTAACAAGTGGACATTCCTACAACATACCCTTTCTCATTTCCTGCTTCACTTTTATTTCCATATATTGGGATTGAACTACATATAACCTTCCCATCCTGAAATTTTTCATGATCAAAGTGATAAGAGTTCAAAGAAATAAGATAGTTTAACTATAAAAGCTAAGCACATTCATACAATATAGCAAGATGCCTATGATATATGCATATTTAGATCTCTTTTTTTTAGTTTTAAAGAAAAAACTAAAAAGGTTTGTAGTGCGATCTAACACAATCTTATAAAATTATAAAATTGTCTTGTAAGATGATACTCCCTCCGTCTCATAAAAAGTGTCCTATTTGAGCAATGCACGGTTCTTAAGAAAATGATTAGATGTGTTGGTTGTAGTGAAAAAGTTAATGTCATTTACTAAAATACCCCTATTAAATGTAATTGATAAAGTAGTTGAATAAAGTAAAATTTAATGAATAGGGGTATAGTAGTGGAAAAATAATAATAATTACAACATTGGTAATGTAAATGGACAATTATTTTGAGACAAAGAAAAAGTGCAAATGAGATACTTTTTATGAGACGGAGGGAGTAATCACCTAGCTTATAAATACTTATAAATATATGTATAGACTATATATTGTCTGATATGAAAATCTTAACATAATCTCTCACATCCATATAAATATATGTATAGACTCTATATTGTCTGATATGAAAATCTTAACATAATCTCTCACATCCACGACTAGCTTCGCAGATAATATAAATGATGGTGGTCCAATAGTAGAAACTAGGTAATAGATTGCCTAACGAATTTTGAACTATGCTTTAATGCCTTAAAATTGTTATTGAGTCATTTATAATGTTATAAATTGAATTGTAAGGTGAGGACTGTGATTTTAAATTACGGTCCGCAACCATAAATGCGGCTGTAATATTGCTGATGAGGTAGTCTCCACAATCATATTAGACCACAATTCTGTTGTGATTTGAAATCACGCGTACTTCCCTATTAAAAACTGCATCAGACAACTTTGTCCAAATTTTTTCGGATATTTTCATCAAAAATTAAAATTTAGAACCTCAAAACTCAATTTACTTTAAATTTTTTTAACATTAAACGTTTTTTAATGATGTATTTCGAACTCTTTTCAATCAAAATTCACACTTAAACTGTCGCAATACGTATCGCAACAACTACAATAATTGCAATTGCACCCGCAAAGATATCTGCAACCGCAATTTAAAACCATGGTGAAGATTGTTCCACTAATAAACATATATTAATAAACATATATTCATACCAAAGTGTAGTATTCAAATATTAAAATGATTGAAATGATTTAATGTTACCTTTCCATATAGAGTTGTTCCAATTGAACCTACATGCATATGACCAACTCCATAGATGAAATAACCACCATTTTGTATTGGGAAACTTGATCTCTTCACATCAACACAATCACTACCATTCACATTACTTTTGCTGCAAGGTTCAACTTCATATTCTATCTTGCAATCATGCTCTAGACTCTTTCCTTTAGACTTATCTGACATCTTCAAAACATCAGTTACATCAATTATATAAATCTTGGCAGGCACAATAAAGCTCTCCCAATTCATCCACATAACTGTGTATTTCAAATAAATACTTCTTTTTGAACCTAAAAACCCTTTCACCATCTTACACTTACTATTATCAGGACAACATTGCAAACCTCCTTTATAACTTGGACTCAAAGCTACACCATCTTCATCTTTTGTAACATTATACAAATCACACTTACACTCAATGCACCCCATCTTATCTTCCACACCCCTTGTATCAATAGCATGAACATTGAACATCCATTTCTCCACATACCCTTTTGGAATTTCAGCAGGATTACCAACTTCTATTCCATAAGGGTCTGGAATATATGTATTTGTGCGCCTTGTTTCAGATCCAAGACCAAAGTATTGTCCATAAACATTCTCTTGGCAAAATCCACTATTTCTCACAAAAGTAATACCGGATTGGCTATCATGTGTCACATTTTTTGGTTGGTGATATCTTAGAAAAATCCAATGATGTAGATAAGTTTGAGAGAGAGGTATCGAATTTCCTGCATCATCAACTAGTTCAGCATTGAAACTCTTGAGTGAAATATGGCCTCTTGGAAAATCAACATCAAAATATAATTTGTTTGAAACAGATCCTGCACTTAGTTCAATCTTGGGAGACATAAAAACATTTGTTTTAATGTTTTTATTTGTCTTCCTAGAAACAGCTGATGAGTATGGTGTGCATGACAACAACACTAGTACTAGTATTGTCAATGAAAGTTTCCATTCTTGAGACACAATCCTCATGTTGATCTGTGTAAAGGAAGAAAGGAGTAACAACCCTAGTAGAAATTAATTACTAAGCGATGGTTCAATTGTTAAGCTTGAAAGATATATATATATATATATATATATATATATATATATATATATATATATATATATATATATATATATATATATATATATATATAAGATTGAATAATGTTACTTTTGAGATATTCAAAGCCATGACGTTTACCAAATACGTGTAATGAATTTAATAAAGCCTACATTGTTTGAATGTTTCATTGCTTTTGACTGATAAAAGGTGGAGTGTGATTCAGATGGCCTATGACCCTGGCGGTGACTTTTAATGTAGATCGATTAGAACGGACAAATCTCATAGATTCTCGTCTATCCATGTGGTAGGGCTTTGTTATATAGGGTTTTTTTTACCACTCTAGGTGGGGCTCGTCCTTTAAGCAAACTTGAATTCAGACTCAAGATAGGTATTTGGTCAAAGTCTTCATATACATAATCAAGGCCTATCACCCACTATAGATCCTTCTAGTGAGTTAGGAACTAGGAAGGAAAGATGAGATGCTCAAGTGTATCTCACCCTGATGGAGTAATACTTCGGATGCAAGAAAATAAGACAAATTTATAAGGTTAATACTTTAACGATCAAGTCACAGAGGAAAATGATGAGTAATGTGTGAGTGAAAATGAATTTGAATATCTAAAACAATATGTTTTATCCTTATACATCAAGAGCAGTTGAAACTATTTGCATATCATGTGGCGTGTATCGCTCCCAAGATTTTCATCCAGGTACAAACGCGAGAGTGGCGCGGAAAAACAGAGTCGTCAGCCGTGTAAATTTATCCCAAGAGAGGGAAAGGGAACACCGCATAAACCTGAGGAAGAGGGAAAGGAATGGTCGTCGCAACCATAACCTGGGTTCGGGAGTCGGTTACGCGAGGGGAAGGTGCTAGCACCCCACGCGTCCATCGTACTCGATGGGATCCACGCTTGTTGTCTATTCTAAGGGTAAGTTGTACTATCATCTAGGGCTGTACTAAAACGAAAAGGGAAAGACAAAGACCGACTCGGTAGGACGTCGACGTCCTAGGCCTACGTACCCACTTTGTGCAATGGGGAATTCAGAGTCAACGTAGTTCGGACCAAGTTCTTTTTGAGTTTTTTATGAGCGACGTTAAGTTCGCGTCCGACAGTTAGGGTCGATGCCTGTTTGCGACTCAGACGGAAAGTAACGTGCCCTTTTTGAAAATAGCCTTTAAGTTGAAGGTCCCGAAGGACAAAAAGGTTTGAAGTTGGTTTGTGTTTTTTAGGACAGAAGTGGCTTAGGTTAGTTCCTAAGTTGCATTGCACCAAAGTCTAAGGCACAGGGGCGAATGCTTAACGCATCGTCCCAAGACAGGACGCTCGCTAAGCACTCTAGAAAGATGAGAGGAAGCCCCTCATTTCTCATTCCCCATACTTAAGGCTCGTGCGCAATACACCTTATTCTTATTAAGTGTTTTAGAGAAATTTGAGATGAGAAGAGAGAAGACACAAGGGTGACTCTAAAGGGAGACTACGAATCCTAAAGTCATCATGCATGGGTGACCTATGGTTAGTGAGGTTTGAAGACAACCTAATCCTAAAGGAAAGAGAAGAAGATGAGAGAAGGAAAGAGTAAGGGTGACCATGGATACCTATCCATACCCTTAAGGAACTTACCTTGACCCCTACATAAAAGGTTAGTGAGAAATAGACGTGAATAAGAGAAATGAGGTGAATGACAATCAAGCAAGGGCAAACAATAATGAGCATAATCCAATCATGAACTTAGAAATCAAAGGAACACCCTCAAAGCAAATGGCACAAGTGCCTTTTCAAACAGATAATCAGATGTAGTCAGAAATACACATATAAGCAGATCTCAAGTGAAAACAATTAAAATAAATAGAGAAATAACTCCTAAAATTCTCAAATTAATCATTAAAGTTCCTCAACCAGAGGCAAACAATATATAAAAGGTCCCTGCAAAGATCCAAAATGTTAGCCATTCAAATGATCATACAAAATTCAAGTAAGGGATAGGGTTCAATGTGCCAAAGAGAAGGGCCCAAATGCAATGTGAAATGAATTTAAAAATGAAAGAAAAATGTTTTAATGCAATTTAGAATGTTAATGAATAAATGCAAAAGGAACGGGTCCAAAATGTTTTGTAGATGAAGAGAATTAAAATGAAGAAATTCAAGTATGCATTGGGTGTGTAATTGAAAAAGAAAATAGATCAAACAATTAATTTAAATGATAAGAATAAAATAAAAATAAAAAATAAAATTTGTAAAAATTTTATAAATTAATAAAGATGATGCATGAAATTTTTTAGGATTTTTTAGGTGCAATTAGGTATTTTTAAAATTAAAATATGAAAATGTAATTGAAATAAAATAAAAAAATATGAATTAAAAGTGGGTTGGGGGTGCGCGTAGTAAGGAAATGAAGAGGAATAATGGTTGGGCCAAAAAGGAAGGGTGCGAATAGCACTGTCCAGTCCAATAATTATCAGCAAAATAAAATTAAAAAAACTGGGGGTGTGATCAGCAAAATATTACGTTGGGAATGTGATTGGGCTGAAGGTTGGGGGGTGCGTATAGCACCCCAGCCCACTAAACCATTCAGAAAACAAAAAAAAAAAAAATGACTACCGTGCTCGTGCCATGTGCAGGGGGCGTGGGATTTTTAAATCGCTGGCGTGATGAGGGCCGTTTGATCCATCAGACGGTTCATGATTTGGTTAACGAAACAACAGTAAACAAAAAGAAAAAGCATAATTGGAAGAGCATAGCAGTTATGATGGGGTGGTAAACATACGATCACAAATTAAAAACTCAGAAAAAAAATAAAAAAAGACACGCGGCCCGCTGACGACCGCTCGATCAAAGGCCATCAACGGCCCAGACTCATCTTCTTCGTGGAACCCTTTGACCGGCCGGAGATTTCCCAGGTCGCCGGAGCCCTAGCTCCGGCCGCCTGCCACCACCACCTGCAACCTACAAAACGCCCAGAAAATACCAAACCGCATACCATTTTGTCCAGATTTTTATGAGGATCATGAATATCCTATTATTTTTCACAAAAGATTAATGTACAAAGGGATTCGAAAGAAAGAAAAAGTGGGTCCAAAACTTTAAGTCAACACAACAAGCAGTACGCACGTTCAAAATCAAAACCAAATATACCAGGATGATCAGTAAACATAACTCGTTAATATTCACATAAAAAATTGGAGTTTTAGGATCCTTGAAAATCCTTCAAACCTGAGATGGTATACCTTCAAACCGTGCTTTTGGCTGTGAATGGAGGTCGATTTCTACTCTGTGGATCCCCAGGAAGAGATTGGTGGAAGTACTTTTTCCAAAGACCTTGTGGATCGTGAGTTTTTGTGAGAAATCCTCTTTTAGGGTTTTCTTGAGAACTCCTCTAATTTCACGTGCATGAACCCTAACCAATGCATGATTGAGTTTATATAGACTAGGGTTTTCTACTGAATACCAATTGGGCTTGGGTAATTGCATGTTTAATGATTTTTGAATTATTTTGGAATTTTGCATTATGTTGAATAAGTGAAAAATACATTCCATCCATGCCCTTGAATTCATGATGGATCACTTGTATCTGAGTTGCTAATCACACCACTTTTAACTTGGGCCTTGAGAACAACTGGTTTATGAGTTTTAGACATTTTGGGAAATTTGAATAATGGAAAAAAAGGTGCATAATAATCCATGGAATTTCTTCATTCTTGGGCCAAAATAATCCTCAAGGAATGTCTTTTAATATTGGAATGTGGCATGAAGCAATGGAATTGATTATAGGTCACTATGCCCAACATTGTGAAAATGGCATCATGAAAAACCCTAAAAACCACTTTGCCTTCTTTTGATCATAACTGGAGTTTCACAAATGATATGGAGACCCACTAGTACTTGTTGGAAAGAGGAGAAAAAGACCTTCAACTTTCATGTTGGAGAAAAATTCATTTGGAGCTTTCTTGATGATGGAAAGTCAAGTTGAATGCAGTGTAGAAACTTGCCAAAAATGAAAACTCTTCATTATAGATCACTTTCCAAATTTGGAAACTTTGCACCAACTCCTGATTCCTGACAAATATGTATGAAACTTGACCCCCGAGGACCATGTGAGGATGTAAGACCTTGAAATCCCTGAAGAGAGCCTCAAAATTTCACAGTTGACTTTTCTCCTTTCCCTGTTGACTTTTCCCCAAATTCTCCTGATTCTTAATCTATTGGCCAATTAAACTTCTCCTGAACCAAACTGATGGACAATCTTCCACTCCTAGATACTTAGGGACCCAAGGAAGACTATAGAATCAAGTCTTACCCAAAAAATCAGAAATAAACTGACTTTGTAGCAAACCCTAGTTGTGGTACCCTCAGTCTAGGAGGAAATAACACAGTCTCCAAATCCAAATTCCTCTGAATATGATGTGTATCCTCTCCAACAAAGATAAGATATGCCATTTGTTGATGATAAAAACCCAAGGAGCTTGCCCATTGGAGCAATAAACCCAAGAATTCCAAAACCCTAATTCATGCACTGGTTAGGAGAGAGTGATCCATTTGAGATCCCTTGCCACCTGTGAACCCTTGATGATGTGATGGATCAGATAGGACCTTCTCGAACTGCCTCAAGCACCTTGACCCCATGCTAATGATATGCATACGTGATAATGCAAAAAAATGAAATGAAACATAAGCCAGTTAGTAAAAAAGTAAGGAGGGCAAATTTTGGGGTGCAACAGCTGCCCCTATTCAATCAACATGGTCCTGAGTGTATGATAGCGATAGCTTTCAGATAGTCTGGATGCACGGAGATTGAATACCAACGAACCCAGAAATTTGCAATCCTTCACTGGAGAATTAGCTATAAATGCTGCTATGTTGGGTATAGAACGAAACAAACTTTCCGAAGTTATGTCATCTCTGCTGATAAAGAGAACCGACGAAGTAAGTCTTCAAAAGGCTGTTATCCCTGCAGATAAAGAGAATCTAGCAAAATAGATGCCATCCCTGCTGACAAAGGGAAACTGACGAAATAAAATCACCAAAGGATTGCCGTCCTCTGCTGATAAAGAGAATCTAGCAAAATAAATGCCATCCCTGCTGACAAAGGGAAACTGACGAAAGAAAATCTTCCAAAAGATTGCTGTCCTCTGCTGATAAAGAGAATCTAGCAAAATAAATGCCATCCCTGCTGATAAAGGGAAACTGACGAAAGAAAATCATCAAAAGATTGTTGTCCTCTGCTGATAAAGAGAATCTAGCAAAATAGATGCCATCCCTGCTGATAAAGGGAAACTGACGAAAGAAAATCTTCAAAAGATTGCTGTTCTCTACTGATAAAGAGAATCTAGCAAAATAAATGCCATCCCTGCTGATAAAGGGAAACTGACAAAAGAAAATTTTCCAAAGATTGCTATTCTCTACTGATAAAGAGAATCTAGCAACGCAAATGCCATCCCTACTGACAAAGGGAAACTGACGAAAGAAAATCTTCCAAAGATTGCTGTCCTCTGCTGATAAAGAGAATCTAGCAAAATAAATGCCATCCCTACTGATAAAGGGAAACTGACGAAAGAAAATTTTCCAAAGATTGCTGTCCTCTGCTGATAAAGAGAATCTAGCAAGCTGATGCCATCCCTGCTGATAAAGGGAAACTGACGAAAGAAAATCTTCCAAAGATTGTTGTTCTCTGCTGATAAAGAGAATCTAGCAACATAAATGCCATCCCCGCTGATAAAGGGAAACTGACGAAAGAAAATCTTCAAAACATTGCCGTCCTCTACTGATAAAGAGAATCTAACAACATAAATGCCATCCCCGCTGATAAAGGGAAACTGACGAAAGAAAATCTTCAAAACATTGCCGTCCTCTGCTTATAAAGAGAATCTAACAACATAAATGCCATCCCCGCTGATAAAGGGAAACTGACGAAAGAAAATCTTCAAAACATTGCTGTCCTCTGCTGATAAAGAGAATCTAGCAACATAAATGCCAACTTCGCTGGGGATAACGTGAAACGAAACTTCTGGTTTTAAACCACCTCGTTTCAAAATCTACTGGTAAGATGACTCCGTTGGGGAAGGAGAAGTCTAAATAAAAAACTCTGTCGGGGAAGGAGAAGTCTAAATAAAAGACTCTGCCGGGGAACACAAGTATGAGGAACGCATCTCTCCGCAAAATCTCCTGAGTTATGCCATCTCTGCTGAGAAAGAGAATTGGCGAAGAAAGTATCAAACCTGGCTTATGCTTCGAATGCAAATGAAAATGCTATGTGCTAGAGGATGCAATGCAGATGCTTATGAGATACAAACAGGGTCCCTCCAGCAAAATAAATGCCGGAGAGAAAAGACCAAATCATCTTGGGATGACAAAAGTAAATTGTCCTCTGAACAGGAACTCCGTTAGGAAGTATCATGGTGACCGGCTCTTTGGATCAACAACTTCTGCTGGGGATGAAATTCCAAACGAACGTCCTCTCTGCTGGGGATTATACATAACTCTTTGAAAAGGGGAGGCCACGACCTGAATCAGAAAAGTGCCAAATGTCACTTGGATTTAGAACCTGCTAGGGATGTCAACCCCCGTTGGACAAACTGTTATGAGGATTACCACTAAACTCTGCTTGGGGGAACGGTAAATGCTGGCATCCACCTTGCTAGCGGATAACATCAAGCTTACTTATCTGTTGAGGATCAGATCGCACCGTTGCTGCTGAGGAAAATAAGTGTTCAGACTTGGTGGGGAAATAATGTCTTGATCCAGAAAATACTTCCCAAGTCTTCTGCTGAGGAAGGTCTGCTCTGCTGAGGAAAGTGCAATCTCGATGCTGGGGAGAACAAATTGCTGGGGAAGTACAATCCCGTTGCCCTGCAGCTTGACTTGTCTTTATGGTCATAAGCGGCTCTCTGAACTCCACCTACCCCAGACTACCAGGTCTAATGGAAGAAATCGTCTCAAAAGGATTTTACAGAAGACCGGGCCTTCGCACTGCCCCGGGGTCTTCAAACTCTTGGAGAGATTTATCAGATCTCGACATAACTGCCCCAGACGACCCAATCTGTGAAGTAACTTGCCTCGAAAGGATGTGCAATGACCTAAAATACTCTGCCTCAGTATTTTGTACCTTGAAGAGGTGCTCTCAATTAACCATTTTCAGGAATGGACAATCTCCCACACTCTAGAGGTGGCCCGTCCCAATATGAGCTTTGAAGTGACTTTGCCCCTGATCTTAGAATGAATGCCCCAGAATAACTGAATTTCAGAGGGACTTCTCGACGTGACTGCCCCAGATTGGCTACGTCTTAACACGACTTACTGGGGAGAGCCCACTCTACACTGAGTCTCTTGGCAGCATGCCCCTTGATATGATTGTCCTTCGGAATTTTCAAGCAACCCAACTTGGCAGGATCAGGCTTCTTGACTGACTTTCACTGTGTAAGTTGCATTGATGCTTAGGCATATATATGCAAACAGAAAATGTTTATTATGAGAATGACAATTCTAATGCAACACATGTTAACCTTGAAGTTTCTATTGAAAATGCGTCGCCAAGGCTTGTGAACAAACCACTTACTGAGATGCGACCTTGATTTTTGAACGGAAAAACACTGCACACATGCAATACCAACAAATCTTATTAGCACCACTTATAGGAGTCAGGAACGTTATCCTGTTGAAGTAAGCTTTCGGAGTAAACCCTATTTCAATTAGGACTTTTAAGGGTTGTAACGTGGTTTGGTTCACGGTTTCAGAAAAAAGGATTTATGGCTCAAAGCTTATCGGTGCCCACCCACTCTTCGTGACGTTCTCCAATCCTATGTTCAGTTAATCTGACACAAACGCTCATCTCTCCGAAGGTTTCTGATCTTTAAGGAACCCGTGCAACTGATGGTTTGACACCTAAGGAGGTTTTTGGAGTGACAGTCATCCCTTTTTATCTTTTGTGTCTGTAGTCACACGAATTTGTTCTTATCGGGGATTTTCTTTTATAACGCTTTCCGCTTTTTCTTTTGCCTCCCTTTTTTTGATCCCTAATTTTGCCTGGACTGACTCTATTTCCGATTTTGAAGTCCAGCGGGATGCCCTGACTTTTCCCTAAGTCACTTGTTTACAAGTTTCGACTTAGCGGGCTTTCTCTTTTTATTCCCCTTTTTGAACAACGCGTGTGACACCGGTTGTCTTACTTGCTTGTGACTGCCTCACTCCCTGATTGTTGGAGGATAACCATTGTGGTTTCGCGTCTCTTGCACACTCTCCTTGGAATTTGAGCGCTCGGTCAAACTAACTGACGCCTACCCTGCCCCTGGGTTAAGTATGAGGGTTTTTTTCGTACGAAAGAAACTCCTACTTCAAGGCTCAAAGGGGTTAACGAAGGTTTATCTCCTTATCTCTCCAGTGTTTAGGGGTTTGAAATAATGCCTATACATCCCCAACAGGGTTCTATTCTTGAACATACAACCGGAGATTTTGCGTTTTCGTCTCATCATCCTCCCTCAAGAGTTTAAGCAAGAAAGTTGGTATTGCAGGGCATAAAAACATTTAAGAGTGAATACGAATGGATTACTTCAAGGGAAACATACTCATTGCATTAATATCATCATAAAAAACAAACAAGTCTTGCATACATACGATGCTTTAACAAGAAATAAAAAAACTACAAATGAAAATGCAGTAGAGAGGCTGAAGATTGCCATTGCTGAGGAAGCCTAATTCTGCCTGGACGTACTTGCAGACTGAGTGTTCATTTGAGAGAGGAGGCTTCCATTGATGTACATATCATCTTCAGTGAATACAATGATCTCTGAGTCTACCAGGTCTTGCACCTTGTGCCTGAACACGTTGCAGTTTTCAATTGAATGACCCCGTGTGTCTGAGTGATACTCACATCTGGCATCCAGATCATAATCAGGGGGGATAGGGTCAGGAACAGGCTTGGCATCCCTTAGCTGAATCAGAGAGTTCTTGAGCAGGCGAGCAAGTAACTGACTATAAGGAATAGGAACAGGATCAGATATCCTCTTGGGCCTTCTTGGGCCAAACAGCCTCTGTTGCTGATAATCCTGCTGTTGAGGCTGACTTAGGTATTTGTCTAGCTCAGGAGCTTTCCCCCTCAGACCTAATCGAGGAGTAGGTAGCAATTGCGGGCGTGGGGTCTGCAAGAAATGCCCCTGGCTTGATGTAGCTGTGGGAAAGGCAACAGGGACATCCACTTCTTTTTTAACAACTAGAGTAGGACTACCATGTGTACTTACGCCGCTCGGCGTGAATTCAATTGCCTTCGAATCTATCAGATCCTGGACAACATGCTGAAACGCCCTACAGTCTTCCACATTATGCCCCGGTGCACCAGAGTGAAAATCACAGTGAGCTCTTGCATCATAACCTGGTGGGGGAGTTCCAGAGGGAGGAGCCAAGGTCCTTTTCCGTACTAGTTGCAACCGAAGGAGATGCTGGAATAACTGAGAATATGGCACTGGTGGAGCCTCAAAATGCCTATTCCGCTTAGGCGTAGATTGTGGCGGGCGCGGAGCACGATTCTGTCGTTGTTGAGGTACAACCGGGACAGTCACAATGGCAATCTGCTCACCCTTCTTGAACACCGGGGGAGAGACAATTCCAGTCGCAGCTTCAGGCATGAGGGTATTACCTTTGCTTATCACACCTCTCACAACTTCCATCACCAGAATCATTTGAGTGTTCAGTTGGTTGACCTCTTCTTTCAGCACCTGCTGCTCTTGCATGAGGGTTTGCATGTTCCCCATAAACTGCTCCATCTGGCCTCGCATTTCCCTCAACTCAGCTTGGATTCGTTCCATGATTCTCTTCTGATTTGGTCTGGTAGAAAACCGGTGAATGTGCTGATCCGCAATCCTGAGATTAGAGCAAGATAAGAATATCGGAAATAAACACCTGTCATGCAAAATGAATATGCAAAATGATTATGCAAACGCAAATGGACATGTTTGAAAATTCACAAGGCGATCTACCCCTTGATTCTGGTTTAGTAACAAGATGTAATGGAACTTCTGCTCCTATAATAAGAAAACCAGAGAAAAGTCAAATGTCAACAATCGCGAATCCAAGATAACAAATCTGAATATGAAAACCATAGGCCCCAACCAACAAGCCTGGTGGTGATCCACATACAATAAAAGAGAGAAGAAATTAAGTCATGTCATCAAAATTCACAAGTGTCAATCCCCCCCATCCATTATACTTTCTGCACCAGTCTTGAATTTCCTCGAACAGCTTTCTGGTGTCGGGATGCTTCGGTCTCTGAATCAGTCCCTGAATAAGAAGGTCTCTCCTGTGTATGATCCCATCCAAGTATCGGCAATGTAACTCCCAAGCGTCTTCTTTAGTAGTACTATCTATGCTAGGACCTTCATGTCTAGATTTCTTAACTTCAGCTTGGACTTTCAGTTCTTCCATGGAGGCTATGGCTTCATTGAGTCGACCCTCAACTACTTGTCTCTTGAATATTCCTGATAAGATCTCGGCATCTTTCTTCTTGAGCGTTGACTTCAACTGATCAATCTTAGCTAGGTAAGCGTCTTCCTTTCTTTTATTCTCAGCCATGGCAGTCTCTTGGTGATCATTGAACTTGTGAATCTTCAACAAAGCCTTGCCTAATTCCTCCTCCTTGGACCTGAGAACATTACTGATACCATCCAAAGCTTGTTTCATTCTTTCTCTGGATGCGACCATGTCAGCAAGCTCTTTTTCTGCTTTAGCAAGGAGTTCCATCTTTAACTTGGCAGTATGCACAGCTTCACCCCACTCATGCTTCCACTGATAGATCTCTCTCTTTAGCTCACTATTTTCTTCCTGCAACCTCTCTTTTTCAGCCCATAACTTGTCATACTTCTCTATCTCAACTGTGGTAGGAGGCTCGATCACCAAAGGATACAAAGGTGGTTCCACCGGGAAGGGAAACAGCTCCTCTTCTGCTATCTTCTTGATCCACTCTTTATAGGGAGGAAAAGCCCGGTTATTACACTTTCCGAATGACATTTTACCCTTCTTGGTTACCTGTTTCCAAGCATTCACAACCTCTTTCATCATCTCTTGATCCTTAATACCATTGAAGAATAAGGACTCTTTGATGTCTCTCTCATCCGGTGGACCTCTCAAAGGATAACCAAATTGTCTGATAGCTAGGGAGGGATTATAGTTAATTCCACTTTTCCTCCCTATCAAGGGAACATTAGGGAATTCTCCGCACTTGTAAACAACATCCATTCCTAGCAAGTCATGATTGATCCAAACAATATTGTCAGCAGTCAAGCCCATAACCCTCTTTTACCATTTCAGAGAATCTTTTGTATCAACGAAAGCGCCAGATTCGGGGAGACGACTCAGAAACCAAGTAGATAAGAGTGGTGCACAACAACTCACAGTTTTCCCACGCCTATTCTCATTCTTGTAGTGGACTGAGTGATACACATCACCTAGCAAGGTAGGTATAGGGTTCTTCGAAATAAAGATTCTGACAACATGCATATCCACCAGATCGGGAATACTCGGAAACAGAACAATCCCATAGATACACATAGCTAGGATAGCTTGGAAAGCAGTCCAGTTCTTCTCTTTGACATGTATGCAAGCCTGATCAAACAAGAACTTCAACAAGAAACCCTTAACTCCTTGTTTTTCTGCAATATTACTGTTAAGAACAGATTCATCAATATGAAGAGCAACAGCCATATCTTTCACCCCGGGGTGTTCTTCAGAAAAGAAAACTATATCATGACTGATAGGAATTCCCAAAATAAATGAGAACTCCTCCAACGTTGGTGCCAAGATGTAGTCCGGGAAAGTGAAGCAACGCAGGGACGGGTCGTAGAACTGAAGAAGCGTGTGAATGGCATCCTTCTCATACTGGGAGATATTATAGACAAATTTCAGAAGTCTTCCATACCTTCCACTGAACTCTGTACGAACCCCAGAACCAGCCACATTAATCAATTTATGAATCAGTGTCAAAGTCGGCTCTGGGAACGAATAGGCAACAATCTTCTTTCTCTGAACATCCATGCTGAAGTAACCTCAGAAAACCGGAATCAAGAGTAAGATGCAAGCCCTACAAAATGTCAAACATGTCAGAATGCAAGAAAAATGATATGCTCATGCAAACATGGGGTCAAGGCACACTGCTGGATGTGTTGTGCTGTTAGCTGAACGAGAAACCAGAAAACCAGAACTTTGAACCACTGAGGAACCCACATAATCAGACATTGATGAGAAATCCAGAATAAGGGTAGGTTGAAGGTCTCGGTTACCTGCAAACCTGCAAACACCCATCCCCTCTCACGTGTAGGTACTAGGATGTTCAGTATCCCGGGCTCTCAGGTCGAGAAATGATGATACGTTCACCATTTCTGGTTTGGCATCATCATCAATCGAGGAGGCCTTAACTGATTCTCCAAGGCGGAAGGTCCTCAGCTTTGGCACTGAGGTCGAGAAACAATAGTACATTTATCCTTCGGGGTACAGTACTAAAGTCAATCGAGGAGTGCCCCCACTGATTCTCTTCAAAACGTAGGGGCCATCCTATGCGAGTTCCAAAGCGGGCCCTCGGGTGCGAATGGGTTTGCCACGGGATGTGGTCTGCCTCTGTCACCACTAAAAAGGGATGTTTCCACTGAGGTCCTCAATGATCGGTCACCAGAGTCGACAGCTCTCTAGATCAACATCCCAACATGCGCAAGACACACGCGTTAGAATGCATCCCAAGATAGCCTCGCCTGGTTGTGAATTTCGTGAACACACAAACGTACCAAGCGGGCACGTAGGTCCCACTACTTTCCACTCTAGTCCTAGGGTATTCTCAAGCCTTGGTATTGGGCTTAGCTCTCGGTCCCACCCAACC
The DNA here is from genome assembly GCA_022829125.1 of Lathyrus tuberosus. Lineage (NCBI taxonomy): Eukaryota > Viridiplantae > Streptophyta > Magnoliopsida > Fabales > Fabaceae > Lathyrus > Lathyrus tuberosus. Next base: position 958,993 of record JALAZF010000942.1, on the reverse strand, counting down.
TGCAAAACAAAGACAGCCAGCACAGCACAGCAGCATGACAGTAATAAAAAATGAAATGCAAAAAATGCGGTAAAATAAAGAAAATAAAAATAAAATACAACACTTAAAGCAAATCAAAACCAAACACCCAAAGAGCACAAAGACAAGCAAGCGTTAGGACTGACTCGCTTAGGGATGGACCAGCATAGGTCAACCAGTTCCCCAGCAGAGTCGCCAGCTGTCGCTCCCAGGATTTTCATCCAGGTACAAACGCGAGAGTGGCGCGGAAAAACAGAGTCGTCAGCCGTGTAAATTTATCCCAAGAGAGGGAAAGGGAACACCGCATAAACCTGAGGAAGAGGGAAAGGAATGGTCGTCACAACCATAACCTGGGTTCGGGAGTCGGTTACGCGAGGGGAAGGTGCTAGCACCCCACGCGTCCATCGTACTCGATGGGATCCACGCTTGTTATCTATTCTAAGGGTAAGTTGTACCATCATCTAGGGCTGTACTAAAACGGAGAGGGAAAGACAAAGACCGACTCGGTAGGACGTCGACGTCCTAGGCCTACGTACCCCCTTTGTGCATTGGGGAATTCAGAGTCAACGTAGTTCGGACCAAGTTCTTTTTGTGTTTTTTATGAGTGACGTTAAGTTCGCGTCCGACAGTTAGGGTCGATGCCTGTTTGCGACTCAGACAGACAGTAACGTGCCCTTTTTGAAAATAGCCTTTAAGTTGAAGGTCCCGAAGGACAAAAAGGTTTGAAGTTGGTTTGTGTTTTTTAGGACAGAAGTGGCTTAGGTTAGTTCCTAAGTTGCATTGCACCAAAGTTTAAGGCACAGGGGCGAATGCTTAACGCATCGTCCCAAGACAGGACGCTCGCTAAGCACTCTAGAAAGATGAGAGGAAGCCCCTCATTTCTCATTCCCCATACTTAAGGCTCGTGCGCAATACACCTTATTCTTATTAAGTGTTTTAGAGAAATTTGAGATGAGAAGAGAGAAGACACAAGGGTGACTCTAAAGGGAGACTACGAATCCTAAAGTCATCATGCATGGGTGACCTATGGTTAGTGAGGTTTGAAGATAACCTAATCCTAAAGGAAAGAGAAGAATAAGAGAGAAGGAAAGAGTAAGGGTGACCATGGATACCTATCCATACCCTTAAGGAACTTACCTTGACCCCTACATAAAAGGTTAGTGAGAAATAGACGTGAATAAGAGAAATGAGGTGAATGACAATCAAGCAAGGGCAAACAATAATGAGCATAATCCAATCATGAACTTAGAAATCAATGGAACACCCTCAAAGCAAATGGCACAAGTGCTTTTTCAAACAGATAATCAGATGTAGTCAGAAATACACATATAAGCAGATCTCAAGTGAAAACAATTAAAATAAATAGAGAAATAACTCCTAAAATTCTCAAATTAATCATTAAAGTTCCTCAACCAGAGGCAAACAATATATAAAAGGTTCCTGCAAAAATCCAAAATGTTAGCCATTCAAATGATCATACAAAATTCAAGTAAGGGATAGGGTTCAATGTGCCAAAGAGAAGGGCCCAAATGCAATGTGAAATGAATTTAAAAATGAAAGAAAAATGTTTTAATGCAATTTAGAATGTTAATGAATAAATGCAAAAGGAACGGGTCCAAAATGTTTTGTAGATGAAGAGAATTAAAATGAAGAAATTCAAGTATGCATTGGGTGTGTAATTGAAAAAGAAAATAGATCAAACAATTAATTTAAATGATAAGAATAAAATAAAAATAAAAAATAAAATTTGTAAAAATTTTATAAATTAATAAAGATGATGCACGAAATTTTTTAGGATTTTTTAGATTCAATTAGGTATTTTTAAAATTAAAATATGAAAATGTAATTGAAATAAAATAAAAAAATATGAATTAAAAGTGGGTTGGGGGTGCGCGTAGTAAGGAAATGAAGAGGAATAATGGTTGGGCCAAAAAGGAAGGGTGCGAATAGCACTGTCCAGTCCAATAATTATCAGCAAAATAAAATTAAAAAAACTGGGGGTGTGATCAGCAAAATATTACGTTGGGAATGTGATTGGGCTAAAGGTTGGGGGGTGCGTATAGCACCCCAGCCCACTAAACCATTCAGAAAAAAAAAAAAAAAAGACTACCGTGCTCGTGCCATGTGCAGGGGGCGTGGGATTTTTAAATCGCTGGCGTGATGAGGGCCGTCTGATCCATCAGACGGTTCATGATTTGGTCAACGAAACAAAAGTAAACAAAAAGAAAAAGCATAATTGGAAGAGCATAGCAGTTATGATGGGGTGGTAAACATACGATCACAAATTAAAAACTTAGAAAAAAAATAAAAAAAAAGACACGCGGCCCGCTGACGACCGCTCGATCAAAGGCCATCAACGGCCCAGACTCATCTTCTTCGTGGAACCCTTTGACCGGCCGAAGATTTCCCAGGTCGCCGGAGCCCTAGCTCCGGCCGCCTGCCACCACCACCTGCAACCTACAAAACGCCCAGAAAATACCAAACCGCATACCATTTTGTCCAGATTTTTATGAGGATCATGAATATCCTATTATTTTTCACAAAAGATTAATGTACAAAGAGATTCGAAAGAAAGAAAAAGTGGGTCCAAAACTTTAAGTCAACACAACAAGCAGTACGCACGTTCAAAATCAAAACCAAATATACCAGGATGATCAGTAGACATAACTCGTCAATATTCACATAAAAAATTAGAGTTTTAGGATCCTTGAATATCCTTCAAACCTGAGATGGTATACCTTCAAACCGTGCTTTTGGCTGTGAATGAAGGTCGATTTCTACTCTGTGGATCCCCAGGAAGAGATTGGTGGAAGTACCTTTTCCAAAGACCTTGTGGATCGTGAGTTTTTGTGATAAATCCTCTTTTAGGGTTTTCTTGAGAACTCCTCTAATTTCACGTGCATGAACCCTAACCAATGCATGATTGAGTTTATATAGACTAGGGTTTTCTACTGAATACCAATTGGGCTTGGGTAATTGCATGTTTAATGATTTTTGAATTATTTTGGAATTTTGCATTATGTTGAATAAGTGAAAAATACATTCCATCCATGCCCTTGAATTCATGATGGATCACTTGTATCTGAGTTGCTAATCACACCACTTTTAACTTGGGCCTTGAGAACAAATGGTTTATGAGTTTTAGACATTTTGGGAAATTTGAATAATGGAAAAAAAGGTGCATAATAATCCATGTAATTTCTTCATTCTTGGGCCAAAATAATCCTCAAGGAATGTCTTTTAATATTGTAATGTGGCATGAAGCAATGGAATTGATTATAGGTCACTATGCCCAACATTGTGAAAATGGCATCATGAAAAACCCTAAAAACCACTTTGCCTTCTTCTGATCATAACTGGAGTTTCACAAATGATATGGAGACCCACTAGTATTTTTTGGAAAGAGGAGAAAAAGACCTTCAACTTTCATGTTGGAGAAAAATTCATTTGGAGCTTTCTTGATGATGGAAAGTCAAGTTGAATGCAGTGTAGAAACTTGCCAAAAATGGAAACTCTTCATTATAGGTCACTTTCCAAATTTGGAAACTTTGCACCAACTCCTGATTCCTGACAAATATGTATGAAACTTGACCCCTGAGGACCATATGAGGATGTAAGACCTTGAAATCCCTGAAGAGAGCCTCAAAATTTCACAGTTGACTTTTCTCCTTTCCCTGTTGACTTTTCCCCAAATTCTCCTAATTCTTAATCTATTGGCCAATTAAACTTCTCCTGAACCAAACTGATGGACAATCTTCCACTCCTAGATAATTAGGGACCCAAGGAAGACCATAGAATCAAGTCTTACCCAAAAAATCAGAAATAAACTGACTTTGTAGCAAACCCTAGTTGTGGTACCCTCAGTCTAGGAGGAAATATCACAGTCTCCAAATCTAAATTCCTCTGAATATGATGTGTATCCTCTCCAACAAAGATAAGATATGCCATTTGTTGATGATAAAACCCCAAGGAGCTTGCCCATTGGAGCAATAAACCCCAGAATTCCAAAACCCTAATTCATGCACTGGTTAGGAGAGAGTGGTCCACTTGAGATCCCTTGCCACCTGTGAACCCTTGATGATGTGATGGATCAGATAGGACCTTCTCGAACTGCCTCAAGCACCTTGACCCCATGCTAATGATATGCATACGTGATAATGCAAAAAAATGAAATGAAACATAAGCCAGTTAGTAAAAAAGTAAGGAGGGCAAATTTTGGGGTGCAACAGCGTGCTATGAGGACAACTGTCTGATGCGTTGAAAGGGGAATTTCCTACTTCTAACTCTGCAAAAGCCTACCTGTTCTACGCACTTGGTGACTCAAACTTCAATTTTGAGCCTTTTATTAAAGGTCTTACAGACGACCCAAAACAACTGTCCCCCAAGTCTTTATTCATATTCCATAGATCGAGGGTTTTGCCATATGTACATCTTTAGGCGGACTGTTAACAGAGAAGTAAGTGACTAGTCTCGATGAGGCGTCACTGGTATTGAGAACATATGCTTTAAATATCTTTCTCTTAATCAACAATGTTTCTCAAAGAAGTCTTGGCGTGCGTCCTTATTTCTGATGATAATGATGCATCTATGTTATAGGATACTCAAGTACGCTAAACACTAGATGAGATCTTGACGCTTGATGGTGTGGTTCACACTTACCAATGACGTAGATCGCACGGTTCACTGCTTGTGGATTTGAAAAATTCTTCTTCCTCTTTGTTTACGATTTCTTTCATTATTTCCAGCTTTCTTACGCATGTCTTCATCTCTGACTAGCGTGCGTCTTTTATTTCAACACTTCTTTAGCCTTTTTTTTAAGTAACGCCCAAATTTCTCTTTCTTTCTATCTTGCTTTCTTTACAAGGGTTTCTCGATAAGAGGGTCTGAGGTTTGATGGAGAAAATATTTGGTGATGGTGGCTTATTAGGTTGTCGTGTGTATTTCAGCAGGAACACGAGACTTAACTTTAAATTTGTCTTGTGTTTCTATTTATATTAATTTGTTTCATGTGTTGAAAGAATCCATTACAATTAAGGGACCTCAACTTGAAGTTCGGAAGGCAACATGAGATAATTAGTCTGTCTGGATGAACCAAGAGATGCTAGACATTGACTCTGCTTTTGTTGTCGAGGGTGGTTTACGTCATGCCTTTACGTAGGTAAGGCCTTTTTAAGATTCGTGGGTGGAGGGGTGATTCCCCATGAAGAAATGCTTAACAAATGGTTATTCTTCTTGATAGGTTTCTGCCTTCCCTTCAACGATTTTAAGGTCGGTGTGTTTAGTCATTTATTAATCACCCATTCACACATGCACTACTACAAAACGCTAACACAACAACTCCAGACTTACAACGCATCCTTTTATGCCGTTGTAATAGGTTAAAAATTTTGCGCTCAGGTAAAAGTTGAGTCATTTAATGATGGTTGAATGAAACCACCGTAGTAATAAATAAAATGTATCAAGCTTCGATTCCCTGCAACTACATTTTTTCCATTTTTTAGAGTACATTTAGCGTGTGTCAATTAAGTCCATTATTTAAATAATAAGTTGTAAATTATTTTACAACGGTTAAGATGAACAACCGTAGTAATAAATGAAATGTAACAAGCTTCGATTCCCTGCAACTACATTTTTTCCATTTTTTAGAGTACATTTAGCGTGTGCCACTTAAGTCCATTATTTAAAAAATAAATTGTAAATTATTTTACGACAGTTAAGATGAACAACCGTAGTAATAAATGAAATGTAACAAGCTTCGATTCCCTGCAACACATTTTTTTCCTTTTTTTAGGATACATTTAGCATGTGTCACTTAAGATTCCACTACGGTTTGTTTCTCCAACCGAGATTAAAAGGTTTATTGATAAATTAAAACAAAACTTATTATGTACTTCTTTCATAAGACGCCCTAATCGAACAAGTGAGCCAGAGACGCCCTAACCTTTACCATCTTCGTATCTATTCATTTGGAGCTCAAATATTGCTCAAATAAGGTACTCTTCAACATCTTCATTCCTTTTTTCTTGGTTTATGCTCAAATATTGACCGTCTTCATTCATTTGCTTCTTCATCTTCGAAGTATGGTACTCTTCAACATCTTCAATCCTTTTTTCTTGGTTTATGCTCAAATATTGACCTTCATCATTCATTTGCTTCTTCAGCTACGAAGTAAGGTTCTCTTCAACATCTTCATTCCTTTTTTCTTTGTTCATATTGTATATGCTCAAGTCAGAATGAGATGTTTCATATGCTTTACGTTTAGTATGAGAGTACATCTTCATTGATTTTTTCTTTGTTCATATTGTATATGCTCAAGTCAGAATGAGATGTTTCATATGCTTTACGTTTAGTATGAGAGTACATCTTCATTGATTTTTTCTTTGTTCATATTGTATATGCATATGCTTGAGTTTTTGGATTAGATTTTGGTGTGTCATTCACATTATTATACATGTATAAATTTCAGAAGTTGTAATGGATCGTAGTTGGATGAAAGCCAATAGATTAGATCCGGTTTATGAGAACGGAGTTTGTGAATTCCTTGAATACGCTGATAAACATCTTCCCAGCAATGATGGTATCTTTTATTGTCCTTGTGTTGTTTGCGCTAATATAAAAAAGGGTACAAAGAAAGAAATACACAATCACCTTTGTTGTGATGGTATATGTCAAAATTATATAATACGGACGTGGCATGGTGAGGTGGATAATAAGGAAAGTCGGGCGTCACAAAGTTAAAGAGTGGAGGAAGATGAATATATGGAAGATCACCTAGAGGATATGTTCCGTGATATTGGAGAATCTTCTTTTATGAATGCTCATATTTATGATAATTTATTTAGTGATAAAGACACCCCTTTATATAAGGGATGCACAAAGTTCACATGATTGTCGACGGTGTTAAAGTTGTTTAATCTGAAGGCAAAAAATGGATGGTCGGATAAAAGTTTCACGGAATTACTTGAATTGCTACAGCAAATGTTACCAGAAGATAAAAAATTGTCGGATCGTTGCTATGAGGCCAAGAAGATATTGTGTCCACTGGGTCTGGAGTATATCAAGATACATGCTTGCCCTAATGATTGCATATTATACTGGAAAGAGTATGAAGACTTGTTTCAATGTTCGAAATGTGGTGTGTCGCGTTACAAGCTGAAGGCTAGCAATGGTGATGACAATGATCACTATGACAATGTTAGTAGGAAGCATCCTCCTGCTAAAGTGTTATGGTACTTGCCAATACTTTCATGATTAAAGAGACTTTTTCCTAATTCGAATGATGCAAAGAATCTTAGATGGCATGCAAATGAAAGGATTCGTGATGGAAACATTCGCCATGTAGTTGATTCTTTGCAATGGAAGAAAATTGATTCGTTGTTTCCGAATTTTGGAGTCGAGCCAAGAAATCTTAGGCTTGGGCTTGCCACCAATGGAATGAACCCCTTTGGTAATATGAGCACTAATCATACTTCGTGGCCTGTTCTTCTCACTATTTACAATATATCTCCTTGGTTGTGCATGTAGCGCAAGTCTATTTTGTTAAGTATGATGATTTCTGGACCACGACAACCTGGTAACGATATAGATGTTTATCTTAGTCTATTAATTGATGATTTACGACTCTTGTGGGATGAAGGCGTTGAAGTTGATGATGCATATTCTGGGGAAAAGTTTAATATGCGTGCAATGTTATTTTGCACAATTAACGACTTTTCGGCTTATGGTAACTTGGCGGGATACAGTGTCAAAGGACATAAAGTGTGTCCTATATGTGAAGATGATACTTGTTATCACCAACTTGAGTTTGGAAAAAAGACTGTTTACCTTGGGCATCGAAAATTTCTAAAACCGGGTCATCCTTATCGTAGATTGCGAAAGGCTTTTAATGGAGAGCAAGAGTTTGGTGAGGCTCCTAAACCTTTGACCGGGGATGAAGTTTATCAACGGCAGGAATACAATAATGTTGTCCTTGGGAAGAGAGAAAAATAAAAAGGTGGGAAGAGAGAAAAAGAAAAAGGTGGGAAGAGAGGAAAATAAAAAGGGGCAGTTGCGAAAAATATATGGAAAAAGAGGTCCATCTTCTTTGATCTTCCATATTGGTTAAGTCTTGATGTTAGACATTGTCTTGATGTGATGCACGTGGAGAAAAATGTGTGTGATAGTTTGATTGGCACACTTCTAAACATTTCGGGCAAGACTAAAGATAGTAAGACTTCCCGTCTTGATATGGAGAAGATGGGTATACGAAAACAGTTGGCTCCAATAGAGAAGGGAAAAAGAACTTATCTGCCTCCAGCATGTCACACTCTATCTACAACAGAAAAGAAGATGTTCTGTGAGTGTTTGCAAGGTATTAAAGTTCTGCAAGGTTACTCATCAAACATCAAGAAACTTGTATCAATGAAAGATCTCAAGTTAATTGGTTTAAAATCTTATGATTGTCATGTATTGATGCAACAACTTCTACCAGTGGCTATCCGTGGGATCCTTCCAAAAAATGTGAGAGTAACTATAATGAGACTGTGTTTATTCTTCAATGCCATATGTAATAAAGTTCTTGATTTCAAAAAATTGGATGAATTAGAAGATGAGGCTGCCATAATCTGTGTCAATTAGAGATGTATTTTCCGCCATCATTTTTTGACATTATGGTTCACTTACTTGTTCATCTCGTAAGAGAAATCAGAGCTTGTGGTCCAGTTTATTTAAGGTGGATGTATCCAATAGAGCGATATATGAAGATCTTTAAAGGATATACGAAGAATAATCACCGTCCGGAAGCTTCGATTGTTGAAAGGTACATCACAGAAGAAGCTGTTGAGTTTTGTACAAACTATTTGTCGGATGCAGATTCTATAGGAATTCCAAAGTCTCGTCATGCTGACATAGACGAAAGAGGTATTCAAGGTCTAAATGCTAAGTCAATGGCTCGGGATGTAGTTATTCAATCACATTTCTATATATTGAATAATATAGATGAGGTTCAACCTTTCATAGATACTCACAAAAGACTTATGAAGAAAAAATATCCCCGAATGAATGACAAGTTGTTGTTGATAAAGCATAACAATAGATTCATGGATTGGTTTAATAAAAGTGTATCTAATGATCCTAGTGCATCCGAGATACTTAGATGGTTGTCGTACGGGCCAAAATTTTGTGTCATTACCTGGAGTGCATACGACATTGGTCATTATACCTTTTATACAAAATCAAAAGATGATCGTAGTACAATGCAAAATAGTGGGGTTATGGTTGAAGCCGAATCGATGTATTTCTCTAGTTCGAAAGATAAGAATCCGGTATTGGAAACTACCGCGTTTTATGGTGTCATTGATGAGATTTGGGAGATTGATTATGTTATTTTCAAAGTGCCTTTATTTAAATGCAAGTGGGTTACCAATAATAGTAATGGTGTAGACATTGATGACTTAGGATTCACCCCGATCGACCTTGGCAAGGCATCTTTTAATACAGAACCATTCATCATGGCTTCTCAAGCAAAACAAGTTTTCTATGTTTCCGATCTATCGAACAAATCGGGGAAATGGTCAATCGTTCTCCAAGGAAAATACATTCCTCTTAGTGATGAAAGTCTTGATATTCTGTCCACACCTTCTTACACAACACAAGTTCGTACCTCATATGATGAAGTTGATGGAGATGTCGTGCATGCTATACGACTCGATCATGAAGAAGGCATATGGGAAAATTAACAAGTACGTAATTTATTATTTATTCATAATATATTAATTGTATGTTATAGTTTAGAAGTATTTTTACTAACAAGTATAATTATTTGAAATCATAGGTATTTTGAGTCCAGACACCAGGCCAGGAGACAAGACACCAAGAGAAAAAATACCAATACACCAAGTTACAATTATGTGAAGTTATGTAATGTGTGTAAACTGTAATATGGTATATGTGATATTTTATTTATATAGGTTGTTTGTTCTGATAAACTGTAATCTGATATATGTGATATTATGAATATGATACGATTAATATTATTATGAAAACTTTATCACAAAAAGTGAATTGTATTTTTCTGTTGTGCTGAGATATGGAGAACAATAATACAGGTAAAAATTGGGATTAATTATAAAAGCAGGATCATATTTGTTAATTTTGCACAAACTTTAACGATGGTTATATTTCATAACCGTTATAATATCTGGCGCGCTGTCCAGGAAAAAATAAATATCAAAACTGCGCTGCTGGGAATCGAACTGAGGACAATTATATTTATTACAACGATGTATTGTAAAACTGTTGTGATAGTTAGTGCGCTTTCCTGTTTTTTACAACGCCTACAAGTTCATCGTTGTAAGTATCATATATACAACGACAATCTACATAACAACGCCCTCGCCTGCGTCATAATATGTCATTCCCAACCGTTGTTAAATGGGTTTTTCGTAGTAGTGATGGGAGCAGTTTCAAAAATATTTAATGCATGCTCCTCATTAAACAACCTAAATCTAACAACTCCATATTCATCTATAAACTTTACACTCAATTCTAGTTTTACTTAACATAACTCAACTATGGTTCTAGCATATATTAGATTTTTAAGAGACAAGAATTTTCTCCACTTAGTATGATTGAACATTCAGCCAACATCAACATATAAACCCAGGGTTTCTAAAGTAGGTTCATTAATATACCTGGTAGAATAATCCTATGACAAGCTAGGACTTCATATAACTCTGGTTGCTCTAAATTTCTAAAGATTATCCCATAGGGGTTGGTTTTGTAACACCCTACTTCCCGACTCGGCAATTAAATAAATAAAACATGTATTACACGAATATTCTCCAAGCAGGATGCTACTCAACATCAATAAAACATGCATAAACACATAATAATAAAACTTGATTCATTTGATAAGTAATAGAATTATGAAATTATTAGCATAAAAAGGATTAACAACAATAAGTTTGAAAAAGTGGGTTAACATTAAATTAAAGAAAAGATATGCAACAATAATGAAATAAATAAAGAACGGCCTGATCCCCTCGTGTTACATATCAGAGCGACTCCAACTACACGACTCGATCGACAAGCAACTAAGGAGGCACAATGACATCCTTAACATCAAGCTCCTATTCAGTTACCTGATTATCTGTACTCCATGGGAGTGTCGCAATGCAAAAAACAACTGGCGGAAAAATAGAGTCGCCACCGAACATTATTTATCCTGACAGGGGAAAGGGAACGATCGAAGAAACCTCAAAAAGGGAAAGAACATGGTATTGCAACCAAATTCCGGGTTCGGGAGTCGATTACGCGAGAGGAAGGTGTTAGTACCCCTCGCGTTCGTTATACTCAACGGGATCCACTCTTGTTGTTCAAATCAAAGGGTGTGTTTATCTAAAGACCTATTTGCTAATAGAAATGAAAAGGAAAAAACAAAAAGAGACTCGATAGGACTTCGCCGTCCTATGCCTACGTATCCCCTCATGCAATGGAAAAGTTAGAGTCAACGTAGTCAGAGGACTACGAGGGGATGAGGAAGGTTGCTCGCCAAGACTTCGTCGTCTTGTGCCTACATATCTTCATTCAGACGAGAATAAAGAAATCAGAGGGTTCGTAGTTCGGCCTACGAATTGTTAAGTGTCTTTTATGAGCGATGCTAAGTTCGCATTCCAGCAGTTAGGGTCGATGCCTGTTTGCGGTAGAACGAAAATAACATGCCCTTTCTAAAAATGTTTGAAGAAACATCCCGAGGGACAAAATTATTTGCAGTTTGTTCAAAAGTTTTAACAGAAGTGAATTGACTTTGTTTGAGATTTGTATTGCACTAAAGTCTATGACATAGGAGCAAATGCTTCGCAAGATCGCCCCCAAATGGGACGTATTCTAAACACTCTAGAAGAAGTAAGGAGAGACTCCCCACTCACCATTTCCCATATACTTAAGGCTCGTGGCACACAATGCTCATTATATTTATTATGTGTTTTGATTTTGTTTTGAGAAAGAAGAGAGAGACTCAAAGCGTAAAGAGAAAATCTAAGGGAAGCTCACCTAGATGTTGTCATGCAATATGACCCTATAATTGAGGATGAGAAAATGGAAAGTCTACCTAATGTTATCATACAAATATGCACCTAAGGTTGAGGTCAAGAAGGGACTACCCTAATGTTGTCATGCAAAGGATTGAGAGCCTAATGTCTATCCTACTCCAAACTTAATTAGAAATTAAGTTGGACTAGGAGCCTTAAGGGAGCATGTGATCAAACACAAGTAAACATTATACAAAATAATCTCAAACAAAAAATAGGAATCCAAAACTCAAAGGAGAAGAAAAGAGATGAAGAGAAGAAAAATGTCAAAGCAACACAATGTAAGAAGAATCAACCAACAATTCTCAAGAGTCAAACACCAAGGCTAAAGTCAAAGAATACCTATCATATGAATCAAAACATCAAAGATGGATAATGCACACAATTAATATACACATTCTCAATCATCACAAATTATGATAAAAGCATTCATACATTGAAGTTCAAGAAGATAGGTAAAGACCATCATAAGAGTGCACACACAAATATGTCTTAAAACCATATCAAACATCACTAAACAAAATTCCAAGACAAAAGGGATCAAGTAAGGTAGAAACCTAAAACATATCATGATTAACTTATTTCAAAGATGAAAGAAGAAGCACAAAAGCATTCAACATGACTCATAACAAAGGACTAAGCATTTGTAAACAATTATCTCATAAGAAACATACCACCAAAAAGTCAATCAATGAAATTAGGGCATGTATTCAAGAAGAGGTAGTAGCATGGATATGAAAATCAATTCAAAATCAACCCAAGGATAGAAAGAAGAAACATCAAGGATCAAGTTCAATACATACATCAAAACTAGGTAAGCATCTAACATTATCATTTTCAAAGGAAGGCAAACATCCAAGTAAGGTGTAAGAAACAAATTATCAAGTAATGAACATCAAAGAAAGAAGGTCGGAAGCTCAAACATGTTAACCAAGGCATACAAGAGTCATTGACATCAAAGGATCATACCAGAAAACAATCTCAAGAAACTAGGTCAAAGGTAGCCAAGTATCATGCTCAAAATACCACCAAATTGAAAATTTAATAAAAAATAGATAAATGACCAAATAAATGTGGATCCAAATCTCTAATTCAAGTTAATACAATCAAGATTAAACATGAAAAAAAGCCCAAAAGGATTGCATAAATGCATCACCAAATTAAATCAAACAAACTCATATAGGTCACTAATCGAGCATGCATCGAGGATCAATTAAAACCACATGAGAAACATCCAATAATTCAACATCCAAGCACCAAAATCACATTCAAACATTCATCAATTAAATACCAAAATATGACCCAGAGATTGAGTCAAAAAGGTAAGCACAAAGCAACAAAAGCACAAACTCTAGCTCAAGGTCAAAATGGTAAAACACCTCCACAATTTTATTCAAATAAAATAGCAAAATTAATTATAAAATAAAATAAAAATCAAGAAAAATATCTCAAGATGTTGAACAATTTGGAACATATTTTTGTATATTTTTAAAAGGGTTAATAGCCATTTTGCCCCCTACCATATAGGCGCTTTTCGAAAAACCCCCTGTAAAAAAAAAACTTGCAAAAAAAAACCCTAACATTTGAAGATTCTCTCAATTTTGACCTTCATCACATTCAGTCACCAAAAACCTGCCATTTTGACCCCTGCCATTTTGGTAGCGTTTTTATTTTGACCCCTGCCATTTTGCCAGCGTTTTCATTTTGACCTATGCCATTTTGCCAGCGTTTTTATTTTGACCCCTGCTATTTTGGCATTTTTTGTGACTGGATGTGATGAAGGTCAAAACTGAGAAAATCTTCAAATGTTAGGGTTTTTTTTTGCAAGTTTTTTTTTACAGGGGGGTTTTTCGAAAAGCGCCTATATGGCAGGGGGCAAAATGGCTATTAACCCTTTTTAAAATGATTTGAAATATTAAAAATAAAATGAAATAAAAAATGATAAGAAAATAAAAATAAAAAGAAAGAACAAAACAAGGGGGTGCAAAAGCAATTATGTAAAACAACATGAAACAAGTAACACGCGTGTGGGCCTAAAAATCAGGGAGGTGTGAAGAGCAATATGCGTATAGCCCAGTCCAAATGAGCAACAAACATTTCAGAAGCGAACAAAAATAGATTCACGCAAGCATTCACTTAACCACGTCATGCCTACATGGAAACCACACATGCACAGTCAAAATTCAACACGTATACGTCAGATATGACATGTAGACGTCAGAGCCCTAGCTCCGGTCGTCTTCCCCGGTTACACACGTCAGAGCTGATTGTAAACTCAACCAAAAATAAAGATCATGGACATCATTTTGAAGCATTTTCCACGTAGAACACAAATATGACATCAAAACTCAATTAAAATGCCTCTAACACCTTCAAAACAGAGCACGAAAATTTGAACACGTAAACCAAACTTCATCAAATCGAGATAAAAACTCTGAAAACATGTCCTACAAGGTGTAGGGCTTCAGATGCAACCAATATGAATCTAGCATGGCATCTAGAATGAGAGATACAAGTTGAAGGAAATTACCTAACGGAGTAGCTCCGTTGGCTCTTGTTCTTGCGTGAGAATGAAGAGAAAACTACACAGAATGCTTTGTTATGCTTCAAGAGTGATGAATCTAGCAATAAAATAGAGTGAAACCCTTGGAATAATGAAATTCAAAGAGAGAAGTTTTTAAGAGAAAATGAAGCTTTGATCTGGTTTTCTGATGCAAAAATGAGATTGTGTGTGGTTTTTAGGGTTTAGTGAGGTTTATATAGGGTGTATGGCACGTGAGAGAGAGTGGAGAGTTTGTTAGAAAGTTGTTATGCAAATATTTAAATTTTGAGGTGAGAGAGGAATGCACACGGTTATGGCACATGGTGAGGTGATTTTGTGATATTTTTGTTGAGCACATAAGGCATGGATAGGGGTGGGATGGAATAGCATGTGGGAGGAAAGAATGAGGCAGGTTGTTGTGCAATTTCAAATTTCCAATTATGCCAATATGGGTACATGAGATCTTCATGGAATGTACATGACTTGTTGGCTCATTTTAGGCAATAAAAAGGGTGAAGTACTATGATGGTAATGTGTGTGAAATTGATGTACAAGCATGCTGCAAGAAAACAAACCAAATGTGCCAAGACAATGTCATAAGGTGCCTTAGAGAATCAAGTTCATACATCCACTTTCTTTGATCATAACTTAATGATTTTGGATCCATTTGGTGCATCCTTGTGCTCAAAGGGAAGTGTGAAGAAACGTGAGCAACTTTGATGTTGAAAACAATTTGAAATGAGACTCTGGTCAATGAGAAAAGGTAGTTTGAGGTTTGCTTCAAAATCTGCCTAAGCATTCTTGAAAAATTCTAAGTTACCCAACCAACATGAAATGAAAAAGTCTTGACTTTGGAAGGACATAACTTTAGGTGTACGAATCCAATGGAGTAGTTCTCTACATCAAAAGAAAGCTTAGAAGGAGCTCTACAACTTTCATGTCGATGGGAAATTGAGATAAAGCTTGTACCATGAAGAAAAATGGACTTGAAAACATGCTCCTCAAGCTGAATTTCTATACTTAGAAAAATTCGAAGTGTTGAAACTTGAATTCTACATTTTCCAAACTTTACCTCTTCATAACTCTTAATCCACACATCTTTTGAACTTGGTTCCTTCTACAAACTTGTAGTACATGATGTCCTCTTTAATTTGATTACAAGTTTACCTCATTTGGATTAAGGAGGAGAAAGTTATGAATGTTGCAAGATAGCCCCATAAACAAAATTCTCCATACTTAGAAAAAAAAATCATGAAAACCCTAATTTAGTAATTGTTGCGGTGAGAATTAGATATCAAGCTATTGATTAAACTTGAATCACAAATCTTTAAATATTCACCACCGAGCTTTGATTTATCTAAGGGAAAGGGTAAAGATCGTAGGAAAAACCTTAAGTTTGCAATGTAACAACAAAGCTAAGAGATTTTGGGGTTCGGGGGTTGGTTATACCTAGGGAAGGTGCTAGAATCCTAAGCATCTATAGTATTCTATAGGAGCCTCTTGCTAGTATTTGTGTGATTATTTGCTATTGTTTTCTGTTTGGGTTTTATCGGTGAGAGACAAGAACCTAAGGGTTTAGTCACTAAGTATGCTCGCCAAAACTTCACGGTCTTGTGCCTACATATCCTTACAAGGATGGAATAAGAGCATTTGTAGTTCACCTCACTAAGGATGAATTAACACTTTGATTATGATCAAGGTTCAAGGGGGAGATAAGTGTTAAAGCCTTAACACTTACTTGACTTAACAAAGTCAACAAAGTTGTAAGTTCTAAACTAAGTCTAAGTTGAAAGTTTAATGACTCTAACAAGGTCAAAGGGAATGGGTATGACTAAGATACCTATTAAATTGAGTCAACTGAGATACTTTCCCTTGGATTAAGGAACAAAAGGCAACTTAAGGATGGAAGCTAACAAGCTAACATCACTTGGGGGAAATAACTTGACAAAGTTAAAAGAGGTATGAATAGATGGATGATATGAACAAGTATGATATTCAAACATGATATCAATGTAAGTATTAAAAGTAACATTCAAGCATGATGTTTATATGAAAAAGATAAAGCACAAGGTTAAAACCAAAGCATAAGAAAGAGAAGTGACAAC
Organism: Lathyrus tuberosus; assembly: GCA_022829125.1. Taxonomy (NCBI): domain Eukaryota; kingdom Viridiplantae; phylum Streptophyta; class Magnoliopsida; order Fabales; family Fabaceae; genus Lathyrus; species Lathyrus tuberosus. The sequence goes on along the minus strand of JALAZF010000942.1, from coordinate 942,260 downwards.
ATCTAAAGGTAAGACTTGATAAAGTCACAAAGGGGACAAGGTAACGACCAAGCACATTCAAAGTTTGAAGAAGTTCAAAATAACATGGTAACAACCAAGGTAAACAAAGATGTTACAACATCTAAACATTCATGAAGTATAGTTCTAAAAAGACTAAAGTATCATGGATAACAAGTTAAATTCAAAGTTAAGGAAATCATGCATTAGGGTTTACTAACACCACTTAATCATGAATACAAGACAAGTATGAATAAGTTATAACAACACTAAATCATGAATACAATTTAAACATTTCAAACAAGGATAAGTCATTACAAAACTTAAGCATGGTAAGATACAAGGTTCAAGTTAACTTGTGATAGTTATGATAACACTTAAACATGGAGAAAGTTCAAAGATGGGGTAAGGCATGTACAAGTCAAGACATTACTTTACATGGTATCATTCAAAATTCAAAGTAAACATGCATAAGTTAAAACATCACTTAATCATGAATACAATTTAAGACAAGTAATGGTAACAAAAAAGCATACTTGAGCAAAAGGACATGCTTATGACAACAACATGTGGATGAAGATGTAAACATACAAGAGATGGCATATGATCATACTTAAAGATTACAAGTTTAAAGTTTAAACATCATGTGAACAAGTTAAGGCATTACTTGAAAATTTAAGCATGGATACAAGTTGAACATGTTAAGACAAGTAGGTAAACCAAACATGAATATTAGGGTTCAAACATGGTCATAAATAAGTAAGAACGTCACAAGGGTTTAGGCATATAAACATGTATTCAAAATCATTTTCAAGGCAAAATTCAAGTGTTTAAGAATACATAAACATGGTGAAATCAACACAAAGGCAAACATGCACATTTAGGTCATGTAAACATGGAAAGAACATCACATCAACATACACTTTTACATGAACATACACTTGAAAAATACACCAAAATCAAGTAGGAACAAGGATGTACAATATCACAACATCATACAAGGTTCATATAAGTTACACATGGTGAAAACAAGTCCTTGCAAGCAAGGGAAAGCAAGAGATCAACCAAAAACATCAAAAAGGTCCTTAAAGAAACCCTAAAATATTCCATACTTTAAGCATGCCTAAGTGCCACAAAAATTAATATTTTTTGGAATTAAAATTCATAAACAGAAACTAGGCATTATTATGAGTATTTTGTAAAAAGAATGGTTCCAAGATGATTAAAAATGAGAATGTTATGGACATTTGAATTTGCAAAGAAAAGTAAGAAAATAAAGTGCTAAAAAAATGGGGAAGGGTCCCCATGGGTGTTGAACTCAGGTTATCACGCTCACAGCTTAAAACATTAACCAGCTCTACCACGTGCGCATTGTGACAATAAGTTGAAGGCATGATATTATATGTGTTGTTCAGTTGAAAAATCAAGAAAAATAAAAGAACTGGGGCGAGGGGGATTCGAACCCCAGTTCTGGCAGTGACAAGGTACTAAAGCGCGCATGCTGAACCACTGGGGTGGTGACCCATAATTAAATAAGTAGTTAAACATGTCCTAATAGCCAGAAAACAAAGGCGACATGACCATGGATGCCAAGCAAAAATCATGTTTTCATTCAAATGCAAGAGGGATCATATCTTACTCATTTCTCCATGAAATTAAAAAATGTAAAGACCTAACTTGCTTGAAATTTTAAGAGGAACATAGTGGTGGTGTTGGTTTTGTAAAAATAGGTCTTTATTTCAAAACACGAAGGCTACATCCATTATGACATATTTTTGCAAGTTCTATACCACAGTCATGTACACTCAAGCATAGCACTCAAAAATGGTTCAAACACAACATATATGATATATTAAACATGTTCAAACTCAAGGAAAATCAAAGCAAAGCTTTCAATAAGTTCAAAGTTCTTTGGAAACTTACCTCTTGAAGCTACACTTGAAACTCCACAAAACTTGCTACAGAAATGATGTGATGCCTTAGACACCTCTAATAGACCTCTAGGAAGCTTTTTGGATGCTTGGAATCAATAGAAAACCTCTGGAACAGAAAATGACTTCTTCTAGCAAAATGGTCAAAAATGGACAAAGTGGAACTTCAGCCAAATGGAGTTACAGTTGAGAAACTTTGTTTGGAACAGCTTAGGGATGTTTATTAGAGTGTGTTTGAGGTGTTGGAAAGTTTGTAAATGGCCAGAATCAAGACATGGCTTGTAAAATGCAAAAAGTCAAAGATATGAGGTTTTGAAGGTTGACTTTCTGATTTTGATGGTTAGGGGTGAATATGAAGGTTTGAACACCTTCAAGGGATGATTTGTGATGTGTTTGGATGGTTGTTTAAGTGGTTTGTGGAAGGCAAATTGCAAGTTTGTGCAAGTTGGAGGTTACTTGAGGGATTTTTTAGGGAGGAATGTTGAGGTTTTGTTGTGTCTTTGATGGTTAGAAGGAGCCTCTATTTATAGGGAAAGAGTGAGGCTTGAGGTTCTGTAGAATTGCAAGTGATTTAGTTACTTGGTTTGGTTGAATTTCAAGGTGTAGTTTCATGATTTTGGAAGTTCCAATGCCAAGTACAAGCATGAGGGAGTTATTGGAAAGTTTATACACTTTTCTTCTTAAGAAATAAAAGGTTTGGCTCAGAAGAAACAAGTTAGAAGCTCAAGGATAGTTAACCTTATGATAAAAGTGGCTTTATGAGAATGGAAGTGGTAACTTTGTGCCAAAAATTGAAAGAACTAGTGAACAAAGTCATAACCACTTGGGTAATGCGCCAAAAGCAAGTGTAATTTTCTAATTTAAGTGTGATTTGCAAGTTAAGTAGGTTGTGATCAAGGATTGTGCAGAATCCATTTGAATTTGCAACTTGCATCTTGGTGAAAATGGCCAAAATTTCAAGTGTGGAAGGCTAATTTCCCTTCTTCGAAACTCTTTGCTCACAAAGGCTATGGAGGAGTTCTTGTACTTTTTGAAAATCCCCAAACATGCTCTACAACTTTCATGTTTGATGAATTTCTTGAATCCCAAAGGATCATGGTGAAAATTGGCTCCAAAGATTGGTACTTTCAATAAACAAAAACTGTCTTGGAAAAAATTCTAAGTGTTGGAAGATTTTTCCAAACTTGATGGCTCCATAACTCAAAATCTAAGCACTTTTTGGAGATGGACTCAAATTGACAAAGTTGTAGTATGTTGTGAGGGCTTCAATTTGATCTTTGGAACACAAAAATTGGATGTGTAGATTGAAATTTATGATTCTCCAAAGTTGGCACCAAAACTAGGGTTTTTTTCCTATACTTAGAAAAATTCAAGTTTCTTAACTTTGCCCCATTTGCAAGAAACCACTCAAATCTTGATTTTTTCATGCTCAAACTCATTGATCAAAAATGTCTTGATGAAATTTGACTTTATGACTTCAAATTTGACCAAAGAACCAAAAAGTCAAAGGGTTGACTTTGTCAAATAATGCTTGTGTATCAAATGAATTCAACTGTGTGATCTTCAATGATCTTGTATTCATGAACTTTTCAATCATCATGGATGGACTCCAAGGATGTATTTGAGTGTCTTGAATCTTGTCTCAAGGCTTGGGATCATGCTTTGATAAAAAGTCAAAGGCACAATTGACTTTTTCTAAACAAAACCCTAATTTGTGGTCAGATGAAATTGAGCTTCAATAAACTTGTTTCAAGGCCAATTTGCACTTTATTCTTGATGGAGAGAGGCCTCTTGAGTGTATGCACACTTGGTAAGTTGACGATCAATCCAAAACATTGATTGATCAAATAAAGATCCTCTTGATTCTCTTGTTGCAAAACCCTAATTCATGGAAATAAACACAAAAGGTAACTTGAACAAGGTTAGGGTTAGGAAAGCAATGTTTGATGCTCCTAGAATGATGATGAAATCTAGGGTCAAAATTTGGGGTATGACAGTAACTTCTCCTAATTTTATGATTTCTCTTGATTTCTCTTGATCAAACCTCATAATATCATGGATGATGACTTGAAATGCCCAAATATAACCCAAGAACTCAAGTGTTGACTTTGATAAGGCATCGGTTGACTTTTTTACCAGATGAACTCAATTCCTCCTCTATGCACTAAGGAACCTTCTGAAATGATTTGTGATGAACCAAGAGACATGTAGAGAACCTTTGGGATATATGTTAAGCCATAGAACCTTGATTTGCCCAAGAAAACTATCACAAGTGGCTTTTGACCCAAAACCCTAGGTCAGAGCCACTAGGAGCATGATCAAATGAATCTCTTGAAATCCTTGAAATCCTAACCCTCAGATGATTAGGTGAGATTGTTGAGAATGCCTTAATGAGTGTGAGAACTTTGTAGCTTGAGAATACCATGATGCCGAGACTATCCCCTTGCTTATTACGTTGAGAACCATCTCCTCCTCTTAAGGAAAGTCAAGAAACCTTGATCCCATGTTTAGAGCAAATGTTATGCACAAATGAAGATGCAAATGAAATGAAACATAAGCAAAAAGGTTAATGAAAAGAAGAGAAAATTTTGGGGTGTTACAGGGAGCACAGACGCAAAAACACAAAAGGGGATGAGAATACATTCAAATAAAAAATGGTGCACAAAAAATTTTAGATAGATTCGTACACTACAGAGTTGTATAGATATCAATATGCACCTCGATATCATGTATTCATATCTCACCCACATCACAATAAAAACTCAACCACACAATTATACCAGAGTATTCATCAATACATAAATATCTCATTTTCATAACCATTATATATTGCAATGCAACATCGACTCAGCTCATGCTCGTCACGGTCCCCACTATGAACCAGACTCACAACTCAACTTTATATGCATGTGGTATCGACTCAACGTTTGGTTCTTCATACAAATTGTGTTCTAATCAATTATGAGCTCCGAGCCCCCACCTTGAGCTTGGGATAAGTCACTAGTTCCCACTATGAACTAGCGAACATGTCTCTTTCACAAAATCGACAACATATGATGCATGAAATTTAATCATGCAATAACAATAAAAAAAATCAATGATTACATCCCCACTCTGACTGTAAACAATCACATACTAACAGCAACACAACAATGATTACAACCCCACTCCGACCATAGTCAGTCATGCATTCAACACATTACGAGTAGTTCTCACTTCGAACCAATCGTCTCATCAATCGTCAGCAAGCATGTACAATAAATCACGTAATTAAACTTGCATTTAACAACAACAACATCACATCAAATGCATATCCGAACACAACACTCAATCATGTTAAATTATCTTAACATTGATTCATCATTAAGCATGTACAATAATTCACACAATTATTCATACATTCACACATTTAACATACATCCAAATATCATTCAAAAATAGCAATTCATCTCACAAGGAACTACCATAACGTAGCTCTGTGCGTTAGCTTTCCAACACTTCAAACCGCAACTCAACTGTACCTTTGACTTTTGACCAAGACATGCTCCTAAACCTTGGGACATGATTCATTATACCCTATAACACCTATGGAATCCATCCATTAGGTATGATTTAGGTCAAGGACTTGATTTCACAAAGGATCGCACAGTTTGGATTTCATTCGATAAAAAGTCAACTGTGCACAAAATCAAGTTTGACTTTTTGGAATTTTTCACAAATATGGTTCCCCTAAGTAAAAAATAATGTTAATGTATGGTATTGATCATCATTCATTAAGAAAAATCAAGAAAAGTGAGGTTTCTTGCAAAAGGGGCAACCATAAGAAACCAAAATTTTTCTAAGTTATTGAGCAAAAGTGATTTTGGTACCAACTTCCAAGGATCATAACTTGAGATCCAAGCAACCATTTTGGGTGATCCAAAGCTGGATTTGTAGGTCTTGCTACACTCTACAAAAGCTTTAACTACCTCAGACTCCAATTCTTTATGGATTTTAAGTTATGGAGTGATCAAAATGACAAAAACATGAAAATGACACATTTTCCAAAACTTAGTGAAAATCTGCCTAAGTTACCAGCCTTGGACATCAATGTTCATGAGAATTTTTCAATGGGATCCAAATAGTTTCAAAAAAAACTATGATCACACATGTTTTATATCTATGAGGGATTTCTAAAAAGCACAAGAGCCTCCCATAACTCAACCTGAGCAGGGAGATATGAATCTCTTAAAATCACCATTTCCAACTGTCCCAGGCAAGGCAAAATTTGGTGTTTTGCTCGATTTGACAAAATTGAGCAACTCCAAGCCTTGTCATCCATTTGGACACATCTGAGGATAAAACAAAAGGAGAATGATCTGATCCCCAAGCCTTCAAAGTCAAAGAATCTACACTTAGCCATAACAAACCTAAAAAGGCTAAAAAGGTGGCAAGACTCCAATTTTTTTTTCAATGCATTTAATGGATACACCAAGGTGGCATGTACTGGCACATTCCTAACTGAATGAGTCAAGGATCAGTACTAAATCAAAGGACCATAGGCTTGTGCCCTAACCTCAAGTCAATGGCTAAAGGAGACTTGAGATTCCTTTTGCTCAACATTGGCCAAAGGCCTGCTGCAGCTGCCATTCACTATTGCTTGCAAAACAAACTTGCTCTACTAAAAATAGAGCTCATTTGTGCTCAGTTTGAGTACACCAAAGCACTACAACACTTACTTTCCTCAAAATCTCTTTCTTTAGGCCAAAATGCCTTCTTTTGCAAGGTATCTCTGAGTTTTTGAGTTAGAGAGCAATTCCACCATAGCTCATGATCCAAACACCTCTAATATGTTATGTCTAAGCTTTCCAAACACTCACTTGTGACCTGAAACACCAAAATCACAAAGGCAACCTCCAAAACCTCAAAAATTGACTTTTCTGCATTTTTCAAGCCATGTCTTGATTCAGTCACTTCCAAAACCAAACAAGGCCTCAAACACACTCCAAATATCATCCTCAAACTGTCCCAAATGGTTCCCCTCATCTGGAACACAATTTGAGAGAGTTGCCATATTGGTCACTTTTGTCCCTTTTGCAAGAAAGTGCCAAAACTTGTTCCTGAGGATTCCAGCTGGTTCTAATCATCCTAAAAGCTTCTAAGGGGATCAATTGAGAGTGTCCAAAGAATCAAATTACTTCTGGCACAAGAAACTTGGCAGATAGCACAAAAAGCTCCAAGAGGAAAGTGCATGACAACTTGAAATCTTTGAAGTATGCATTCCTTTGATGTCCATTGATCATAAACATCTCATACATGTTGTATATGTTGTGTTTGAACCAATTTACCATGTAATTCTTGCCTGTACCATGAGATAGCATAGAACATGCAAAAATTGGCCTATTTTGAAATCACTATCGGATTTTAAGGAGGGAACATTTTCTGAAAATTCCAAGGGCACCATTGAATTCCTCATGAAATTCTAGGTCGAATGCACCTAAATTTTGTCCCAATCCATGGAGAAATGAGAAAGTTAGAGGCTTCACGTAAATTGCCAAAACTTGCCTTGCCTTGCCTTGGCCAGGCCTGAAAACTTGGCACACCTTATGTATTTATGGGGTGGTTTTGATACACGGATGTATCATCCCCCCAATGGTAGCGCGCATGTGTGTTTCTGTATGAGGTCGTGGGTTCAAACCCCACCCAGACCTTTTTTGCTATTCTCTCTTTTTCGCTATTTTTCAATATTTTCATGTTTTTGTTAATTAATTGAAAAATTAATTTCTCTCTCAATTTTAAATATTTTTGATTGATTCTTTTTTTGAAAATTCACAAAAATATTAAAATATTTTATTCCATGAAAATTTCACAAAAATATTAATTATTTCACATATTTGGTATTTTTGTAAAGAATTATATTTTTCCTTGTTTTTAAACATTAAAAATATTTCTTTCTCTTGGTTTTGCAAAATTCAAATGATTTTTAAATCATCCCATGAATGAAACATGATTTTCCAAATATAAATCCAAGATCACAACCTTTTTTTCGCATGTTTGATTATTTTAATTTAATTTTTATTCAATTAAAATACATTTCAAACCAAAAATTAGGGTTTTGATCACTATCATCCTAACAAATCTTTTCAAACACTTTTAGGCCTCTATTAGAGTGTAAGACCCAATCCCTTTTTTAACCAAAACTAATTTGGGCCTCAGTCATTGTATAAGACCCACTACGATTTTAAAATCTCGGCGCGGTCGTCGCTTTTTAAACGAAAAACAACTGGGCCTACCCTTGTGTTGTAAGTCCCATTTCTTTTCTCCTTTTCAACTTTTGGGCCTCTCCTTGAGTTGTAAGACCCATCCCTTTGTACAGAAAACCTTTTTGTGCCTCAGTCATTGTATAAGTCCCGATACAATTTTCAAAACAACGGTGCGATTACTGTTTTTCATCTGGGCCTCTCCTTGAGTATAAGCCCCAACAATCTTTTCAAAAACAACTGCCCTTTTGATTTAGGTTCAAATTCATAGTTGTTATCAAAACTTTCTTTAATTTCTTGAACAACTAACCATACAGCTATTACAATGGAAGCTTGCTCGCCTGTAAGTTTTTACCAGCTTTCTTTTACATGCTTTCATATATATAACTGTATTGCTGGAAGCTTGCTCACCTGTAAGTCCTTCTTTCATATCCTTTTAAATACTTGTCATATATCAATTGTATATATACTTGTATATCTGCTTAGGGTTTTCCCCGACAACTAGGTCTAGAACTAGGTAAAGCCAGTTGGTCACTCTTAAATACAGTCAAAACTAGTTCCCCATAGGATTTCCAGATACAGTCTTGCCTCCTCTTGGGCTTAAACAATATGGAACAAAGAGAAAGGCATTATTCTCGGTGAAACTTTTCTCAGACTGTCACTATTAGAAATTGTCAAAGAAACTCATTTCCCCAAAGAGGATTAATTCTCGGTGAAACCTCTCTTGAATTTCTTCAAACCCTAGAACTGTTCACTAAAGAAAAGATTATTCCTGGTGAAACTTTTCTTGAACTCTTCTTAGGTTTGGACCCACAGGCTTCCTAAAAGCATCCTCAGCCTCCTCTTGGGCTTTGTACAAGGACCCTCAGGCTTCTTAAAAGTTCTCATGCCTCCTCTTGGGCTTAGTACAAGGACCTAGAGACCTCCTAAAGGGATAGGACAGAACTTAGTCATCCTTTGTTAAAGCAGTCTTCCTGAGTCAAAACCTCTCACCAGTTTAGGGTTGATTCTCATCCCTTAAAACACCTGCCTCCTTTTGGGCATCATACAAAGATAAACTCTTCCATACCAATAGACTTGGACAGTCTAATCTCCTCTTAGATCTCAGAGACATTCTCAAAGTTCCCTATAAACATAGGAGAAACCCTGGTCATTCAACCAATCTCTAGCAGAGTTGAAACCTCTATAGATTTTCAAAACTCAGTGTTTGAATTCTCACCTTAAGTTTCCCCCTAGCCAGGGTCAACTTATCATTAGTATAACACTATCTCAAATCAGAACCTCAAGGCATCTGATACCTCGACTCTTCTGTAACCCTCGGCAAGAGTTGATTCCCCATTTTGGACCTGCCGCTGGATCTCAATAATCCTCAGCAGAAGCTAGCCTGTTCTTAGGCTTTGTATAATGATCCTTCCTTTCCTCAGCATAGTCAGCCTCCTCTTGGGCTTTTTGTAATAATTTTCCCCAGCTAAGTTAACCTTTTCAGACTCTCTTGTTGAGTCAATCACCCTTTTCAACACTCTCTTGTTGAGTCAACCATTTTCAGCCTCAATCTTAGGCTTTGTACAAGACACCATATAAATTTCCCTAAGCAGCGGCAATTCTCTTTTCAGCCTCAATCTTGGGCTTTGTACAAGACAGATAATACTCTCCTGCAGAGTCAAACTTCTTTCAGCCTCAATCTTGGGCTTTGTAAGAGACACCTAAAAATCCTCAGTCTCGTTTTAGCCTCAATCTTGGGCTTTGTACAAGACAAATAAAGATTTCTTTCCCACAGAGTCAGTCTTCTTTTTAGACTCAATATTGGGATTTGTACAAGACTCATACATGTAGCGAGCGATTTTGGACGCGGTTCTTAAGCGCTGGTCGCTCTCTGCGGTTGAGTTTACTACAGGTCGATTCATTTTTTATCCTGTTGAAGCTGATGAAGGAAGGGAAATAGATGTCTCCAATTAACCCTGCTTTGCATACTGAGTTTAAACAGCGGTCTGTTAGATTACGGATGCTATCAATGTAGGGGGGCCTTTGTACTGGTTATTTGTATTTTCGCCAATACTGATTTCTTTCTTCTCTTTCTAGACTTTCAGGCGAGGAACAAGGATTAGGATGTTAGGACTGATGCTTTTGATAGATACATGAGAGTATGGGATTTTGGGTTTTTGATTAGTGTGCTCGCTAAGATCTTTTCTCTCGATCTTATGCCTACGTATTCCCGTTTACCGAAACAGGGAAATCAGAGCGTTCGTAGTTCCTCCTATTCTATGGGAGGAAATGGTTGTTTTTGGTGTCTTGTTCAAAGCCCAAGACGTGAAGCGAAAGGTAGTTTGTATCTTGTTCAAAGCCCAAGATGTGAAGCTGAAAGGTCTATTTGTATCTTGTTCAAAGCCCAAGATGTGAAGCTAAAAGGGTGTTGACTTTTGAGAGAATTTGTCATCTCTAAAAAAGGGTTTGTCTGTTACCACTGTTTATAAAGGAGAATTACTTTAACCGGGATGTGTGAATCCGGCAATGCCATAATTTCCTTTATAGGGGATTTCAACCTGAAGGAGAAGACTTTAACTCAGTGTAGAGTAATGCCATCTTTCCTTAGGGATTTCTCATACTAAAAGAGGGACATTGGCATGGATGTAGATGATCTAGAGGCTTGCCGCTTACAGCAGTTAGATGGAGGGGAAGGAGTTGTTGATGTTTGTGTACTGTGAACGAGGCACAGTTTTGATGCTAAAAGGTTAATTGGATTAACCAGTGGTTTATCTTATATAAAGCCTAAGAGGAGGCGAATATGTGTCTCGTACAAAGCCCGAGAGAGAGGCTAAAAGGTTTTGACCCGACGATGGAGTCTTTTGGTATCTCGTATAAAGCCCGAGATGGAGGCGATTTGACTCAACAAGAGAGTTTTTTGTATCTCGTACAAAGCCTGAGATGGAGGCTGAAGGGGTGATCGACTCAACGAGGGAGTCTCTTATGTGTCTCGTACAAAGCCCGAGAGAGAGGCTAAACGTTGCTTGACTCTGCTGGGGAGAATCATTTGTACAAAGCCCAAGAGGAGGCTATGGTGATTGTTCAGTTAAGTGACAGGTCCAGTATACTAATTTTTAAAGAGAAAATCAGTTCTTATATGAGCAATGTTGTACTCAAGGATTTGATTCAAGGATCCAGGATATTTCCTGTTCTTTAAGGAATTGGGAAATCCGAAGGGTATTGAGACTGTCCGAGTCTACGGGTTTCCTTCCTATTTAACAAAGGGGTCACTTGAGAATGTCTTTGAGACTCAAGGAAATTGGACTGTCCAAGTCTAGAGTTTCATCTTTTGTATTATGCTTTGAGAAATAGTAGTAGACTCTTTGAAAGGATTGTTCTATGCAGATGACTAAGTTCTGTTCCCATACCTCTAGGAGGTCGTCGGGATAATTTGTACGAAGCCCAAGAGGAGGCTGGAAGCTTTTAAGAAGCCGACGAGTCCTTGTACTAAGCCCAAGAGGAGGCTATCATTCCCGGAGGAAGAGATCATTATACGAAGCCTAAGAGGAGGCTGTGAATACTTTTAAGAAGCCGAGAGGGTCCTTGTACTAAGCCCAAGAGGAGGCGGGGTTACTTTTAGGAAGCCTGTGGGTCCTTGTACGATGCCCAAGAGGAGGCCGATGCTTTTAATAAGCCCGTGGGTCCCCAAACCCCAAGAAATTCAAGGCAATGCTATTCACCGAGAATAGATCAAAGTCAGGAAAGTTCGAGAATTTGGAAGAAACTCAAAGATGCCATTCACGGAGAATACATTCATCTCTGGGAGTAGAGTTTCTTGACAATTCCTAATGAGGACAGCCTGAGAGAAGACTGTGTCTGGTGATCCTATTGGGGGATCTAGTTGTCTATTTCTACAAATAAACGAAACGATGTCACCTAGTTCTAGACGTAGTTGCCGGGGAAACTCTAAATATCTATACTATTATTACACAGTTGATATGAGTTTATGAAAGAAGACTTACAGTGAAACAGCCCCACAATACAGTTATATGTATATGAAAGCGGTAAATGAAAGCAATAACCACTTACTCGGTTGTAGAGCTTCCATGTTGTTTGGTTAGTTGTTCAACAAAGACAGATTGAAAACAACAGTATATTCAAAATCAAAGGAGAAAGTGCTTTGAAAAAGAAAGATTTGGGGCTTACAGCTCAAGGAGAGGCCCAGGGTTTTATCAATGAGCGCACTATTTAAATTTGTACAAAGGGACTTATATAAGTGACTGAGGCCCAAAAAGGTTTTCTGTACAAGGGATGGGTCTTACACTCTCTCAAGAGGCCCAAAAGGTTTAAAGAAAAAGAGTGGGGCTTATAACACGAGGGTAGGCCCAATTGATTTTTTCGTTAAAAATGGCGATCGCGCCGAGGTTTTCTTTTAACGCGAAAGGGACTTATACAATAAGTGAGGCCCAAAAGGTTTTGGTTAAAAGGGGGTTGGGTCTTACACTCTAATAGAGGCCCAAAAGTTTTGAATGGGTCTTATAGCTCAAGGAGAGGCCCAAATGTTTTATTTTTGAAAAGGCGACGATCGCGCCGTTTGTTTTTTGACGGTATCGGGACTTATACAATACACTGAGGCCCAAAATGATTTGGTCAAAAAAGGATTGGGTCTTACACTCTATTAGAGGCCCAAAAGTTTTGAATGGGTCTTATAGCTCAAAGAGAGGCCCAAATGTTTTATTTTTGAAAAGGCGACGATCGCGCCGTTTGTTTTTTGACGGTATCGGGACTTATATAATACACTGAGGCCCAAAATGATTTGGTCAAAAAAGGACTGGGTCTTACACTCTATTAAAGGCCCACAAATGATTTGAAAATGATTTATGAGGGTTGAATTAATCCAAAAACCCTAATTTGTTTTCAAAAATGTGTTTAATTGAATAAAAATTCAATTAAAATGATCAAAATTGTTTAACATGTGAAAAAACAAATTGTGATCTTGGATTAATGATTCAAAAATTAAGTATTGACCTACAAAATAATTAGAAAGCATTAAAAGTTGCAAAATCAAGGTGGAAAAAAATATTTTAAATGTTAAAAACAATTAAAACATTAATTCTTTGCAAAAATATCAATTATGCAAAATAAATAATATTTTTGGGAGTTTTTGGGAAAATAAAATACTTTAACATTTTTGTGAATTATTAAAAAAAGAATCAACTCAAAATCATTAAAACTCAGAGAGAAATTAATTTTTGAATCAATTAAATAAAATCACAAAATTCAAATATTTGAATTTGAAAGAAATGGCGCCAAGAACACACCAAGAACACGCACGTGTTCTGGGCTTGGCCAGATTTGCATTTTCTCTCCAATCTCACTGAATACTTGATTATAACATGCAATCCACATATCATTATGCTCGTCTCAACCTCACGATCATGTCTATGTCAATTAATTTCATTTAAATTAAACATATAACAAGAAATCATGAAAAATCCTCAAGAACCCTAATTTCTGCATGAAGGCTAGGATTTTTGATACACGATTCAAACAAAGCAATTAATTGAGGGAAAACATTCCATGCATGATTATGAACATATAGCCAAATTATTGTGCAGCAAAAATTGCATGGATCATAGAGTTAGAAGAGCTCATACTTACCACTTGCAGCTGGTGATCATGATTTGTGTTGGAGGTGTTACAGCTAGGTTCCAATGATGTGGATAGCTTCCCTAGGTGCCAAGTGATGTGTCTGAGTGCTTAGAATGGATTGAAATGGTTTGGAGTTGAAGATGGCACCTCAACTGCAAAACTTTCAAGAACTTGAGAAATTGGCTGGTGATTTTGTGAAATCTGTGTTCTAGATGTTATGTGAGTGTTTGGATCACTTCTATATGATGTATGTGAGGTGTGTGAGTGATTGGTTTGAGTGGAATTGCCCTCTAGCTCAAAACCCGATAGTTACCTTGCTAAGAAAGGCATTTTTGCCAAGAGAAAGAGATTTTGAGAAAGGCAAGTGTTGTAGGCCTTTGGTGTACTCAAACTGAACACCATTGAGCTCCATTTATAGTAAAACAAGTTTGTTTTGGGATCCACAGTGAATGGCAACTGCAGCAGGTGTTTGTTCAATGTTGGCCAATGGAAATGCAAGTCTCCTCTAGCCATTGACTAGAGGTTAGGGCACAGAGCTTTGGTTCCCTTGGTCTTGGATAAATCTTGACTGATTTCAGATGAGAATGGCTCAGTCCATGCCACCTTGATGCTTCCATTGAATGCTTCAATCCAAATTTGGAGTCTTGTCCCTATTTTGGCCATTCTAGGTTCAACATGCTATTTCTTGTTCCATGGACTTTGGAGGCTTGGCTCAGTGATTGTCCCCTTTAGATTCAATCCTCAGATGTGTCCAAGTGGATAGGAGCATTTGAATTTGGATGATTTTGCCAAATCGACCAAAAATGCAAATTCTGCCTTGCCTTGGCAGATTTCAGCAAGGCAAATTGCCAATATCATAACTCATAGCCCAAATGGAATTTGGCAATGTTCTTGGCCATTTTGGAAAGCCCTTACATGATACAACAACTGTTTGAACATGTTTGGTTTTGATCTCTTTTGAATCTAAGTGAAAAATCCCCCTACATTTGGCAAAAAGTAGGGTAAAATCTGACTTAGTGAAATTTTCACTAAGTGTTGGAACAAAGTGTTTTCTCTTGATTTTGATCACTCCATAACCCAAAATCCACAATGAATTGGAATTAGGTCTAGTTGAAGTTTTTGTAGAGGGCAATGATATCTACAAATCAAGCTTTGAATGGGGCAAAATGGCCTTGTGGTTTAGGAGTTATGGTCCTCCAAAGTTGGTGCATTAGTGTCACTTTTTCCATAACTTAGAAAATTTTTTAAGTTTTATGGTTACCCCTTTTACAAGTTATCCAACTTTTCTTGATTTTTCTTGATGAATGACGATTCAAATCATACATTAACATCATTTTAGGGTTAAAAATCCATTTTGGTGAAAAATCTCAAAATGTCAAAGTTGACTTTTGTGCACAGTTGACTTTTTATCAGATGAATTCCAAACTGTGCAATTCTTCAGGAAATCATGTCCTTGACCTAAATCAAACTTGATGGACATGTTCCATGGGTGTTATAGGGTATATTGAATCATGTATTAGGGCTTGGGAGCATGTCCTGGTCAAAAGTCAAAGTTACAGTTGACTTTCCTCGCGAAACCCTAATTGTGGTGCAGATGAAATTGAGACTTGTTGCTCAATCTTCTTGGATTAATCCATTGTTCCAAATGGATCAATATAGTTCATTAGAGACCCTCAAATCATGTCTTGAGGTCTTGGTCCATGATTTGCCCTAAAAGTCAACTTAGGGGTGAATTAGGTCAAGAAACCCTAATTCCTGATTTTTAGTGAATGCATCCCCAGAGACAAAATTGACTTGATGATTGGGTCCATGAGGCTCCATGGAGTATATTAGGTTGTGTTTTGGATCTTTGGCTTGTGCCCAGATGAAAAATTTCCATCTGGAGGCCCTGGTCGACCAAAACCCTAATTTGGTGACACTGTCGATCTTGAGACTTGATCCACCTAGAAGGGAGCATCCTTGTGCTTAATCCTTGAAGTGGGAGTCCTTTTGATCCATTGTGGATATTTTAGAGGTTAGACAAGTTGAAGATCAAGTCATTCCTTGATCGATCCTTTGTCTAAGAACTACGAGAGGGCTTGAAACCCTAATTCTGATTGTAGTGGATGCTCACCCATCTTTGGGGAGACTGATGAAGTATGATGGTTCCTCCATATTGTGAGGATGATTTGCACAATGATGGGAAATCTTAGTGGTCAAAATTTAGGGTATGACAGATGCCCCTATTTAATCTTCTTGGACCCAAAGGTGTGAATGACGAAGGTATTCGGGCATTCGGGGTGCAAGAGGATTAAATATCGGAATACCCAAAATTTTGATGGCTATGAATGGAAACTTGCGCATTCATCTTCTTTTGCTACGCAATGATGCTTAGAAAAGGTAAACGTCCCCTCGATCCTGGTCTTCAGCCAAGGAGCTGGTATAAGTTTCTGGTATAAACTTCCCCTCGATCCTGGTTTCCTACCAAGAAACTGGTCTTAGTTTCTGATTTAAACTTCCCCTCGATCCTGGTTTCCTACCAAGGAACTGGTCGTAGTTTCTGATTTAAACTTCCCCTTGATCCTGGTTTCCTACCAAGGAACTGGTCTCAGTTTTCTTTTGTCAATAAACTTTATTGACAAGGGACGCTATTCTTAGCAGTTTTCCTCAAACTTCTCGCCGAATTTTTTTGGGGAGATGCCATTTGACGAAAAAACTTTTGATGTCAGACTTGCTGGGGAACCCAGTCGTCTGAGTTGTAGAGTTGCACAAACTTCTCTGTTGGAGACGCCATTTGTTTCTACTGGGAAAACCGAGTCTCTTGGGAGGCTGCTTCTGCGTGGGATCTTACATCATACTTTTCTAGGGATCTTCCCGGAGAAATGCCATATGATGGGGGTCCCATTTTGAGGTGCCGATGACCTTTTCATCAGCGATCTTTTCGGAGCGAAACTGGCATGCTGACGAATCTCTGATTGCGAGGCTTTCTTTGTGGATTTTCCTTAATCCGGGAAAGCAAGGATATCATCTTCAATGGCGAAGAGTGATATTTGTAGAAAGCTTCTCTGGCTTTTCAGAGGTTCAAGTTATCAAGTGGTCAAGGGCCAACTTCCATCCAGAAATAAACTGGAAGAGAGAGATTGTTTAGACCCAACACTTCCTGTCGAGGAAAGGGCTGACAACTCGATTGAGAGGACTCCTATCACTAAGGGATAAGACCGACTAGAGTGATAGTGATGCAATATGAAATGTGAATGCAAATCAATAATGCATGATGCATGTATATTTATGCTGACAAAACTGACGCGACATACAAACTGACAGGTGAACACGACTGGATACTCGGCCATCGCGGGGCGAAGAAGTACCGTTGGTTCAGAATAGCAATTCCACCTTGCTTAGGAGAGATAGTCCCTGCGGGGAATACCGTTGATCGGGCTTAGGAGATAAGAACTCAACCGAGGCGTGTCAGACGAAACGAGGTCTTTGACACAGTTGATCCCTTCATTCAGGCGTACTGGGTTAGAAGGAGTACTCTGATTCTGCACTTTGAAGTTTGCTTACTTCTGAAGAAGCGGTCGATGTTCCTTTGATGTTCAACAGTCAAAAGAAATTGCCGAATT
The DNA here is from genome assembly GCA_022829125.1 of Lathyrus tuberosus. Taxonomy (NCBI): domain Eukaryota; kingdom Viridiplantae; phylum Streptophyta; class Magnoliopsida; order Fabales; family Fabaceae; genus Lathyrus; species Lathyrus tuberosus. The sequence continues at coordinate 924,878 of JALAZF010000942.1, read as the reverse complement.
TATTTTAAAAGTAGAAAAAGTTTTAACAAGTAAATCCATTTTTGTTTTATTTCAAGAATCGTTAATCATGTTAACAACGTCATTCTGTAAAGCTAAAACAAATAAGAATTGCAAACAAAAGCACAAGGGCTTAAATTTTATTGATAAGATGGAGATCAGCCAAATGCGTGATTCCAAAGAGTATATACAAAGTTTGAAAATGGTAATTTACAGGGAAAAGGGCTACGTTGAAACATCACGACCACTATCCTTCTACCAACTTTGAATTCGGGGCATCCTGAGCTTCTGTCGAAGATGACCTTGACTGGAGTTTTCCTCCAATGGATGGTGTAACTGCTGCTGCAGAGGGACTTGCCTCTGTGGAACATAGTTACTTGCCATTATCCCTAATTTTTGCCTGGATTGTACTATGAGATTTCCAATCCATCGGGATGATTCTTTTTTCTATGTCTCTAACTTTTGCCTGGACCGCCCTTTCGGGTTTTCAGTCCACCGAGACGTTTTTTTTTTAGTTAGGCGAAGTATTTCTTGACTACGTCAACATTCGTGGGGTAGGAAAATTCCTCTCCGTCCATGGTTGCAAGTCTCAAGGCACCGCCTGAGAAGGCTTTCGTGACCACATAGGGGCCATCATAATTCGGAGTCCATTTGCCCCGAGAGTCAGTGAGAAATGATTGTATCTTCTTGAGCACAAGGTCTCCTTTTCTAAAGATGCGAGGTCAGACCTTTTTGTCAAACGCCTTCCTCATTCTCTGTTGATACAAATGACCGTGGCATAGTGCCGTGATTCGCTTCTCCTCGATCAGATTCAGTTTGTCGTGTCGACTTTGACACCATTCAGCTTCGGTGAACTTAGCTTCCATCAGTACTCAGATTGATGGGATCTCTACTTCTATGGGAAGTACTGCCTCCATGCCATATACTAGAGAGAAAGGGGTTGCCCCTGTTGAAGTGCAGACAGATGTGCGATAACCGTTAAGAGCAAAGGGTAGCATCTCGTGCCAGTCTTTGTAGGTTACAACCATCTTTTGAACGATCTTCTTGATGTTCTTGTTAGCCGCTTCTACCGCTCCGTTCATCTTGGGTCGGTAGGGAGAGGAGTTATGGTGTTTGATCTTGAACTCAGTGCACAACTCTTTCATCATTTTATTATTCAAGTTAGATCCATTATCAGTAATGATCTCACTCGGAACACCATAACGGCAGATGATATTGTTTTTGATAAATCGGACCACCACTTGTCGGGTTACATTAGCGTACGACGCTACTTCGACCCACTTGGTGAAATAGTCAATGGCTACCAGGATGAACCGATGTCCGTTTGAAGCCTTAGGTTCGATCATGCCAATCATGTCAATTCCCCATATGGAAAAAGGCCACGGGGAAGAAAGAACTTTGAGATGTGATGGCGGTACATGAATTCTGTCGGAGTATATCTGACACTTGTGACACCTTCTCATGTACTTGTAGCAGTCGGATTCCATTGGCAACCAATAGTACCCTTCTCTTAGAATTTTTCTCGCCATTGTGTGTCCGTTGGCATGAGTGCCAAAGGATCCTTCATGAATTTCTTTCATAAGCATGTCTGCTTCTGGTCTGTCTACGCATCGGAGCAAGACCATGTCAAAATTCCTCTTATAAAGAGTGTCACCGCTCAGGAAGAAGTTTCCAGCCAATCTTCTGAGGGCCTTTTTATCTTTCCTAGATGCCCCAGGTGGGTACTCTTGTTTCTGAAGGAAGCATTTGATATCGTGATACCAAGGTTTGTCGTTTATGACTGCTTCAATCGTGAAGATGTAAGCGGGCCGTTCAAGGCGCATTATGTCAATCTTAGGTAGGTCGTTCCATTGACCTACACTAATCATGGAAGAGAGAGTGGCTAATGCATCAGCCATGTGATTCTCCTCACGAGGGATGTGATGAAACTCGACTCTGTTAAAGAAGGGTAGCAACCTTCTTGCATAGTCTTTGTAAGGAATCAATCCTGATTGGTATGTGTTCCAATCTCCTTTTATCTGATTGATAACCAAGGTTGAATCGCCGTATACGTCCAAGTTTTTTATCCTTAAATCAATTGCTTCTTCGAGACCCATGATACAAGCTTCGTATTCGGCCTCGTTGTTTGTAAATTTGAACGTAAGTCTGGAAGTGAAAGGAATGTGGGTACCCTGAGGGGTAATAATGATTGCCACAATTCCGTTTCCATAATGATTAACTGCTCCGTCAAAGATAAGTCCCCATTAGGAACCTGGTTCTGGCCCTTCACTGGGTAACGGTTCATCGCAATCTTTCATTTTTAGATACATGACATCTTCGTCTGGGAAGTCAAACCCGATTGATTCTTGATCGTCAATCGGTTGATGAGCCAAATGATCGGCTAAAATACTTCCCTTAACGGTTTTCTGAGCGTGGTACTCTATGTCATATTCTGATAACAGCATCTGCCAACGGGCAATTCTTCCCGTGAGAGCAGGTTTTTCGAAGACGTACTTGATTGGATGCATTTCTGAGATTAACCAAGTAGTATGACGAATCATGTATTGGCGAAGACGTTTGGCTGCCCAAGCCAAAACGCAAAAAGTTTTCTCAAGCATCGTGTACCGAGTCTCGCAGTCGGTGAACTTCTTGCTCAGATAGTAAATGGCAGACTCTTTCCGTTTGGTTTCGTCTTGTTGGCCAAGTACACATCCCATTGAGTCCTCTAGGACTGTGAGGTAAATGATCAGTGGTCTTCCTTCCACTGGAGGTGATAGAATCGGCGGATTCAACAGATATTCCTTAATACTGTCGAAGGCGATTTGGCAATCTTCTGACCAAACGCAATCCTGGTTCTTTTTTAGTAATTTGAAAATCGGCGCGCATGTCGCGGTCATGAGGAATATGAATCTGGAGATGTAGTTCAAACGTCCCAGGAATCCTCTGACTTGTTTTTCAGTTTTCGGAGAAGGCATTTCTTGAATGGCCTTGACCTTGTCAGGATCAACCTCAATTCCTTTCTGGCTGACGATGAACCCTAGTAATTTCCCTGAACGGACACCGAAGGTGCACTTGTTGGGATTCAAGCGGAGCTTGAATTTTCTTAAACGTTCGAACAATTTTAACAGATGTTCAACGTGCTCACTCTCTATTTTAGATTTTGCAATCATATCATCGACATATACCTCGATTTCTTTGTGTATCATGTCATGAAACAGAGTAGTCATGGCCCTTTGATAGGTTGCCCCGGCGTTCTTCAAACCGAACGGCATTACCTTGTAACAAAAGGTGCCCCATGGGGTAATGAACGAAGTTTTCTCCATGTCTTTCGGCGGCATTTTGATCTGGTTATAGCCCGAGAATCCATCCATGAAGGAGAAAACTTTGAACTTTGATGTGCTGTCTACCAGCATGTCAATGTGTTGTAAAGGAAAGTCGTCCTTTGGATTAGCCTTGTTTAGATCCCTGTAGTCAACACACATTCTGACCTTTCCGTCCTTTTTAGGAACGGGTACGATGTTGGCTAACCATTGAGGATATTCTGACGTGGCGAGGAAACCCGCGTCAATCTGTTTTTGTACTTCCTCTTTGATTTTGATGGCCATGTCCGGGTGAGTGCGTCTCAACCTCTGCTTTACTGGCGGACATTCCGATCTCAACGGTAAGTGATGTTCCACGATGCTGGTATCCAACCCTGGCATATCCTGATAGGACCAAGCGAATACATCGGGGAATTCTTTGAGAAGCTTTATCAAACTCTCTCTGGCAGTTGGACTGAGCAGTGCCCCAATCCTGATTTCTTTTCTCTCTTTTTCTGAACCCAAGTTTACTGTTTCCAACGGCTCTTTGTGAGGTTCAATGGACCTTTCCTCTTGTCTGAGTAGTCAAGAGATCTCTTCTGGAATTTTGTCGTCATTTTCTTCTTCAGCCTCGAATACCGGGAACTCAAAGTTGGGAGAAGGCATCGGATCATATGTTTCAACGGGGTTTAAAACAAGCAATCTGCATGACGTGACGATTCGTGTTTAGAAGAGATAGAGAAAATGCAAGTGTGTGCAGTGTTTTATTTTACTGCTTGTTTTTATTCTTGAATTGTTTTTTAGGATTACCATTTTCTGAAAAATCAAAAAGAGAAAACAGCAATTAATGCGGAAATTATAGAACGACGTTATTTTATTAATGAACAAGTCGATTCTTGAAACTACAGCCCTATAAAACAAAACTCTGTCGCTTTGGGTGAAGCGAAGAGGGAAAATTTACAGAAAGCGAGCCCTATCAAAACATCTATTTCACCTGGGCAGGGTGAAAGGTTAAAGATGGCAATTACTTTGACTGATGAACGACCTTCAGAACCTCGACGACAACCCATTGGCGGCGAACTCCTTAGTGAATCACAAAGTCTGGCACCTTCCTTGATTTGTCTTCAGAAATAACGCTGATTTCTGGTGGAGCAGGATCATTGGAATCTGTCTCCCGGGCAGAGTTGTCGTAGGAGGATTCCTCTGTTGCATTTTGCATAGCATTTGTACTCTCAGCCGTATCTCCCCATCCAGTAGGCTGGATGTCTTCGAGCCTGATACGAGAGCTTTCGGGAGCGGTGTACTTGACCATATAGTCGTATTTTCCACTCTGTTGTCCCAAGGTGTCCCACACTTCTTTCGAACTGGAGGAGTCATCTCTCTCGATGACGTTAACCTCGGGAAAAGTATAGTTGATGAATTCAAGTCCTGCAAATGTTGCAAATTCATCTTCATGTTGAGTAGTTTCTGAATGACCTAAGTGTTGATCCCATGACATGGTGGGGACACAGGTATTTTATTCAATGACGGTCAGCTGATTTTCATTGTTCGGCTGACTCTCTTGCCCCAAGTTTCCTGGGTAAGGTTGCCACATTGGCAGACCATCCATTGGGCCATAGTAATTGTGGTCAAAGTTGTCTTTCATCAGAGTGTCTTCCTCTAATGAGTTTGGCGGAGCACGACATCCTTCCGGATCATAATCCCCGTATGTCATTTCGATGTCTGACCTTGGTATAAATCTCAGACTCTGTGCGGGATAGCAAAATGGCGTAGGCACCTCTTCCTGAGACATATAACCGTCCTCGTTCAGATAGGACTTCCATTCTTCATCCGTGTTAGAGGGATCTTCTTTATTGATAGCACGTACTGCTTGAGACACTAGGTGAAGGAAACCTCCACTGTGGAAGAAGTTTTGAAGGGGATGAAGACTTTCATCGTTGGCAGCTGTCTGGGTACAGGTTGCAGAAAAACCAAGACCCTTCTTTGTTGTATTGCCAGTAGGAATGACAAGCCGTCCCCATCCTGTTATATCGGTACTCTCAACCGCTTTAATAGCATCATTGGATGAGGAAATTGAGGTTCCTCCTCTGAACTGATTGTTCTTGCTTACCGACAGTGCTTGGAACTGAGTTCCAATAACCTCCTCGGGTTCTATGCCAGTAGATGATGACAAGTTGCTTACAAGCAAGGCTTGTTCCCCACAAACTGTGACAAGTTGATCGTTCTTGACGAACTTTAGCTTTTGGTGGAGGGTTGAAGTGACCGCTCCAGCCTGATGTATCCAAGGTCTTCCTAATAAACAACTGTACGTTGCACGGATGTCCATGACCTGGAAAGTGACTTGGAAAGTGTGAGGACCGATAGTTATGGGAAGATCAACTTCGCCGATAACTGTTTTTCTGGATCCGTCGAATGCTTTGACGACGACCTCGCTGATTCTCATCGGAGGGCCTTTGAATGATAATTGCATCAAAGTGGACTTCGGCATAACATTCAGGGCTGACCCTGTGTCTACCAGTACGCTGGCTAAAGCATCGTCCTGGCAGTTGACTGTGATATTGAGCGCCATGTTATGACGACGACCCTCTTCAGGTAATTCCTCATCACTAAATCCCAAATTATTGCAGGAAGTGATGTTAGAGACAATAGTATCGAACTTTCTGATTGTTACATCCTATTCCACAAAGGCTTGCTCCAAGACTTTCTGTAGAGCCTCCCTGTGTGCTTCTGAACTGAGTAACAGTGATAATACCGAGATCTTTGAAGGAGTCAGTAACAGCTGATCAACAATGTTGTATTCACTCCTTTGGATGAGCTTCAACATCTCATCATTATTTTTCGAAAGGTCGGGATTACTGGATTGACCGACTAATGGATCGGGAGCTTCTGTCTGAAGTTCCTTTTCTTTGTTAGACTCTCCAACTCCTTGGTTGAAGATTCTACCACTCCGTGTTACACGACTGATGTCTGCAATATTCACGACGGAGGGTAATGGAATTTCCTTTCCATTTTCAACTATTGTTGCACCGTATTTGTAAGGGATTGCCTTAGCTGATTCATACGTTAGCGGTCGTGGTAGATAGATGACTATGGGAACTTTCTGATTTTTCTGACCATCATAAGTGATCTCGATCCGTTCCCGGTTGGGAACTTTAGATTCGTCAAGTAGAGGGATGATGGAAAAAACATCCCTAGTCCTGTGATGACCATAGATCGTGACAACATCGTCAACTTGATCGGCAAGGTAGTTCGGCGACCAATTGATGGGTCCAGAACCCAGATATGGACGAATTTCTCCACGATCCACCTGACCCTGAAGAGCTGCTCTCACAAGGTAACACCCTTGGTTACTTTCTGAACAAACGCCGCAACGTTCATAATTGTGTGGTGGCACCTGGCCACGTCCACTTTGAATACAATGTAACCTCACTAGGTTAGCTTCCATTGATCGGACATCCTGACTTTGACGACGAGTAGGATTCCTGTTACTGATACTAATTTGCTGAGTATCTTCATCCATATAGATTGGCATCCACCAGTGATTTAACAAGTACTGAAGTGCCTCCTGGACAAGGGTACAACCTCGATCGTTTTCGCAACCCGCTTTACAGCTTTGATAGTCATGTGATATTAAGAATCCGAGTCGGGCCTGTTCAGCATGTAACTCTACCAGGTTGGTATTCTTTACGCGAATATCAAAGATCTGAACCATGTTGATCTGATAAGGGTTCCTATCATGGTAGTCTTGGATCCATCCAAGATCCATCTGACGCTGGAGGGCCTCCTGTATGAAAGAGCACCCCTGTTTGTTTACCGAGCAAATCAGACAGGAACTGTAATCGTGCCGCGGCAGATTATGATATTGGCTTTGCCTTGAGTGCATTGCCACCAGATTGACATTCATCGCACGGATATCGTGGTTCTGAATGATGTTGGAATTCATGTAAACCATGTTAACTCCACGAACTCGATGCTCTTGGATCCATCCGAGATCCATTTGTTCCTGTAGAGCTGCTTGCACCACAGAACATCCTTGATTACTTTTAGAGCAGATATCACACTGATGATAGTTATGAGGTGGCACATGGCCATATCCACTCTATCTACAATGCATCTTGACCACATTGGTTTTCAACAAAGTACATCGTGAATTTGATAGACATCGTTAGTCTCTCCTTCTATCAAATTGACTGTAACCTTCTCATGTTGAGGCAGCGGGTTCGTAAGAACATTGGGATTCTTATCCTTGAAAGATAAGAGCCCACTCCTAACAAGCTTTTGCACGTCGGACTTGAAATTGAGGTAAGTCTCTATGTTATGCCCTGATCCTCCTTGATGATAAGGGCATGTTTGATCCACCTTAAACCAAAAAGGTGAATTTTCCGGTACTGTAAGAGGAGACTTAGTCTGGATGTGCCCCTTAGCCAGCAGTTACGGAAATAGTTCTGCATACAACATGGGTATAGGATCAAACCCTGATGGTCGTGTTGTACGGTTGTTGTTATATTGGGGACGAGCCTGCTGAAGAGGCTGTTGTATCCTTTGCTGATCAGGTTGGCTCTGCGCAACCTAAGGTTGATACGTAGGAATAGGCGTAGGGTTGATAGCAGGAGTCACAGCTGCTACTGGTTGATAACGTCGCCTTTGCTTTCCGAGAGAGATATTCCCAATATCTTGCTCTTTTTTCTTAGGGAGAGCACTACCGTATTTTTTAGTACCGCACGTCGATCCAGTGTCTTTTACCAAACGTCCTTCTCGGACGGCTTCCTCAAGACGTACGCCCATGCCAACCATTTCGGTGAAATCACCGGGTGCACTGGCAACCATTCGGTTGTAGTAAAATGAGCTTAAGGTCTTTAAGAAGATCTTTGTCATCTCTTTTTCCTCAAGAGGTGGACAAATTTGAGCGGAAATTTCACGCCACCTTTGAGCATACTCCTTAAAGGTTTCCTTGTCCTTTTGTGACATTGATCTGAGTTGATCTCTGTCGGGTGCCATGTCCAAATTGTATTTGTATTGTTGGACGAAGGCAGTACCAAGATCTCTGAATGTACTGATCGTAGTACGGTTTAAACCCATGTACCATTTGAGTGCGGCACCGGTTAAACTATCCTAAAAGTAATGAATTAGTAGGTCCTGATTCTCCGTCTGAGCTGACATCCGCCGAGCGTACATCACCAGATGGCTCTGAGGGCAAGAGTTACCCTTGTACTTTTCAAAGTCGGGCACTTGGAACTTGTGCGGGACTTTCACATTTGGGACCAAGCAGAGATCTGCGGCGTCCTTTCCAAATAGATCCTGACCGTGAATGGTTTGCAGCTCCTTCTGCATTTCCAGGAAATGTTCCTGGAATTCATCCATTCGGTCAAACAAAGTTTCCTTCTTACCGGAAGGTGTCTGTGGAATCTTTCCTTCCAGGACAATGTGCACCACAGGGGGTGGTACCGTGACTACGGTAGCGAATCTTGGCGTTTCCCGAAGTTTGTAACCTTCAGGAGTCTTCAGTATGCCCTGGCATCTTCGCTTTCCCGAAGTTTGTAACCTTCAGGCCCAGCGGCTTCTGTTGTGATTCCATGATCTTCAGTGATCGGCGGAACATATCCTTCCGGGATATAGTTAACAGGCATGCCCCAAGGACGGTCTTTCGGTATCTGATACCTAGGATCATACTTCTCCACTATGGGCATTGAGGTGATCTCTGAGATCACAATCCTTTGTAGCTGAGCTTCTGCCATGGCTTGCATGTCATTACTAAGCTTTCTCATATCCTCTCTCAGAGCGTCGATCTCTTCTTTCAACTCTCTGTTTTCTTCCTCAAGATCATCCATCTTTTTCTGACGATTGGCCCGAGTATTATACGAATGAGACAATTTAACTCTAGAATCAAGACACAAACGTGAGATTCGTAGGTAAGAAGAATACACGATGTGAGAATGATGAATGTAATTATTATATTAATTGTTTTTTGGTTTAAGCAAAATAAGCTTCGACAATTAGATTGCAAATATCAAACAGTGGGGAAACCCCTTTTTATTGAATTCAAAGGATTACAGAAATGGAAATACAGTAGATTACAAGGTGCAGAAACAGAAACCTAAACTAATGGGTCCCGAGTCCTCTCTGAAGAGAAACCGGGTGCTGATTCTGGTATCTTCCTTTTCTTTGACAGGGGCTCTTGAGCCGTTGTCGGGTTGTCATTCCTTTGCCAAGTGAAAGGAGCGAGCAAATTCCTTTGGTCATCCTGATTATCCACAGCATGTTGCTCCAAAATTTTAATCAGAGCATCTTTCTCTTTCAGTAATTGTTGTATTTTGATGCACTCTACGTCGAGGGTGCGATACTTGTTCTTCCAAGACCTTCTCTCCTTTTGAACTTTGTTGAGAGTAACCTGAAGCTTTTCTGTCTCCGTCATGAAGTACATGACAGATTCCCTCGACGGAAGAATTCTGTAATGAGGATAAGGCATCTTTAGCTTGAGAGCTCTAGTTTGTGCCCAATGGAGATAAGGATCCACCGAGACACAGTCCGGTTTTCCTAGAGACTCTCGTCCTTTCTTATGAACGTGCTTCCAAGCTTGCACTATTTCCATCTTTAGTGCTCTGTCGCTTTCTCCTTCCTTGAAGAAAAGACCTTCCAGATGAACACCCAGTGGGACGTGTCTCATCGGGTATCCAAATTGACGCAGAACCAATATCGGATGGTAGTTGATTCCTCCTTTAGTTCCTATAAGGGGTACATTGGGGAAGTTTCCACAACGATCAATGATTCTGATTCCCTCATAGATCCTACTACACCAATCTATATCAGAGTTGGTAAGAGACATGATCTTCTGCGACCAACGTAAGGCACTCTTGCAATCCCAAAAAGCAGCAGACTTGGGCAAATGAGAGACGAACCATTTGTAAAGCAAAGGTACACAGCATGTGATCTCCCCTCCGCTGTACAAATTTCCCAAGTGTACAGAATGGTACGCATCTGCGAGTAAGGTCGGTACAGGGTTTCCAATGAGAAAAACCTTAATGGAGTTGATATCGACGAAGTTATTAATGTTGGGAAACAAAAATAACCCGTAGGTGAGCAAGACAAAGACGCTTTCAAAAGTAGTCACGTTTCCTATACTGGCAAAATACAGGGCCTTCTTTGTCAAGAACTGGGCTGGCAAACCTTGGATGCCACCCTTGGTAGTTAGGTGAGTCCTGACTTCAGACTCGTCCAAATGAATTGCTCTCGCAATGGTCTGATTGTTTGGAATTTCTTCCAGTCCAGAAAATGGAGCTCGATCCGTAATGTGTAGATTGATCAGGTGAGAATACTCCTCCAGCATTGGTGCGAGCTGGTAATCCGGGAATGTGAAACAGTGATAAACTGGATCATAAAACTGAATGAGCGCATCCATGATTCCCTCAATCACATGGACCCTTAACAGAGGTAGCAGACCTCCGTACTTGGCTCTGAAAGCTTCTTGGTTTGTGATCATCCTCGCTAACCTTCTCAAATCCTCTAGCTTAGGAACCTTGAAGGTATAACTATGAGTTCTCCTTCTACCGAAATCCATTAGTGCAATCCTTTTCTCTGATATTTGCAATCACAGTCTTAGTTTAATTTGAAAAACAGAGAGACTAGAAGAGAAATTTTTTGAATGTTTTAATGTTTTTTAAATGAATGCATGAATGCAGCACACAAAAACATAGAAAAAACATGGGGTCAAAGGGTCGTTGTCATGAAGTCAAGGCTCTACCCATCCCCAAAGGTTTATACTAAGGTGATTTTTGTACCTGTACTCATTATCATCAGCTCCTCCCAGGAAAGCAAAACAACAAGCGGATCGTCAGCGAGTTGTAGAGCAATCTTAGAGTAAGTGCCATTCACCGAGAATAGATCACCAGCCTCAAATGAGGGTAGTATCGCGTAACAACTATTTCCGATAGTTTTCGCACTACAAAAGGGTTTGGCTCCTCAGCTTCTCAGACTTAACAATCGGCCCATTGTCTAGGTGAGAGAATGGGTTGCATTGGTCAGCCTCCACTGAGGTTGATGGTCGACCCCGTCGCCATCACTTATCTTAAGTGTATACTCGATCTTTCCACATTCAGCATCACCCGCATTCCCATTAGCAGAAAAATAAACACGTATAGCAATTAGGAAAAGCAGTATATATATTTGTCCTAAACATCCTAGACCTTTGAAGCTATGAATCCTAAGTTCCTGACAGAAAATGGGTTCCCCGGCGGAAGCCCCAATCTGTGGTATTCACATAAGAGATGAAAAGGAAGACCGTGCCTAGATCTAACTTTGAAAGGCCCCACGGTGGGCGCCATTTTTCTGTAGGCGGCCACCGCCATGAAAATGACTTACCCAAGGTTTAAATTGTAAGAAAGAAATAATCGGCCCCACGGTGGGCGCCATTTTTCTGTAGCGAGCGATTTTGGACGCGGTTCTTAAGCGCTGGTCGCTCTCTGCGGTTGAGTTTACTACAGGTCGATTCATTTTTTATCCTATTGAAGCTGATGAAGGAAGGGAAATAGATGTCTCCAATTAGCCCTGCTTTGCATATTGAGTTTAAACAGCGGTCTGTTAGATTACGGATGCTATCAATGTGGGGGGGCCTTTGTACTGGTTATTTGTATTTTCGCCAATACTGATTTCTTTCTTCTCTTTCTAGGACTTTCAGGCGAGGAACAAGGATTAGGATGTTAGGACTGATGCTTTTGATAGATACATGAGAGTATGTGATTTTGGGTTTTTGATTAGTGTGCTCGCTAAGATCTTTTCTCTCGATCTTATGCCTACGTATTCCCGTTTACCGAAACAGGGAAATCAGAGCGTTCGTAGTTCCTCCTATTCTATGGGAGGAAATGGTTGTTTTTGGTGTCTTGTTCAAAGGCCAAGACGTGAAGCGAAAGGTAGTTTGTATCTTGTTCAAAGCCCAAGATGTGAAGCTGAAAGGTCTATTTGTATCTTGTTCAAAGCCCAAGATGTGAAGCTAAAAGGGTGTTGACTTTAGAGAGAATTTGTCATCTCTAAAGAGGGGTTTGTCTGTTACGACTGTTTATAAAAGAGAATTACTTTAACCGGGATGTGTGAATCCGGCAATGCCATAATTTCCTTTATAGGGGATTTCAACCTGAAGGAGAAGACTTTAACTCAGTGTAGAGTAATGCCATCTTTCCTTAGGGATTTCTCATACTAAAAGAGGGACATTGGCATGGATGTAGATGATCTAGAGGCTTGCCGCTTACAGCAGTTAGATGGAGGGGAAGGAGTTATTGATGTTTGTGTACTGTGAACGAGGCACAATTTTGATGCTAAAAGGTTAATTGGATTAACCAATGGTTTATCTTATATAAAGCCTAAGAGGAGGCGAATATGTGTCTCGTACAAAGCCCGAGAGAGAGGCTAAAAGGTTTTGACCCGACGATGGAGTCTTTTGGTATCTCGTATAAAGCCCGAGATGGAGGCGATTTGACTCAACAAGAGAGTTTTTTGTATCTCGTACAAAGCCCGAGATGGAGGCTGAAGGGGTGATCAACTAAACGAGGGAGTCTCTTATGTGTCTCGTACAAAGCCCGACAGAGAGGCTAAACGTTGCTTGACTCCGCTGGGGAGAATCATTTGTACAAAGCCCAAGAGGAGGCTATGGTGACTGTTCAGTTAAGTGACAGGTCCAGTATACTGATTTTTAAAGAGAAAATCAGTTCTTATATGAGCAATGTTGTACTCAAGGATTTGATTCAAGGATCCAGAATATTTCCTGTTCTTTAAGGAATTGGGAAATCCGAAGGGTATTGAGACTGTCCGAGTCTGCGGGTTTCCTTCCTATTTAACGAAGGGGTCACTTGAGAATGTCTTTGAGACTCAAGGAAATTAGACTATCCAATTCTAGAGTTTCATCTTTTGTACTATGCTTTGAGAAATAGTAGTAGACTCTTTGAAAGGACTGTTCTATGCAGATGACTAAGTTCTGTTCCTATACCTCTAGGAGGTCGTCGGGACAATTTGTATGAAGCCCAAGAGGAGGCTGGAAGCTTTTAAGAAGCCGACGGGTCCTTGTACTAAGAGGAGGCTATCATTCCCGGAGGAAGAGATCATTATACGAAGCCTAAGAGGAGGCTGTGAATACTTCTAAGAAGCCGAGAGGGTCCTTGTACTAAGCCTAAGAGGAGGCGGGGTTGCTTTTAGGAAGCCTGTGGGTCCTTGTACGATGCCCAAGAGGAGGCCGATGCTTTTAAGAAGCCCGTGGGTCCCCAAACCCCGAGACATTCAAGGAAATGCTATTCACCGAGAATAGATCAAAGTCAGGAAAGTTCGAGAATTTGGAAGAAACTCAAAGATGCCATTCACGGAGAATACATTCATCTCAGGGAGTAGAGTTTCTTGACAATTCCTAATGAGGACAGCCTGAGAGAAGACTGTGTCTGGTGATCCTATTGGGGGATCTAGTTGTCTATTTCTACAAATAAACGAAACGGCGTCACCTAGTTCTAGAAGTAGTTGCCGGGGAAACTCTAAATATCTATACTATTATTACACAGTTGATATGAGTTTATGAAAGAAGACTTACAGTGAAACAGCCCCACAATACAGTTATATGTATATGAAAGTGGTAAATGAAAGTAATAACCACTTACTCGGTTGTAGAGCTTCCATGCTGTTTGGTTAGTTGTTCAACAAAGACAGATTGAAAACAACAGTATATTCAAAATCAAAGGAGAAAGTGCTTTGAAAAAGAAAGATTTGGGGCTTACAGCTCAAGGAGAGGGCCAGGGTTTTATCAGTGAGCGCACAGTTTAAATTTGTACAGAGGGACTTATACAAGTGACTGATGTAACACCCCCTTTCTATACCCCCAAATAATCAAATAATCACTTAGGCACATATTAAAAATTTCGTCAGAGTATAATTATAACGTGGCATAGAAGAGGCATGTCACATCATACACAATTTTACAACATACAACACCTGCTCAAAACATTGATATGCAACAGTGGGGTAACTTTGCAACAGAGGATCTTTGTCCTTACACCCACATTTCAATATTTAGAATAAAAGCGGAAAATCTAAACATTGAACCACATTTAAACATATATACAGGGATATATACTTCACCAAGTATTATCCACCAACATAATTCATGTTTACATCAACATTTATCCACAAGATACATGTACAAATGTATCACAAAAGAATAATATACATCCTAGCTACCCGGTGCTACATATCAGAGCCAACCGACCAAAAGAATGAAGACACGCTCCACAAAAAGACCACCAGCATACCTACTCTGCAATGCCTCATAGAGCATTATAGAACAGCAGAAGGGTGAGAAATATTATCATAATAACAATGTATATAATTATATATATATAAACATAAAAATATACATATTCCACATTCTCACCACAATCCATCACAATTTCCTCCATATACATCACAATGTATATCTACATATCAACCAAGCATATTCATCATGCATACTTTCACAATTCCCAATCATTCCACATAAACATACACAATTATGTTTACTCAACAACACATCATTATAAAGATGATAAATGCAAATCATAGAGACCGACTCACGACTCTATGCAAATGCAATGCGGGTACCGACTCAATCATCTCAAGTTCACTCAGGAACTTCTACTGGAACCATCGCTCGTTACCAAAGTAACTCCCCGTCGGGCCTACGATGTTCACCCATTGCTCACACCCCACATGGGCACACAATGTTTATGGATCGCTCACACCCCACCTGGGCACACGACCCGATCGCTCACACCCCGCATGCGGGCACACGATCTGATTGCTCACACCTCACCTAGGCACACAATCCGATTGCTCACACCTCACATAGGCACACAATCGTTCGTAACCATCGCTCACACCTCACATAGGCACACGATGTTACCACGGATTCTCCTTAGAATCGCTCAACACAAGAATGTATTTCATAATGCTTCACATGCAAAATGACACAAGACATTCTTGAAATGCATATATATATATTCACAATATATTCATGCATTCATCTCATACAATCACATACAATCTATATACATTCACATCAATGCACTATTGTATAATTCACATTCAAATACACCATCAAAACGGTAAAAGTCGCTAAATAGCACTATTCCCGACTTTCCAACATAATAAAATCGGCCAACATTTTCCACACTATCATAATCACAATGTACAGCTCAATGGCTTTCCAACGATATAAAGAACGCCTAAATCGGAGTTACGGTTCGAAAATTATGAATTTTGTAAAAAAAAAAATTATTTTTCAAAAACAAAACAACCGCCCGGCGAAGCATGCTCACCGCCCGGCGAAACACAGGCGACGCCAAATCCCCAAAATAATTCAAAGAGGCAGAAGCTTGGCACCTCTGCGCCTCTCGAACCTCCCGGCGAAAAGGACGCATCGCCCGACGCTCAGGACCTTTCGCCCGACGCTCAGCACCAGAAGCAGAAAAATTCTGCTGCGTGAACACTGTTCCACACCTCCAATTTTTCCCATTTTCTTCCCCAAATCATTTCCAACAGCAAAACAATTACTAGCAGTGGTTCATACACACATATAGATCATACAACACAATTTATATCGATTTCTATCCGCGAAAACATCGATTTCTACCATTTTCTACACAAATGGGTTTAGTTCCAAAACTCATGAAAATCAACAAAATCAACAATACAATCATACATAATCATACACATTGCTAAGATAACAACATTTCACACCCTTACCCGGATTCCAACTTGCTATGTGATTGATCTTGATGAATTTTCCTAGTTTTCCTCTTTTCCTCTTCTTTTCTCTTCCTCCTCTTTCTTTCTCCTCTTCTTTTCTCTAATTCCCTTTTCTTACTCTTTTTCCTTTCTATCTCTTTTCTTTCTATTTCTTTCTCCCATTTTCCAAACAATCAATTAATTCATTTTTCTCACCAATTCTAATTCCACTTAATTTCTAATTTATCATTAATTGAGAAAAGTCTAAAATACTCTCCATTCTAATTTCCCCGAAAACTCTCAAAACGGTAAAATAACATTTAACACACCAAATTCACAATTAAAATAATTTATCATCCAATTAAAATAAAAGACTCCACATAATTGAGAAATAATCAAAATCGGGGCGTTACAACTCTCCCCCACTTTAGAAATTTTCGTCCTCGAAAATAATACCTGATTCAAACAACTCCGGATACGACTCTCTCATCCTACTCACTAGCTCCCAAGTCATATCGCCTTCCGCAGCGCCTCCCCATGCTACTTTCACAAGCGCAATATCCTTGCCTCTTAGCTTCTTAACTTCACGATCCAGAATCCTAATCGGTAAAGCTTCAACCGTAAGGTTATCTCTCACTTCAATCTCGTCCATAGGAATAACATGTGACGGATCCGGAACATACTTCCGAAGTTGCGAAACATGGAATACATCATGCAAATTGGAAAGATTCGGAGGCAACGCCACACGGTAAGCCACAACACCAACTCGTGCAGAAATCTGATACGGACCAATAAAACGAGAAGTCAACTTCTTCGATTTCAAAGCACGACCCACACCCGTAATCAGCGTAACTCTCAAAAACACATGGTCTCCCTCTTGAAACTCAAGATCTTTTCTCCTCTTGTCATGATAACTCTTTTGTCTACTTTGAGAAGCTTTCATCTTCTCACGGATAAACTTCACTTTCTCCGTCGTTTGTTGTACCATCTCCGGTCCAACTACCGTCCTCTCACCTGTTTCATGCCAACACAAAGGTGTTCGACATCTCCGACCATATAAAGCCTCAAATGGTGCCATACCTATACTTGAATGAAAACTATTATTGTAAGTGAATTCAATCAACGCCAAATAACTATCCCAAGCACCACTTTGCTCGAGCACACAAGCACGCAACAAATCCTTCAACGATTGAATTGTCCTCTTGGTTTGACCATCCGTTTGCGGATGATAGGCCGAACTCAATCTTAGCTTAGAACCCAAAGCCTTTTGTAAACTCTCCCAAAACCTCGATGTGAATCTAGGATCTCTATCCGATACAATACTCTTAGGAACTCCAAGTAGCTTCACAACCACAAGAACATAAATCTCGGCTAACCTCTCCAAAGGATAACTAATATCAATTGGAATGAAATGAGCAGATTTAGTAAGCCTATCAACAATTACCCTAATAGCATTATGTCCTCTTTGCGTATTCGGCAATCCCGTAACAAAATCCATCGATATACTATCCCATTTCCACTCCGGAATGTCCAACGGTTGCATCAATCCACTAGGCTTTTGATGTTCTATCTTCGACTTTTGACAAGTTAAGCACGCATACACAAATTGAGCCACATCTCTCTTTAACCCGGACCACCAAAATATTTTCTTCAAATCTTGATACATTTTATTCGCTCCCGGATGAATACTTAAGTTACTTCGGTGTCCTTCTTCCAATATCATCTTTTTCAACTCCGCATCATCGGGAATACAGATACGACCACGGAATCTCAAAACTCCAAAGTTATCAACCTTGAAATCCTCATTTTCATTCATTATCAAATCAACAAACTTCAAGTCCAACTTTTGCTTTTCACACACGGTTGCAAGAAAAACATTCGTAACATGTAGCATACCAAGTCTCACACTTCTCGGCGTCATTTCACAAACCAAACTCAAGTCTCTAAAATTCTCCAAAGGTTCCCATTCTCTCATCATCAATGAGGACACATATAACGGCTTCCGACTCAAAGCATCGGCCACCACGTTTGCCTTACCCGGATGGTAATTCAAACTAAAATCATAATCCTTCAAAAGCTCTAACCACCTTCTTTGTCTCATGTTCAATTCTTTTTGATCAAATAAATATTTCAAGCTCTTGTGATCGCTAAAAACTTCAAATCTCGCTCCATAAAGATAATGCCTCCAAATTTTCAAAACAAACACCACGGCCGCCAACTCCAAGTCATGCGTAGGATAATTCTTTTCATGCACTCTCAATTGTCTTGAAGCATAAGCCACAACTTTTCCATCTTGCATCAAAACACCACCTAACCCAACCAATGAAGCATCACAATACACAACAAATGGTTTCGTAGGATTTGGCAAAATCAAGATCGGAGCCGTTGTCAACCTTCTTTTTAACTCATTGAAACTCTCTTCACAATGAATATCCCAAATGAAAGCCTTTTCCTTACAAGTCAATTGCGTTAACGGAAGTGCCAATTTCGAAAATCCCTCAATAAACCTCCGATAATAACCCGCCAATCCTAAAAAGCTTCGAATCTCCGTAACCGATCTAGGAGCCTCCCATTGCATCACTGCATCAATCTTGGATGGATCAACACTAATACCACTACCGGAAATAACATGTCCAAGAAAACTTACTTCCGATAACCAAAACTCACATTTCGACAACTTAGCATACAATTGTTTCTCTTTCAAGATTTGCAACACAATTCTCAAATGCTCTTCATGCTCCTCTTGAGACTTAGAATAAATCAAAATATCATCAATGAACACAACCACAAAACAATCTAACTGTTCATGAAAGATACGATTCATGTATTCCATGAACACACCCGGCGCATTAGAAACCCCGAATGGCATCACGGAATATTCGTAATGGCCATACCGTGTCCTAAAGGCCGTCTTTTGAATATCCTCTTCTTTCACACGAATCTGGTGATATCCCGATCTCAAATCAATCTTGCTAAAAACACGCGCACCAACCAATTGGTCCAACAAATCATCGATCCTTGGAAGCGGATACTTGTTCTTAATTGTCACCTTGTTCAATTGTCGATAATCAATGCATAACCGCATACTCCCATCCTTTTTCTTTACCAACAATACCGGAGCACCCCAAGGAGAAACACTTGGTCTTACAAATCTCTTGTCCAACAAGTCATTCAATTGCTTCTTCAATTCTACCAACTCCGATGCCGACATACGATACGGTGCCATCGAAACCGGTCTAGTACCCGGAACTAGATCAATAGAAAACTCAACTTCTCTTTCCGGCGGTACATCCTTAATGTCCTCAGGAAACACCTCAGGAAAATCACAAACAACAGGAAACACATCAAGGGACACTTGACTATCCACAGACAATGATGCAAACAAACCGAACAATTGAGCTTCGTCCGCTAAAAGTTTCTTCAATTCTTTAGTGGATAGGAAACTCTCATCTTCATCATCTTCCAAAGAAGGAAACCTTACTAACTTGTGATAGCAATCTATATGAACTCGATTAAATCGCAACCAGTTCATACCCAAGATTACGTCTAAACCTTCCAATGGCAAACACACTAAATCCATCTCGAAGTCTTTACCATAAATGGTCAAAGGACAACTTAAACAAACCAACGAAGTAGTTACTGACCCCATTGCTGGAGTATCAATAACCATCTTACCATCCATCAGAGACAACACAAGATTCAAACGCTTCGCGCACTCAGACGAAACAAACGAATGAGTCGCTCCCGTATCAATAATAGCAACTAAAGGCGTACTATTAATAAAGCATGTACCTTTAATCAAACGGTCTGCACTAGTAGTTTGAGTCCCCGCCAATGCAAACACCTTTCTGCCCGCTTGAGCTTGTTTCAGCTTAGTACACTTAGTACTAATGTGACCAACTTCTCCACAATTATAGCACTTCACCATGTTCCTTCTACAATCTGTAGCAGCATGCCCAAGGCCTCCACAGTTAGAACATTTCAACACAGTCTTCCCACACTCAAATGATTTATGACCTATTTCTCCACACTTATAACACTTAATGGGACCAGAACCTCCTCCTCCAGATCTCCTCTCAAAGTTTCCCCTATGCTTGCCCTTATCAACATGTGTCACATAAGGTCCACTTCTAGCTTGTTGCTTTCCCTTCCTCTCATTCAAACTTTTGTAGTGTGTAGAACGAGCCTTGCTATCTTCCTCGAAGATTCTACAACATTCCGTCAAATCCGAAAACCTTCTTATCCTTTGATATCCCACTGCCTGTTTAATCTCAGGACGCAAACCATTCTCATATTTAATACACTTTGAGAACTCAGCAGTGATTGCAGCATAATGAGGATGGAATTGAACCAACTCCACGAACTTAGCAGTATAGTCTACAACGGACATACTACCTTGTTTCAATTCAAGGAACTCCATCTCCTTCTTCCCTTTCACACTTTTAGGGTAGTACTTCCTTAAGAACTCAGTACGAAATAAATCCCAAGTTACCTCTTCATCATCCACCTCAAGAATTTGACGCATACCGACCCACCAATCGTCGGCTTCTTCCTTCAGCATGTGAGACCCAAGCCTCACTTTATTCTCTTCCGCACAATCCATGACTCTGAAGATCCTTTCAATCTCTTTCAACCAAAGTTGAGCACCATCGGGATCAAATCTTCCTTTGAAAACCGGTGGTTGATTCTTCCTGAACTCGTCGTTAGCATTCACATTCGGCGCACCTTGCACCGCCCTAGCCATTGCTTCCAAAGCAGCAACCATCGCATTGTCGTTTCTACCAGCCATATTCTAATCATTCCCAAAGATAACAACAAAGTTAAACAATAATTCAAACAGTACGACAACAAGACAGACACAACTAACTCAACTCTGGCTCTGATACCACTTAATGTAACACCCCCTTTCTATACCCCCAAATAATCAAATAATCACTTAGGCACATATTAAAAATTTCGTCAGAGTATAATTATAACGTGGCATAGAAGAGGCATGTCACATCATACACAATTTTACAACATACAACACCTGCTCAAAACATTGATATGCAACAGTGGGGTAACTTTGCAACAGAGGATCTTTGTCCTTACACCCACATTTCAATATTTAGAATAAAAGCGGAAAATCTAAACATTGAACCACATTTAAACATATATACAGGGATATATACTTCACCAAGTATTATCCACCAACATAATTCATGTTTACATCAACATTTATCCACAAGATACATGTACAAATGTATCACAAAAGAATAATATACATCCTAGCTACCCGGTGCTACATATCAGAGCCAACCGACCAAAAGAATGAAGACACGCTCCACAAAAAGACCACCAGCATACCTACTCTGCAATGCCTCATAGAGCATTATAGAACAGCAGAAGGGTGAGAAATATTATCATAATAACAATGTATATAATTATATATATATAAACATAAAAATATACATATTCCACATTCTCACCACAATCCATCACAATTTCCTCCATATACATCACAATGTATATCTACATATCAACCAAGCATATTCATCATGCATACTTTCACAATTCCCAATCATTCCACATAAACATACACAATTATGTTTACTCAACAACACATCATTATAAAGATGATAAATGCAAATCATAGAGACCGACTCACGACTCTATGCAAATGCAATGCGGTACCGACTCAATCATCTCAAGTTCACTCAGGAACTTCTACTGGAACCATCGCTCGTTACCAAAGTAACTCCCCGTCGGGCCTACGATGTTCACCCATTGCTCACACCCCACATGGGCACACAATGTTTATGGATCGCTCACACCCCACCTGGGCACACGACCCGATCGCTCACACCCCGCATGCGGGCACACGATCTGATTGCTCACACCTCACCTAGGCACACAATCCGATTGCTCACACCTCACATAGGCACACAATCGTTCGTAACCATCGCTCACACCTCACATAGGCACACGATGTTACCACGGATTCTCCTTAGAATCGCTCAACACAAGAATGTATTTCATAATGCTTCACATGCAAAATGACACAAGACATTCTTGAAATGCATATATATATTCACAATATATTCATGCATTCATCTCATACAATCACATACAATCTATATACATTCACATCAATGCACTATTGTATAATTCACATTCAAATACACCATCAAAACGGTAAAAGTCGCTAAATAGCACTATTCCCGACTTTCCAACATAATAAAATCGGTCAACATTTTCCACACTATCATAATCACAATGTACAGCTCAATGGCTTTCCAACGATATAAAGAACGCCTAAATCGGAGTTACGGTTCGAAAATTATGAATTTTGTAAAAAAAAGAAATTATTTTTCAAAAACAGAACAACCGCCCGGCGAAGCATGCTCACCGCCCGGCGAAACGTGCTTCGCCTCTGCTTCGCCCGGCGAAACACAGGCGACGCCAAATCCCCAAAATAATTCAAAGAGGCAGAAGCTTGGCACCTCTGCGCCTCTCGAACCGCCCGGCGAAAAGGACGCATCGTCCGGCGCTCAGGACCTTTCGCCCGGCGCTCAGCACCAAAAGCAGAAAAATTCTGCTGCGTGAACACTGTTCCACACCTCCAATTTTTCCCATTTTCTTCCCCAAATCATTTCCAATAGCAAAACAATTACTAGCAGTGGTTCATACACACATATAGATCATACAACACAATTTATATCGATTTATATCCGCGAAAACATCGATTTCTACCATTTTCTACACAAATGGGTTTAGTTCCAAAACTCATGAAAATCAACAAAATCAACAATACAATCATACATAATCATACACATTGCTAAGATAACAACATTTCACACCCTTACCCGGATTCCAACTTGCTATGTGATTGATCTTGATGAATTTTCCTAGTTTTCCTCTTCTTTTCTCTTCCTCCTCTTTCTTTCTCCTCTTCTTTTCTCTAATTCCCTTTTCTTACTCTTTTTCCTTTCTATCTCTTTTCTTTCTATTTCTTTCTCCCATTTTCCAAACAATCAATTAATTCATTTTTCTCACCAATTCTAATTCCACTTAATTTCTAATTTATCATTAATTGAGAAAAGTCTAAAATACTCTCCATTCTAATTTCCCCGAAAACTCTCAAAACGGTAAAATAACATTTAACACACCAAATTCACAATTAAAATAATTTATCATCCAATTAAAATAAAAGACTCCACATAATTGGGAAATAATCAAAATCGGGGCGTTACAACTGAGTCCCAAAAAGGTTTTCTGTACAAGGGATGGGTCTTACACTCTCTCAAGAGCCCCAAAAGGTTTAAAGAAAAAGAGTGGGGCTTATAACACGAGGGTAGGCCCAATTGATTTTTTTGTTAAAAATGGCGATCGCGCCGAGGTTTTATTTTAACGCGAAAGGGACTTATACAATAAGTGAGGCCCAAAAGGTTTTGGTTAAAAGGGGGTTGGGTCTTACACTCTAATAGAGGCCCAAAAGTTTTGAATGGGTCTTATAGCTCAAGGAGAGGCCCAAATGTTTTATTTTTGAAAAGGCGACGATCGCGTCGTTTGTTTTTTGACGGTATCGGGACTTATACAATACACTGAGGCCCAAAATGATTTGGTCAAAAAAGGATTGGGTCTTACACTCTATTAGAGACCCAAAAGTTTTGAATGGGTCTTATAGCTCAAGGAGAGGCCCAAATGTTTTATTTTTGAAAAGGCGACGATCGCGCCGTTTGTTTTTTGACGGTATCGGGACTTATACAATACACTGAGGCCCAAAATGATTTGGTCAAAAAAATATTGGGTCTTACACTCTATTAGAGGCCCACAAATGATTTGAAAATGATTTATGAGGGTTGAATTAATCCAAAAACCCTAATTTGTTTTCAAAAATGTATTTAATTGAATAAAAATTCAATTAAAATGATCAAAATTGTTTAACATGTGAAAAAACAAATTGTGATCTTGGATTAATGCTTCAAAAATTAAGTATTGACCTACAAAATAATTAGAAAGCATTAAAAGTTGCAAAATCAAGGTGGAAAAAATATTTTAAATTTTAAAAACAATTAAAACATTAATTCTTTGCAAAAATATCAATTATACAAAATAAATAATATTTTTGGGATTTTTTGGGAAAATAAAATACTTTAACATTTTTGTGAATTATTAAAAAAAGAATCAACTCAAAATCATTAAAACTCAGAGAGAAATTAATTTCTGAATCAATTAAATAAAATTACAAAATTCAAATATTTGAATTTGAAAGAAATGGCGCCAAGAACACGCGCGTGTTCTGGGCTTGGCCAGATTTGCATTTTCTCTCCAATCTCACTGAATACTTGATTATAACATGCAATCCACATATCATTATGCTTGTCTCAACCTCACGATCATGTCTATGTCAATTAATTTCATTTAAATTAAACATATAACAAGAAATCATGAAAAATCCTCAAGAACCCTAATTTCTGCATGAAGGCTAGGATTTTTGATACACGATTCAAACAAAGCAATTAATTGAGGGAAAACATTCCATGCATGATTATGAACATATGGCCAAATTATTGTGCAGCAAAAATTGCATGGATCCTAGAGTTAGAAGAGCTCATGCTTACCACTTGCAGCTGGTGATCGTGATTTGTGTTGGAGGTGTTACAGCTAGGTTCCAATGATGTGGATAGCTTCCCTAGGTGCCAAGTGATGTGTCTGAGTGCTTGGAATGGATTGAAATGGTTTGGAGTTGAAGATGGCACCTCAACTGCAAAACTGTCAAGAACTTGAGCAATTGGCTGGTGATTTTGTGAAATATGTGTTCCAGATGTTATGTGAGTGTTTGGATCACTTCTATATGATGTATGTGAGGTGTGTGAGTGATTGGTTTGAGTGGAATTGCCCTCTAGCTCAAAACCCGATAGTTACCTTGCTAAGAAAGGCATTTTTGCCAAGAGAAAGAGATTTTGAGAAAGGCAAGTGTTGTAGGCCTTTGGTGTACTTAAACTGAACACAATTGAGCTCTATTTATAGTAGAGCAAGTTTGTTTTGGGATCCACAGTGAATGGCAACTGCAGCAGGTGTTTGTTCAATGTTGGCCAATGGAAATGCAAGTCTCCTCTAGCCATTGACTAGAGGTTAGGGCACAGAGCTTTGGTTCCCTTGGTCTTGGATAAGTCTTGACTGATTTCAGATGAGAATGGATCAGTCCATGCCACCTTGATGCTTCCATTGAATGCTTCAATCCAAATTTGGAGTCTTGTCCCTATTTTGGCCATTCTAGGTTCAACATGCTATTTCTTGTTCCATGGACTTTGGAGGCTTGGCTCAGTGATTGTCCCCTTTAGATTCAATCCTCAGATGTGTCCAAGTGGATAGGAGCATTTGAATTTGGCTGATTTTGGCAAATCGACCAAAAATGCAAATTCTGCCTTGCCTTGGCAGATTTCAGCAAGGCAACTTGCCAATGTCATAACTCATAGCCCAAATGGAATTTGGCAATGTTCTTGGCCATTTTAGAAAGCCCTTACATGATACAACAACTGTTTGAACATGTTTGGTTTTGATCTCTTTTGAATCTAAGTGAAAAATCCCCCTACATTTGGCAAAAAGTAGGGTAAAATCTGACTTAGTGAAATTTTCACTAAGTGTTGGAACAAAGTGTTTTCTCTTGATTTTGATCACTCCATAACCCAAAATCCACAATGAATTGGAATTAGGTCTAGTTGAAGTTTTTGTAGAGGGCAATGAGATCTACAAATCAAGCTTTGAATGGGGCACAATGGCCTTGTGGTTTAGGAGTTATGATCCTCCAAAGTTGGTGCATTAGTGTCACTTTTTCCATAACTTAGAAAATTTTCTAAGTTTTATGGTTACCCCTTTTACAAGTTATCCAACTTTTCTTGATTTTTCTTGATGAATGACGATTCAAATCATACATTAACATCATTTTAGGGTTAAAAATCCATTTTGGTGAAAAATCTCAAAAAGTCAAAGTTGACTTTTGTGCACAGTTGACTATTTATCAGATGAATTCCAAACTGTGCAATACTTCAGGAAATCATGTCCTTGACCTAAATCAAACTTGATGGACATGTTCCATGGGTGTTATAGGGTATATTGAATCATGTATTAGGGCTTGGGAGCATGTCCTGGTCAAAAGTCAAAGTTACAGTTGACTTTCCTCACGAAACCCTAATTGTGGTGCAGATGAAATTGAGACTTGTTGCTCAATCTTCTTGGATTAATCCATTGCTCCAAATGGATCAATATAGTTCATTAGAGACCCTCAAATCATGTCTTGAGGTCTTGGTCCATGATTTTCCCTAAAAGTCAACTTAGGGGTGAATTAGGTCAAGAAACCCTAATTCCTGATTTTTAGTGAATGCATCCCCAGAGGCAAAATTGACTTGATGATTGGGTCCATGAGGCTCCATGGAGTATATTAGGTTGTGTTTTGGATCTTTGGCTTGTTCCCAGATGAAAAATTTCCATCTGGAGGCCCTGGTCGACCAAAACCCTAATTTGGTGACATTGTCGATCTTGAGACTTGATCCACCTAGAAGGGAGCATCCTTGTGCTTAATCCTTGAAGTGGGAGTCCTTTTGATCCATTTTGGATATTTTAGAGGTTATACAAGTTGAAGATCAAGTCATTCCTTGATTGATCCTTTGTCTAAGAACTCTGAGAGGGCTTGAAACCCTAATTCTGATTGTAGTGGATGCTCACCCATCTTTGGGGAGACTGATGAAGTATGATGGTTCCTCCATATTGTGATGATGATTTGCACAATGATGGGAAATATTAGTGGTCAAAATTTGGGGTATGACAATACAAACCCTCCCCAGCGGAGTCAAATTCCCTTTTAGCCTCAGTCTTGGGCTTTGTACAAGACAAACAAAATATTTTCCCCGGAAAAGTCAAACTTTTAGCCTCCTCTTAGGCTTTGTATAAGGATATCCCAAAAAGAGTCAGTCTCTCTTTAGCCTCAATCTTGGGCTTTGTACAAGACATATATTAACATTCTCTTGTTGAGTCAGCCTTTTCCAGCCTCCTCTTAGGCTTTGTATAAGGACTTCCCCAGTGGAGTCAATTAATCTCTTAGCTTCAACCTTGGGCTTTGATCAAGGCACACAAAAATCAACATCCCCTCTGAGGAAATCAAAATCTCTCTGTAGGAAGACAACTCTCTGTATATCACACAGAAAATCAAAACAAACCCTAATCCTAGATAATTGTTGTAAGTGGCACACTTGTTGATTTAAATATCCTAGTTGTAGTCCATCTTTTATCCTGCCAAATCCTCTCTTTCATCTAATTGTTGTAAGCGGCAAGCCTCTGGATTATTTACATCCACGCCACTGTCCTTCTCTTAGCATGAAATATTCCTAAGGAAAAGTGGCATTGCTCAACACTGAGTTAAAGTTTTCTCCTTCAGGGCAAATCCCCTTAAAGGAAATTATGGCATTGCTGGATTCACATATCCCAGTTAAAGTAATCCTCCATTATAAACAGTCACCCAACAGTTGTGATAAACCGATGAGATATCTCCCTTTAGAGATGGAAAATTCTCTCTCAGTCAAACCTTTAACTTCAATCTTGGGCTTTGAACAAGACACAAATAACCTTTAGCTTCAATCTTGGGCTTTGAACAAGACACTAAACATCTTTTTCCTCCCATAGAATAGGAGGATCTACGATTGCTCTAATTTCCCTGTTTCAATAAATGGGAATATATAGGCATAAGATTGTGAAATCTTAGCGAGCATACAAATAAAAAAAACCTTAGGTCTAGTACCTTCATACCAATCAAAACTGAGGTCCAGTACCTCACCAAAATCATCAAAAACTCTCTCTCTCTCTCATATCTCCCAAAGAAGAAACTTTCCCAACCCACAACAGATAAACACCATCAAGTACAAAGCAGAACCTAAAACTAACAACCTGTGGATAACCACATATAGGATGGGTAATTGACAACTCCCCATTGTATAACCTGACCCCGAACTCCCTGAATCTCTCTTAAGCGTTTGTTCAGTTAAACATTCGCGTGCAAGGTGTAGCACCCAAAATTTTGCCTTTCCTTTTTTTACCTTTAATTGGCTTATGTTTCATTTCATTTTTTCATAATTATCTTTGCATATCATTTGGTTCATAGCATGGGATCAAGGTATATGAGAAATCTCAAGTGAATCACATTCTCCTAACCAGTGCAAAATTAAGGTTTTGGTGAAAAGTCAGTGCAGGTGGTTTTTTAGGCCAAAGCTTGATTTCAAGGTTTTCCATAGGGTTTCAATTGTCCAAGGATGAAGTATTGCCCATTGGTTCATTTCAGAAGATCTTCAATTCATCAATTGGTTGAGAATCAATCAGATTGGGGAAAAGTCAACTGTGCAGAGGAAAAAGTCAACTCCTGACTTTTTGAGGGCAAATTCTTATTCCTTAAGTCAATTATATCCATTGGTGAAGATTTGATCAAGAAAGTCCAAAGGTATCATCAAAAATCAAGGAATATGAAGAACTTCCAAAAATAGAAACTTAGGGTTTCTAAATAAGGCAGGTTTGTCAAGTTGAAGGGTCATCTTTAAGGCATTCTTTCTCTATGATACAAGCTCCAAACTCAAATTTTAGGGAGGCCTATCAATATTTCACATTCTAAGCTTCAAAACCATACCAAGAACATCTCCATTGGATCAAAATCAAGGGAGATATGATCAATTCAAGTTAAGAGAAATCAAGGCAATTTGGGCCAAACACTCAGGTCACGCGCGTGCTGGCTCGGAGTAATATTCACAAACACCTTGTGTGCATGACATGTCCAAGTTCAAGGGCAAATATATCATTGATGGAGGTCTCAATTCAAAAAGTGTTCAACATGGTTTTTGTTCCTCTTGATCTCCTCTTCAACTTTGATGTTGAAGGATTTTCCATCTGATCAACTCATTGAGAGTTATAGTGGATAAAATTTAGGATCACAACACATACATCTCACACGCCATAGGGCAAGGCACGATCAGGTCAGGTTGGCCTGCCGACCCAGTTGTGTACAAGCATCTTCATGGACATTTTTAGGCATGTTAGAGGCTTCAATTGTGTTTGCTTTCCACATCAATGTTGTTGTCCTCCATCCCCTCTTTCCAAATGGCCTAAGAACTTGTCATTTCATCCCATGAGCATGGAGATTTCTTCCTCCAAAGTCACCCTCATGCCATCAGACTTTCTTTCAGGCCAAGTAAATAAAACCAAGACAAAACCTTGTTCTTTCTTGGACATCATGTGCATGCTCATTACAGCCATGCATAACATTGCCATTTCAAGAAAAACCATGCTCTTACATACCATACATGCTCTTGTACCATCCTTTCCTCATTTGTTCAAACCAAGAGAAAGAGAAGAAACTTGTGTGAGAAGCAACTCAACTGTACTATGATCACATCATCACCATTCATCCTGACCTCACTACAATTATCATGCTCCCTCTCCACATTGAATCACACACGAGTATTTTTGCACCATCTTCACTCACTCTCTATTTATTACTCCACCCTCTCTTTCTCACTACACTTGTCCCTAACCAGAGTTCTAACTGTTAACCAAGGTGGTAATAGTTAACTCACCATATAAATACAATCCATAATAGAATTTATAACTAACTTGCTCATTCTTCACACTTCACAAAACTTCATACTCTCTCTGTAGAAGTTTCTCTCTCCCGAGCTTGCTCTCTCTGAAGTTTCTTCTCCATTCTTCTTCAACATTCATCATCCTCATCAAGAGTTCATTGATTATAAAGAATTGAAAGCTCCACTGCATTTTTCTTCACTCAAATTTCTCAGCAATCACAAGCTTCCTCTAGCCTTTATTTGGCTCATTTTAAATCTCAAAAACAAGGATCATCCTCTCTGGTTTTCTTTTGAGCTAAGGATTTATCAAAAGCACAGGTTTCACTTCAAATTTCTTACTCTCTGTATGCTCTGATTTTAATTGTTTTTTATTGTTTTGAGCTCAATAGGAGCCATGTGAACCTCTGGCTAGTTGATAGGCACCTTAGGTGCTTAGTTGAAATTTCTAGGGCAAAATGTTTCCCTTCGATTTGATCTGTATGTGTGTTGTTTGTGAATTTTGGTGGTGGATTCTTGATCTACTAAGCATGAGGATCATTTTGGTATAAGTTTTGTTCATTTCTGGGCGTCTGAAAGTTTGACCACGGCGGCGTGTGGCCGGAGAAGACGACCGAAGTCTTCTCCGGTCAGTGACCTTCATCACCTTAAACCCTAGGATTTTTCATTCCAGGTTAAGTCACGTCCGTTAGATCCTTTTGATCCTAGGGCCTAGATAAAGCCAGCATATTAATGAGAGAGGATTAAAGGCATGTGGCGGATTTTTGAGGTTTATTTGAAATAACTGATTGCGTGTGTGTTCCTCATCATTACCTATCATGTGCGTGCATTGTGATTTGTTTGATTGAGCTACTTTGTTTAATCATCCATGTTGACTTGATCTGATGGCTCAGGATGAGTCAATGTGTTGACTAACATCCATGGTTTGAACCTCCTCTAAACACGCTACTGGGCTGGGTTCCCTAATGCTATTCACACCCCTTCCTTTAAGCCCAATGCATTTTTTCAACATCGTGTTTACTATCTGTGCACCCCCTGGCAAATTTCTTTTGGTTTTTTTATTTTATTTTCACATATGTTTGATATTTGATTTTTAAAATTGCTTCTAAGCATGATAAAATTACCAATAAATTCATGATGCATTCCCACTCATTTAAATAATTTTTTCATATTTTTATTTCTGATTTTGGAATATTTTACTATTTTTCCATGAATTTCCATTTAATTTCTTTTGTATGAGTATCCCTTCATGATACTTGCCTCATTCTTGATTTGTTTGACCTAGTTGTGAAGTGAATTTTTGCCTATCATTTGGTACATGCTTCTATGATACAATAAAGCATCTCATGCATTTTTTATAGATTTTTTAGATCATTTTTCATTGACTTCTAAATGCTATCTTTGAGCAATTTGTTTGTGTGACTTGTATGAGATTGTGAAGCATGTTTGTGCATGATTCTTAATGAGTTTTGGTCCATTCCTTTGAGGCATGTTTACTCACTGTTTTCACTTCAATATACTTGATTCTGACAATTTTCTTGGCCTCTTAACATGTTCGTTGTGAATTCATTAATGCACCTTTGTTTATGTGAATGTTAGAACACTTGTGCTAGGGTTTTGATGTGCATTGTATGTAACCCTCTTTGACACTTGTTGAGACCTCTTGATACATGTTGTGTGAACATTATAGGTAATTTTTCTCATGTTATAGGTCATTGCTTGTCGATCTTGAATTGTCTTGTGTGCACTTGTTTAAACTTGAAATGTTTTGTGCACTTGTGTTTCTTTTCTTGCATATCTTTGTTAACTTGTTTTCATCATTGCTTGTATGATCTTAAACATCCATTAAAACATGATTCATCTTCTGTTTGTGATTATTCTTAACCATATGACATGATTTCCAATTGCATCTTGCATCTTGCATCTTGCATAAGTTCATGAACACTTAACACTTGTATGAACTTGTTTGAACCTAGTTTGTTCTTCTTCTTCAATGTGCACTAACATGAGACTTGTATGAACTTTGTATGCTCATTATTGCATTCTAAATGTCATCTCATACACCATATGCTACTGACTTGCATTCATTTCCAAGTATGTTCATCTTACATCTACATTCTTTACTTGTGTTATAAGTATGCATGTTTGATTGAACTTAAATGGTGTTTGTTCTTACTTCTTCTTGCTTAATCATTTCCAATACTTGCATTCATGATTCACATGCCATATTAATGACGTCTCCATACCTTCATAAATGTCATTCACATATGACTTTAATGTTTGAATGTGCATTTATTCATGTTCATGAACCATATGCATTCATCTTGCATAGTTAACGCATAACTTGCAATTGTATGATCTTTTGATGCATAGTTTGACATTGTTTGCTTTAATTTGGCATGTTAACCTTAGTAGGACACATTGACATGTACCTACTGACCTTGGATGTTCCTTAACCCTTAGGACCCTTTCCTTTTAGTTCAAACCTTGTTTGCTTCTTAGGATGTTTCCCTAAGACAACTAGCATTGTTTGGTTTACTTTTTGTCACCTATATTCAATACTTGTGTTGATTTGGTACTAAACTTTTATGTAGGGGCAGAGGTAAGACATATGAGAATGAGGATGATTATCCATGCTCATTTCTCCTTTCATCTCTCATCTCCGTTTCTTCTATTTCTCTTTTGTGTGTGGATGATATGATATAATGCTTGATTGTGTCGAACTCTCTCACATCCCTTTGGGATCCTAGCTCATCCTTAATTTTTGATTAAGGTGAGGTAGGATAAGAATTAGGTAGTGCTATCCCTCTCTCTTATTTAGACTTAGGTTGTTCTTAAACTTCCCCTTAGGGCCATCTTTTGCATGACAACTGTAGGGTAGAATTCCCCTTAGTGTTCTCTTTTCCTTTGAGTCTTCTCTTCTCATCTCATAACCTTTCTAAAACACTTAATAAAGGTTAACGTGTATTGCGCATGAGCCTTATATATGGGAAGTGAGGTACGCGGGGTCTCCCTTCATTCTTCTAGGGTACTTAGTGTACGTCCTGTTGGGGACGATACGCGGCGTATTCGTTCCTATGTTGTAGACTTAGGTGCAATGCAAGTTACAAACTAACTTCAATCCATTTCTGTCTAAAAAACACAAAACAAATTCAAACCTTTTTATCCTTCGGGATTGTTAAGCTTCAAACCTATTTTCAGAAAAGAGCACGTTATTTTCTGTTTTGTCGCAAACAAGCATCGACCCTAACTGCCGGACGTCAACTTAACATCGCTCATAAAAAACACAGACCTTGTTAGGTCGAACTACGACTGCTCTGATTTCCTCCTTCTGGTTAGATTGAGGATACGTAGGCACAAGACGGCGATGTCTTGGCGAGAAATCTTCCCCCTAGTTTGTGTCCAAACTACATTGACTCTGACTTTCCCATTGCACAAGGGAATACGTAGACATAGGACGCCGATGTCCTATCAAGTCATTTCTTTTTCTTTTCTCCCCCGTTTCTTCGTTCTTTTCCGTTCCAGTTCCTTTTCGTTTCCAGTAGCAGCGGAGCTCTAGATGACGACACCCTTTGATCGAGACAACAAGCGTGGATCCCATCGAGTACGATGGACGCGTGGGGGTGCTAATACCTTCCCTTCGCGTAACCGACTCCCTTACCCATCTCTCTTGGTCGCGAGATCATGCTTTTTTCCTTCCCTCAGGTTTACACAGTGTTTCCTTTCCCTCTCTTGGGATAAATACACATTGTTGGCGACTCTGTTTCCACGCCACTTTCACGTTTATACCTGGATGAAAATCCCGGGAGCGACAGATGACGACTCTGCTGGGGACAGGTTGACCTCTTGCTGGTCCACCCCCTTTGCGAGTCAATCCTAGCGCTTGTCTGTTTCTTTTCATTGGGTGTTTACTGTGGTGCTTTGATTTGTTGTATATTACTGTATTACTGTATTACTATTTTACTATTTTACTGTATTTACCACATTTATGGCATTGCATTTTATTATTATGCTAGACTGTGCTGTGCTGTACTGGATTTTCTGTTTGGCAGGTTGGGATTTCTGAGAGATAAGCCCACTACCCAGGCTTGAGCATACACATAAGTATTAGCGTGGGCAGGCGTGACGCTCCCGTGGTGTTGGCCACGTCGGGTGTTCATGAGACCTACAGTCAGACGAGGTTCTATCGGGAGATATCTGCTACTGTATATTGATACAGGCCAGTAGTTATTCTCTTGAGGAACTGTCGAGTCTGTTGACCATTCCCGAGGACTCAGTGACGACACTCCTCCCGAGATGTGACAATGGCAGACTAGAATGACAAACCCATTACACTTCTCGATCCGAGGACCCAATGCTGGGAACTTGCTATAGGATATCCTTTTTTAGGGGAATCAGTTGAGGCCTCATAGATTGATGATGATGTCAAACCAGAAATGGTGAACGTATCATCATTTCTCGACCTGAGAGTCCGTGATATTAAGGATCCTCGCCTTTCTAGAACCCACATGTGAGAGGGGTTGGGTGTTTGCAGGTTTGCAGGTGACCCTGACTTTCAGAATACCCGATATTTTGGCTCTCTTATCAGTGTGAACTTATCGGCCTGGTATTCTGGTTATTCTAATATTCTGGTCATTCGGATATTCTGGTATTCTGGTATTCTCTGCAGAGCAGACCTTTAAACTTATCCATTCAGCAGCACAGCAATACAGAGCTTTATGGAAGCCGTGATCCCATGTCTGTTGCATCTGCATCTTCATTTTTGCATACATGTTCTTGTATTTCCAAGGGATATTAACTTTGAGACTCACTATTGAACATTTCCGTCTATTTCTTGTGGTTCTTTTGTCAAAAACTTGAATCAAAGCAGAATGATTCCTTGGAAATATTTGAACATGGCATTTGCATTGTGTTTCCATACTCATGTGCATGGCAGGTGTTTGAGGTTGGTCTTTTGATCCCGATCGAGTTTTCCTCATGGTTGCAGATTCAACCATTTTAAGTCGTGTCCTAATTGAGCAAATCAGAAGAAAGCCATGGATCAACTACAAGCCGAGATGATTGAGATGCGGACCCGCATGGCTCAGTTTATGGAGTTAATGCAAGGTGTTGCTCAAGGTCAAGAGCAGTTAGGACTCTGGTCCAACCTCTGATTGCTAGAGTCAATGAGGATGTGGTTATGCATGGAGGTGTTCATACTGGTGCTATTCCTCCGAGCGGAGGTGTTAATGGTAATGGTATTCCTGTTGGTCTTTCGGGCGCGGGTGTTCATATTCCTTCTGTTGTTATCCCTCTGGGCGGAGGAGAGAATGTTGTGATTCCTTCTATTGTGGGAGGAGGAAACAGTATCTGTACAGTACATGGTCGTCTCTATGATGATCAACAGGATGATGTGTTTTCTCTTCCAGGTGGGGATGCTGACCCTCGACTTGATAATGATCAAAGAATCAGGATGATTGAGGAGCAGTTGAAAGGGGTTGTGAATCAGAATTCCTTGGGTATGGATTTGGATGATTTGGGACTGGTCCCTGGTGTCAAGATTCCGCACAAGTTTTAGGCGCCTAATTTCGAGAAGTATAATGGTGCTACTTGCCCAAAGACTCATGTCCGGGCCTATGCGAGGAAAATGGCTGCATATTCTAATGACGAGAAGTTATTGATGCATTTCTTCCAAGATAGCTTGACTGGGGCGTCTTTGGAATGGTACATGCAGCTAGAGAGGTCCTATGTTCGAAACTGGAGGGAGTTGGTAGAAGCTTTTGTTAAGCATTATTAGTACAATACTGATATGGCTCCAAATAGGACACAGTTACAAAACTTGTCGCAGAAGAATAATGAAAGCTTTAAGGAGTACGCCCAGAGGTGGTGGGAATTGGCAGCAAGGGTACAGCCTCCCATGTTAGAGCGGGAGATGATAAGTATCTTTATGGCTACCCTGCAAGGTCATTATTATGAAAAGCTGGTACCTTGTATGCCCGGAAAGTTTGCCGACTTGATCTTAGTTGGAGAAATGGTCAAAAGCGGTATCAAAATAGGAAAGATTCAAGTTGCTCCCGGTTATTCTGAAAATGCAAAGAAACGTTACAGGGGGGAAGAAAGAGATACTAATGTTGTTCAGTACCAACAACCTCATGCTCCTCAACAACAGAACTATCGGCGTCAGAATCAGTATAGGCCTCGCAACAACCTGGAAAGAAGGAATGCTCCTCTTTATCCAGTTCCCATGTCGTACAGTCAACTCTTGCCACACCTGGTTCAAAATTCATTGGTGGAGCCTAAGAGTTTGAAGCCTGTTCCAGAACCATACCCTCTGGGGTACAATCTCCGTGTGCAATGTGGATATCATGGAGGATCTATGGGGTACTCAACTGAAGATTGCAAAGCCTTCCAGGCCAAAGTGCAATAATTGATTGACAAAGGGTACATATCCTTTCCAGAAGGAGACTTGGTTGTGCATGTCGACCTCTCATCTGTTTGAAGACTTCAAGGGTCATCTCCTAAAGCCAGTAGTCCAGGTGGAGTTAAGTCTCCTCAATAATGGCAATCATCAGTTTCTTTATTGCATTTTCATATGTAGCTTTCATTTGTTTGTTTAAACACTGTCTGCATGTAAAAACTTATTTGTGTTTGTATCATGATTTTAATGCAATGAATGTGTTTTTCTTGAAGTAATTTACTTTTATGCACTCATATCATGTTTATATGCATTGCAATACCAGCTTTCTTGTCTAGAACTCTTGAGGGAGGGTGATGAGATGAAAACGCAAAATCTCTGATTGTATGTTCAAGGATAGAACCCTGTTGAGGATGTACAGGAATTTTTTCAAATCCCCAAACACCGAAGATATAAGGGAGATAGACCCTCGTTAACCCTTTTGAGCCTTGAAGTAGGAGTTTCTTTCGTACGAAAAAACCCTCACACTTAACCCAGGGGCAGGGTAGGCGTCAGTTAGTTTGACCGAGCGTTCAAATTTCAAAAGGAGTGTGCATCTGAGGATCCATTACCTTCTATTCCACCGTCAAGAGGTCAAGCGATGTGAAACCACAATGGTTATCCATCAACAATCAAGAAGTGAGGCGGTCACAACCCTTTCAAGGAAGTCAGACAAAACGATGTCACACGATTTGTTCAAAACGAAAAAAGAAGAATCAAAAGAAAAAGAAAAAAGAAAGAAAGCCTGCTAAGTCGAAAGTTCGAAAACAAATGACTTAGGCAAAAGTTAGGGCATCCCGCTGGACTTCAAAAGTGAAAAAAAAAAAAAAAAGAATCAGTCCAGGCAAAATCAGGGAAACGAAAGAACGAAAAAGCGAAAAGCAAAAGGATTACAAAAGAAAATCCTCGAGCAAGAACAAATTCGCGTGACTACGAACAAAAGACAAAAAGGGGTGACTGTTGCTCCAAAACCTCATCTGGTCTCAAACCATCAATTGCATGGGTTCCTTAAAGATCATAAAACCTTTTGAGAGATGAGCGCTTGTGTCAGATTAGCTGAACGTAGGACTGGAGAACATCACGAAGAGTGGGTGGGCACCGATAAACTTCGAGCCTTAAATCCTTTTTTCTCAAAACCGTGAACCAGGCCACGATACAACCCTCAAAAGTCCTAATTGAAACAAGGTTTATTCTGAAAGTACACTTCAGCGAGATAGCGTTCCTGACTCCTATGGGTTATGCTAATAAGATTTTTGTTGGTATTACATGTGCGTATTGTTTTCCTTTCAAAAATTAATGTCGCATCCCAGCTAGTGATTCGTTCACAAGGCTTGGCGACGCTTTTTCAATAAAACTTCAAGGTTAACATGAGTGTTGCATTAGAATTGTCATTCTCATAATAAACATTTTCTGCTTGCATGTGTTTGACATCAAAGAAGCTTACACAATGAACGTCATTCGAGAAGCTCGATCACGCTAAGTTGAGATGGTGAAAACTCCGAAGGACAGTCATGTCAAGGGGTATGTGGCCAAGAGACTATGCACAGCCTGGGGGTTCCCGATAAATGATGATAAGATGCAACCAATCAGGAGCAGTCACATTGAAAACTCTCCCTAAAGCAGTCAAACTAGGGTAATTATGTCGAGATTCGATAAATCTCTCCACAAGCAGCCAATATGGGGCAATCAGGTCGATTTGACAAATCTCTGTAAGATCAGTCAGGGGTAAAGTTTCTCCAAGCTGGGGCAGGCCACCTTTAGAGCAGGAGAAGTTATCCACTCCTGAAAATGGTTAATTAAAAGTACCTCTTCAAAGTTCAGAATACTGAGGCAGAGTATTTTCAAGTCATTACAAATCCTTTCGAGGTAATTTACTTCATGGATTATGAAGTCTGGGGCAGTTACGTCGAGATCTGATAAATCTCTCTAAGAGTTTGAAGACCTTGGGGTAGTGTGAATGCCCGGACTTCTATAAAATCCTCTTGAGATGATTTCTTCCTTTAGACCTGGTGGTCTGGGGCAAGTGGAGAGTTCAAAGGGCCGTTTATGACCATAGAGAGAGGTCAGGATGGGTAACAAGTTTGTTTTTCCTCACCAGAACTTATTCTCCCCAGCAAGAGTACAGAGGATTGTGTTCCCCAGCCGAAGTCATGGTTGGTTGATTATTCCCCAGCAAACAGTTTAAAGTGGATTGCTCTGAGGTGAATGTGGTTGTATCTCCAGCAGGAGAGGTGTTGGATGTCTTTGAAAAGACTTTATTGTCCCCACAGAGTCTGGTACTCACTTTCCTCAACAGGTTAGGAAGTGTAATTCCGTCACCAATGGCATACTCTAATCCCCGGCAGGGTAACATCTTTCCTCCAACAGTAGGTTAAGCTCTATGATATCCCTCGGCAGGTTTCATTGACTTTCCTCCCCAGTAGAATTGAGGTTTCATCATCCTCATCAGACTGTCACTCTCCCCAGTCAGAGTACAAAAGATTGTTCCTCATCCAGCATCTAAAGTGGATTGCTTTAGGATGGATGTTGTTTTGTTACCACAGGAGATTTGTGGAACGTATTCCCGAGACAAAGATGTTGTCTTCCCCGCAGAGTATTGGTGTCTACTCCCCTCGGCTAGTCAGGAAACGTGTTTTCACCAGCAACTGCAGGATAAGGGCGAAGTCATTTCCCCAGCAGCGGGTTAAGTCTATTGACGTCCCTAGCAGTTCTAGTACTTGTGATGTGTCTCCCCAAGCAGAGTTTGGTGGTAGTCTTTGCAGCAGGTTTGATCAGCGATGGTTGACATCCCCAGCAGGTTTTAAGTCCAAGTGATATTTGGCACTCTTCTGATTCAGGTTTTGGTTTCCTTTTTCAAAGAGTTATATATAATCTCCAGCAGGGTGGATTTTCTTTTGGATTTCATCTCCAGCAGAAGTTGTGGATCAAAGGAGTTTCTCACCAGAGTTCTTGGACTCAGAGGACAATTTATTTTGTCATCCCCGGAGAGTTTCCTTCGTTTTCAGTATTTATTTTGCTGGAGCATTTCTTTTTTCATTGCATAAGCATCGTTTGCATGGCATCCTCCCAAACGCGTAGCATTTCCATTTCGTATGGAGCATTACGTCATAGAAATTCAAACATATGCATTTGAAGCATAAGCCAGGTTTGATACGTTCTTTGCCAGTTCTCTTTCTCAGCAGAGATGGCATAACTCAGGAGATTTTGTTTTATCCTCGGTGAGGTCACCGAGGGATGTGTTCATCCTACCTGTGCTCCCCCGCAGAGTCTTCAATTTAGACTTCTCCTTTCCCCAGCGGAGTCATCTTATCTTTGGGTTGTAAGTCCGTTGATCTTACATCTCGCCCTTTCAGTTCACGACCATATCTTTGTTGGGAGTCTGCCTTTGATTGGCCAACCCATTTTGTAAATCCAGTTCTCGCCTGGTAGTCAGTTCTCGTCTGACTTATTTCATTAAACCCAGTTATCGCTTGGTAGTCAGTTCTCGTCTGACTTATTTCATTAAACCCAGTTCTCGTCTGACTTATTTTGTGAAATCCAGTTCTCGCCTGGTAGTCAGTTCTCGTCTGACTTATTTCGTTAAACCCAGTTCTCGCCTGGTAGTCAGTTCTTGTTTGACTTATTTCGTGAAACCTAGTTCTCGCCTGGTAGTCAGTTCTCGTCTGACTTATTTCGTGAAACCCAGTTCTCTCCTGGTAGTCAATTCTTGTCTGACTTATTTCGTGAAACCCGGTTCTCGCCTGGTAGTCAGTTATCGTCTGACTTATTTTGTCAAACCCAGTTCTCGCCTGGTAGTCAGTTATTGTCTGACTTATTTCGTGAAACCCAGTTCTTGCCTGGTAGTCAGTTCTCGTCTGACTTATTTCGTGAAACCCAGTTCTCACCTGGTAGTCAGTTCTCCTCTGACTTATTTCGTGAAACCCAGTTCTCGCCTGGTAGTCAGTTCTCGTCTGACTTATTTCGCGAAGCCCAGTTCTCTCCTGGTAGTCAGTTCTCATCTGACTTATTTTGTGAAACCCAGTTCTCTTCCTCAGCAGAGATGGCATAACTCAGAAGAGTTTGTTTAACTTTATCCCCAGTGAGATCTCCAGTGGATTCATCCTTCATATTGTTGTACATTCTGGTACACCCCTGCAGAGTTGTCTGTTTAGACTTCTCTTTTCCCCAACTTTGATTCCAGATGAATTCGAGGGTAGTTAAATTGTGGCTTTTACCCTTGGTTGTCCTGTTATCCCCAGCGAAGTCCACATTCGGCTTGGTCTTTTCGAGTCCACCTTCAGCTTGGTCTCGTATTGTTGGGTGAAAGTCCACCTTCGGCTTGGTCTTTCTTTTTTCGAGTTCGCCTTCGGCCGTCCTCGTACCCTTTGTTTGAAAGTCCACCTTCGGCTTGGTCTTTCTTTTCGAGTTCGCCTTCGCCCGTCCTCGTGAACACCCCATTTCATTGTCCCCGCAGTTTGCAAATTTCAGGGTTCTTTTGGTATTCAATCTCCGTGTATCCTTGAATGTATGAAAGTCGTTGCTATCATGCCTTCAGGACCAAGTAGATTGAATAGGGGCAGCTTTAGCACCCCAAAATTTTCCCTTTCTTTTTTTACCTTTAATTGGCTTACGTTTCATTTCATTTTTGCATAATCATCGTTGCATATCATTTGGTTCATAGCATGGGATCAAGGTATATGAGAAATCTCAAGTGAATCACATTCTCCTAACCAGTGCAAAATTAAGGTTTTAGTGAAAAGTCAGTGCAAGTGGTTTTTTTGGCCAAAGCTTGATTTCAAGGTTTTCCATAGGGTTTCAATTGTCCAAGGATGAAGTATTGCCCATTGGTTCATTTCAGAAGATCTTCAATTGATCAATTGGTTGAGAATCAATCAGATTGGGGAAAAGTCAACTGTGCTGAGGAAAAAGTCAACTTCTGACTTTTTGAGGGAAAATTCTTATTCCTTAAGTCAATTATGTCCATTGGTGAAGATTTGATTAAGAAAGTCCAAAGGTATCATAAAAAATCAAGGAATATGAAGAACTTCCAAAAATAGAAACTTAGGGTTTCTAAATAAGGCAAGTTTGTCAAGTTAAAGGGTCATTTTTAAGGCATTCTTTCTCTATGATACAAGCTCCAAACTCAAAGTTTAGGGAGGCCTATCAAAATTTCACATTCTAAGCTTCAAAACCATACCAAGAACATCTCCATTGGATCAAAATCAAGGGAGATATGATCAATTCAAGTTGAGAGAAATCAAGACAATTTGGGCCAAACACTCAGGTCACGTGCGTGCTGGCTAAGAGTAATATTCACAAACACCTTGTGTGCATGACATGTCCAAATTCAAGGGCAAATATCTCATTGATGGAGGCTTCAATTTAAAAAGTGTTCAACATGGTTTTTGTTCCTCTTGATCTCCTCTTCAACTTTGATGTTGAAGGATTTTTCATCTGATCAACTCATTGAGAGTTATAGTGGATCAAAGTCAGGATCACAACACATGCATCTCTCACGTAAAAGGGCAAGGCATGATCAGGTCAGGTTGGCCTGCCAACCCAGTTGTGTACAAGCATCTTCATGGACATTTTTAGGCATGTTAGAGGCTTCAATTGTGTTTTCTTTCCACATCAATGTTGTTGTCCTCCATCCCCCCTTTCCAAATGGCCTAAGAACTTGTCATTTTATCCCATGAGCATGGAGATTTCTTCCTCCAAAGTCACCCTTATGCCATCAGACTTTCTTTCAGGCCATGTAAATAAAACCAAGACAAAACCTTGTTCTTTCTTGGACATCAAGCGCATGCTCATTACAGCCATTCATAACATTGTTATTTCAAGACAAACCATGCTCTTACATACCATACATGCTCTTGTACCATCCTTTCCTCATTTGTTCAAACCAAGAGAAAGAGAAGAAACTTGTGTGAGAAGCAACTCAGTTGTACTATGATCACATCATCACCATTCATCCTGACCTCACCACAATTATCATGCTCCCTCTCCAAATTGAATCACACACGAGCATTTCTTCACCATCTTCACTCACTCTCTATTTCTCACTCCACCCTCTCTTTCTCACTACACCTGTCCCTAACCAGAGTTCTAACTGTTAACCAAGGTGGTTAACAGTTAACTCACCATATAAATACAATCCATAACAGAATTTATAACTAACTTGCTCATTCTTCACACTTCACAAAACTTCATACTCTCTCTCTGTGGAAGTTTCTCTCTCTCTCGAGCTTGCTCTCTCTGAAGTTTCTTCTCCATTCTTCTTCAACATTCATCATTGTTGCGGTGAGAATCGGATAACAAGCTATTAATTAACTTGCATCGCAAAACTTTGAATTCACTACCGACTTTGATTTATCCAAAGGAAAGGTTCAAGATCGAGAAACCTAAAGTGGGGAGATCTAAGGTTCGGGGGTTAGTTATACTAAGGGAAGGTATTAGCACCCTTAA
Organism: Lathyrus tuberosus; assembly: GCA_022829125.1. Classification (NCBI taxonomy): domain Eukaryota; kingdom Viridiplantae; phylum Streptophyta; class Magnoliopsida; order Fabales; family Fabaceae; genus Lathyrus; species Lathyrus tuberosus. Next base: position 882,399 of record JALAZF010000942.1, on the reverse strand, counting down.
TATCTGTAGTACTCTACAAGAACCTCTTGTTAGTATTTGTGTTATACCAATGTTTGCTTACTAAAGTGAAATGTGCTAAGGTAAAGAAAGACCTAGGGGTATATACACTAAGTATACTCGCAAAGACATCGCGTCTTGTGCCTACGTATCCTGACGGGAGTGGAATCAGAGTAACCGTAGTTCATCTAACTAAGGGTGAAGGAGAAACCATTGACTATGGCAAAAGTTCCAAAGGGAAATTAGTGTGAGCTCATTTTAGAGTTCACGATAACTCTCTAAATCTAAGTTATAGGGGAAAAGTGAGTTCTCATGATGGTGAGAATCACATAGAGTTCAAAACTCTAACCTATTCCTAAGTTATGATTTCATGGCTCTCGTGAGGCCAAGAAATGGGAGAGGCTCTTATGAGGCTAAGGTAGGGTGGTTGTTTAGTGACTCATGAGTCAATTTAGGAGGACTTTCCTTTGGAATAGGGGAAGATAACAATTTTACTTATTATGAAAAAAAAATAGGGGTTTACATGATTTAATATGATGATGCAAGACATAAACAAGATATTAGGGTGGCACAAAGTTATAACATAATTCAAGGTTGAAATTAAATACATTAAACATTGCTTAAACAAAATAAACAAGGATAACATAGCAAAATGAATAAAGTAATGCAATAAACACCCTAAAAGATACTTCTAATTTCAATATGAATAAAGGCCATCAAGGTTAAATATTTTCATCAATTTCTTTTTATATTTAACATGTAGAGTCAATTAGAAACAATTAGCAAAAAGAATGAATAAAAAAGGATAAACGATGGATAAGATATGAAGGTTTGAAATTGAAGCTTAAACCATAAAGAAATAACACAAACATGTGGTAAAAATAAAGGGAAAGGCCCTCCTAGGTATTGAACCCAGGACCCTGCGTATTCAGTCCTAAACCATTACCAAACAAGCCATGCGCGCGTTCTGAACTAATGATAATAGCAATGATATATATGTGAAGCGAAGCCATTTGGAAAAATAAAATAAAAGGACTGGGGCGAGGGGGATTCGAAACCCAGTCCCAAGGGTCAAAGGCGAGTGTGCATGTGTGTGCTTGCCACTGGGGTGGCTGTTTCATCCGTTATAAAACACAACTCCATAAATATATAACCCTTGCACATGCATATGACCAAAAGAAACAAAGCAACCAAACTCAAATAGCAGTCAGCTCACATAGAAATAAAACAACACGGCATGCCCTCAATCCAAGCAGGTCGTATAGCGCATATTAACAGGAAAGGAGGGAAGCATTTGATTAAACTCTTAACAGCATATAGATTAATGAACAAAAGGTACCAAATAATGCCAAAACACACAAATCAAACATCCAAGTAAGCTCTTATATTAGTAATGCAAATGCACATCATAGCTTTGAACATAGGGTGACAGATTCAAATACAAGTTATCAAACATGTATTGCACAAAGGTTCAATCAAACACATGGCACATTCATTGAAATCCATGGAAAAATCATGATTCGGATGCCACTAAATAAACATTCATATGGTTAATTAATCAATGTGCAAGAAAATGAAAAGAAACAAGAGGGCTGCATCATTCACTCAAGGTATCAAATGAAAATAGCATGGTGATATATTAGACATGATGCAGTCAGTTTTAATGACATGCTTTAACATTCAACAGCAGCTCAATCATGTTAATATGAGTGTTAATAGGATGATGACATCAAAGTAAAACATCAACAAATAACAACATTCAGGGCAGACAAGCAAAAATGTCATTTAGAGCAGTTATGGTTCAAAGGGCAATAAGCTCAAAGGATCCAATGCACTTACTAATGCTAGCATACCAACCAAATACCAAGATTCACATGTCATGATACATTGTGGTTATTAAACAAGGCAGCATGCATATCTTCACAATAGATAGCATATAAAGCATGGTAATAGTTCATACATCAAGGCCAGATTATAGGTACACAAATTAAACACAATGTCAAGGAAAGTTTGCATTTAATCCTAATAACATAATGGTAGAAGACATAGGTTCATGGCATTTTGGATACACAAAGTTGTCATGAAGCATAGGTTCAAACAGAATTTGTACACATAAAAAAAACAGTTGGGCAAGAATACCACATATAAGCAACATCCTGATAGTCAAAGGCCATACATGTATTCAGGGCAAAACAAGACAATAGACATGACAACATAGCAATAAGTTTACTCAAGTAATGTCATTCAAAATAGGCAGTGGCATATGGCATGGTGAAAGCAAATACTTGTTGTGCTAACCTATAATGGATACAAAGACAAACTTAAAGGAATGGATCAAAACCAGTTCTGATTTAAGGCAAAAGGCACTCCAATGGTCATAAAGTATAGACACATCAAAGCTATGATCAAGTATTATCAGTGGCATTCAAAACAAACATTTAGACTGTTAGGTACAGCAGAGACTCAAGACAACGCAAGGTGAACTTAGGAATCATAAAGCACATAGTTTTATGGCGGTGAACATATGGTACCAAGACAAGTACCTCAAGAGATTTAGCAATTAATATAAACCAAGGTTACATGGCAGAAAAGCACATATCATATTTGACACTTTAAAAGCTTGCACATATATTGGAGATACCAAACTGACAGCATGTGGCACATGGACCAAACCAGTTTTAAGCATATCAAGGCATATCTAACATGGATTCTAGGTTTACAAATTGGTCACAAATCACAGAGACAGCAAAGCAAATATGGCATATTATGTGCCAAGAACTGGTGGAACAATGATAAGCATGCTTGGTAAAAGATTTCTGAACCTATATCATAGCAGCAAGTAAACATTCAGAGTGTATTTAGTTGCTTAATTCTAACAAGACAGCAGTTTAGGTGAATCAATTTCAGGCATACCAACAAATAACCAAGTCATGAGATAATGCACAAATCCAAACAAGTGATGAAGTGTTTACAAGCACATGGTTAGAACAAAACTTAACTTAAAAGCTAGCAACAGGTCTCAAGCTAAACAAGTCAAACACCAAGCATTTTAGCAATTCAAACACCAAACATCAAGCACATAAATCAACAAAGATCATGCCATGGCAGAGTGGTGCATATCAAGATGTAGATAAATACATGAATACCAAAAGTATCAACACCTAAACACAACAAGCATCAATGATAACAAAACTTTGGATACAAAACATGGCTATGAGTTTAAGTATATAAACTGATTAAACATTAGTGATGACAGAAAAAGAACACAAGTGGCATTTAATGAAAGCAACTTCCAACCAAGCATTGATAGATAGGTTCACTAATCATAAAATACATGAGCATTTCAGAAACAGGGGTGAACTAAAATTCAAAGATCTCTTATCTCATAATAACATCCAAGCATCAAGACATACATAGGTAAGTTAGCATTTCTATCCATCTAAGTTTTGACAGTATAACACCAAAATGAAACCTTGTAAGCTTACAGCCAGCTAATGAACAAACAAATGCATTATCATTATAATGGTATCTCAGGCATAATAACTTAGAACACAAAGCAGTATATATGTCTACCTCAATACATCAGCAAAGAAACAAAAACCATCCTACTTCATGATATCGAGCCATGGACAGAAAGTGCAGATTCAAATACATATTGGCACATTATAGATGAGTGAAAATCAACATAAAACACATTACAAATAGTTATGAAGAGATATGATATGATGATATCAGTTGAGCATGGATATTAAAACATGGAAATGGAAAGTGTAGTTACCAAGTGGAGTAATGTCCATTGCACATTCAAGTGTGTTGAATTCTCTTCTTTCTGAACTTAGCAAAAACTCCAAGACAACCCTTCTCCTTTCTTGCTCGTGGAACTCAAAACTCAGAGACTTTTAGAGTATTTTGTGAGAATTGATGGTGATCTTCAAGTGCTGGGATGATCTCCTTTTATAGGCTGGGCAGATTGGCTTTGGTTCTTTGAGACCAATGGACAAACACATGGTATACTGAGTAAATAATTAGGGTTTGCAACGGCCTCCTTTCAAATTCAAATCTGGTCAATCCTTGGAGACAAAAACGCTCCCTCTGCTGCACAAGGACCTTAGAGATGCAGAGCATGTTTCATACTTTCGTGTGTTGCTTAAAACCTCCTTCTTTGATGTGTAATACCCCAAAATTTGCCCTCTCATTTTTTCATATCATTTAGCATGTGCTTTCATTGCATTCAAGTCATAGAAAAATAAAGCATTCATCTTTGCATCCAACATAGGGCATGTGATAAGTGGTTTTTAGAGTATTGATCATCCAAGGCAAGAGAGCTAGAGTCAAGGGTCTCCCAACAAGCCTCAAAGGTCTCTTATATCATATATCATCTCATTTGATCCCACAAGTCATTGGAAGATGGGAATTCATCAAGAAGATTGAGCAGTCATCATCTTCTATCAAAAGCAGTCAAAATTAGGGTTTATGATTCAAGCAGTCTCTTGATGAAATTTTGGTTCAAACTTAATCTCAATATTTTCTACATGATGTCAAGTATCTAAGGATGGAAGATTGCCCATTGGTTCATTTTAGAAGAGTTTCAATTGGTCAGTTGCTTGAGAACCAAGAAATTGGGGGAAAAAGTCAACTGTGCAGAGGAAAAAGTCAACTCCTGACTTTTTTAGGTCAAATTCATGAAATTCAAGTTACATATGTTCAATGGACAAGATTTGATCAAGAAATGATGTAGGAATCATCAAAAATCAAGAATTGCACAAAGTTTCCATCTTTAGCAACTTAGGGTTTCCAAAAATGGCATGTTTTGGACCATTTTGCACTACACTTCAAGGAATTCTTTCTCCATGATACAAGCTCCAAACTTCAGGTCCAAGTTAAGCCAATTAAATATCACATTCCAAGCATCAAATCCATACCAATAACTCTTCCATTGGATCAAAATTGAGGGAGTTATGATCAATCAAAGTTTGGTAAAATCAAGGCAAAATCCAAGTCATGGCAAGGCAAGTTCAGGCCTCCAGGCCATAATTTCATCAAACACTTGGTGTACCAAATGTCAAGCTAATTTTATCCATCAATAAGGCTTCAAATGAAAAATTGTTGAACATCAAAGTTGTTCATCTCCATGTCCTCTTCAACTTTGATGTTGGACATTTTTTCATTTGAACAAGTTATGGAGGTCATATGAGAGCTCAAACATGGCTACTTCACACTGAAATTCACTAGCCCATAGCCATGCATACCATGCAAGCTGACGCGCCCATGATGCAGTCTCACATCCTTGTGTTTCAAGTCATTTTCAAGCATCTTCCAAGCCTCCATTCAATCCAATTTCAACACCAAACATGTTCTACCATGTTCCCTCTTTCCATAGCCATCAAAAACTCACCATTCCATCCACCATACACAAAGAAATCCCTCTTCAAACATCAACATTTCCATTGTTTTGTGGTGCTGCCAAGAATGAGATGTTTGGCATTTCTTGTTGTTGTTTCCATCAGTCCCACGCGTGCACCTCTCACACCATTCACATTGCCTCATTTGGACAAACCACATATTCTTACAAGTCATGCACATACATGTCCATACACAAAAGAGGAAATAGAACAAACTTGCATGAAAAGTTTCTGCAGCATGCTACATAACATCACCATCATCATTCCATACATAATCAACACAACATACGAGCTCTCTTTCTTCTCATTTTCAAATTTTATCTTCACCCTTCCTTTGCTTCTAACACCACAATTAACCTAACTCAGGTTCTAACCATCAACTGAGTTGGTTAAGTCTTGACTCAACATATATAAGCTTCACTCTAACTGTTTTTGAGGAAAACACTTCATTTTGCTACATTTCAAAAACTCACACTCTCTGAATTTCTCTCTGAATTTTCTCTTTCTCTGCACGATTTCATCATCATCTTCATCCATATTTCATCATTATCATCATCAATGGTTCATCATTGATCAAGAACAAGGAAGAATCAAGATTATTTCCTCAAGTGCAGTTTCAGTTCAGTTGGAATTTCATTATGTTTTCTTCAAGATCTCAAGTTCCATAGCATTTATTTTGCTCTATTGAAGCTCAAGAAAAGCCTTCATCTCTGGTTTTCTTTTGCTTCAAGATTTCTTCAAGTTTCAGGTTCATTATTTCTCAACTTGTTTGCACGAATTCACTTTGTTTAAGCTTGTTTTTGTTGTTTATGAAGCTTATTAGAAGCTATTGTTGTTCTGGCTAGTTGATAGACCTTTTAGAGGTGTAGATTCATAACCTAGGGCAAACTTGATGTGTTCGATTCTTTGCATATGTGTGTGATTTGTAAAAACTAATTATGGATCATTGTTCTCCGTAACTTCAGCTTTCAATTGATGTATACCTTGTGAATTTCTAGAACATTTGCTAAGTTGCAGTCACCAGAGGTTGGCCAGAGAAGATGACCGGAGGTCCTTCTCCGGCCGGTGAGGTTTTCAGTTAGGGTTTTAGGACTTTAAAACATAGCCGCACGATCTTTTTGAACCAACGCTTGAGAAAGTGTCAGCGAATTAATGACACACCCTCCCCCTCACGTGTTTTTTTCTCTCTCAGATTTGACTTTGACCTTTTCTGTGTGTGTGTGTGTGTGCATGATTGTTGTGATGTGCCTTACATTTGGACCATTAGATTAGATTACTTTTCTTGATTGATTGTTGCTGATTGATCATGTGGCTATGATTGAAGTCAATATTTGACTAGGTTCCACCATAATTCTCACGCACACACGCACCTCTCATTTAAGCCCAAGCGCATTTTTAAACTACACAATTGCTATGTCTGCACCCCCAACATATTTCCATTTGTTTTTAAGTTCCTTTTTTATTTTGTTTTGATTTTCTATTTCTAAAAATAGCATATGCATCATAAAAATTCCTATGACATCTAAACACATTAAAATAATTTTCCATATTTTTTAATTCTGAGTTTATTAATTTTTTCTCATATTTTCATATTTTTCTTTTATTTTTCTTTTATAATACATTCTTCATGATACATGCTTCATTTTCATTTTAATTGAACTAGTTTCTTTCTGAATTTTTGAGTGGCATTTAGTATGATCACATTACACATCTTTATGCATTTAATACATATTTTTGTTAATTTTTAAAGTCATTTTATCTTAGGGTTTAGAGATGATCTTTGTGCATCCATAGTGTTTGATCTTTGTGAACTTGTGAGACATGTTTGAATATGATCCCTAAAAGGTTTTGGCCTATAATTTTGTGATATGCTTGCTCCCTGGTTGTGCTTCATGTGTTAGGATTCTTGTAATTTTGCCCATCTCTCTAATGTGCTTTTAATTCATTTTAGGTGCACTAATACATGTTGATCCTTAAGTGAATTGTTTTGGAGTTTTGTGTTTGGTTTGAACAAGTTGCTTTGCATTGATTGTTGAGATGTTTTATAAGACATTTATCTGACATTAAAGTCATCTTATATCATGATTATAGGTCCTTTTGATTTGTGTTGGCCTTTGATGCGTGTTTATGCATTTTAACTGGCATTTTTGACCTAATTCCACATCTTATTTCTTCTTGTGCTCTACATGATTTGTGTTTGCATTGTGTATGCCATTTCATTCATACCATTTGCATATCATCAATTGTATGCTACTGGTCTATATGCATTCATACTCATTTTATATGTCATGCATCTTTAACATGTAAATTTGTGCATCTAATTGAACTTGTTTCTCTCCTTTTCTTTCTTCTTTCATCTATTTTCTTCTACTTGAATCATTTCATCCATGACTTGTATGATTGTTCATATGCATTATAAGACATTTATAAATGATGTATACTTCTAACCTTGATATTTCATCAAGCATAAATACATGGTCATTTTGCATTTTTACTTATCTTTCATCAACTACTTCCATGATGCATTTCTTTGATGTTTAAGACATTGTTTGTGCCAAGTTTGCTTGTGTTTGATACCTTAACCTTAGAGGACTTTCTTAGAGTATAAGTTATGACCTTGAGTACTTCTCAACCGTTAGGGCCTTTCTTCTTTAGTTCTTAACTTGTTTGATCTTTACTTGTTATTCTTTCTTTATTTCTTTACTTGCAAATTGTTTTTGCTAACATTTTCAGGGGCTAATGGTAAGTCAAGTGTGTGGGTGTGCACCCACATACAACCTCTTCTCTTATCTCTTTAAGCTCTCAAGTTGTGATTGTGATAAGCATCTCATGCTTTCTTTGTTCAATCTCTTTCATCCCCTTTGAGTTCTTAACTTATCTTCCATCTTTGAAGTAAGTTAGAACTCACTCTTCATCTCTTTTCTTTTAGAGTTAGGTTTCTAAACCACACTTAACCATTAGGAACATTCATGTATGATAACTTTAAGGTTTGAGTCTTAGTCTCCCTCATTAGATTTACCTTTCTTAACCTTTGAGTCTCTCTTCTTCTCATCTCAAAATAAAAAGCAAAAACACTTAATAAAAGCATAACATACATTGCATTTGAGCCTTTCATGTGAGAATAAGATAGTGAGGGGTCTTCTCTCACTTTCTTAGAATGTTTAGCATACGTCCCGTCTTGGGTCGATATGCGAGGCATTTGATCCTACTTGAAAGACTTAAATCCAATATGTGTTGTAAACACAAAATAACCAAAACAATTCTTCTTAAAAAACAAACAAACAATTCTTTTCTCATCTCCTTCATTCTATTCCTTAAGGACTCGTCATGTCCGTTCTACCGCAAACAGGTAACGCCTAAGTCTCCATACAGCGAGCTGCAACACCTAACTGCCGGGACGCACACTCTGACGTTTCCATTAAAAAACACAAACTAAGCAACCCTTGTTGAGCCGAACTACGTTTGCTCTGATTCTTCTTTCTCGTCTGATTGAAGATACGTAGGCACGAGATACGATATCTCGACGAGTAACCTTTCCCCGTAGTCTGCCGAACTACGTTGACTCTGACTTTCCCATTGCACTGAGGGAATACGTAGGCCTAGGACAATGATAATGTCCTATCGAGACACTAATTTCTCCTCTCCCTTCTCCTTTCTACCTTTCATTTCCAGTTCTCCAGTAGCAGCGGAGCTCCAGACGACGACACCCTTTGATCTAGATATCAAGCGTGGATCTCATTGAGTACGATGGACGCGTGGGGGTGCTAATACCTTCCTCTCGCGTAACCGACTCCCGAACCCAGTTCTCTTGGTCGCAAGACCATGCTCTTTGCTTCCCTCGGGTTTATACAGTGTCTCCTACCCCTCTCTTGGGATAAATACACATTGCTGGCGACTCTATTTCCGCGCCACTTTCGCGTTTGTACTTTGATGAAAATCCCGGGAGCGACAGCTGGCGACTCTGCTGGGGACCGAACCCAGAATCTCTGGTTCCCTAAGCAGGTCAATCCTAGCGCTTGTTTGTTTTTCGTTCATTGGGTGTTTACTTTGATGTTGTATTTTGTTGTATTTACTGTTTTGCCGTATTTGTTGTTTACTATATTACCGCTTTACTGTACTTTACTGTATTTATTACATTTACAGCATTTTCATTTCATATACTGTATTATACTGGACTGTGCTGTTTCTGTTTGGTGGGATGGGGAATCTGAGAGATAGGCCCAGTACACAGGCCTGAGTGCACTTATGTTTAGTGTGTTTCATATCCTCTCACACTCCATTTCGGTGCGAGGAGGGAATATGAAACACAATCTGGATGTGGTTCTCTCTAGAGAATTCTGCGTTGTGGGTCTGCCACAATGGTAGAGCTATCTGGAAGAGCTGTTAAGTCTGGATGACCTTTTAGGACGACCCCTCTTTATTTTGAGGTGAATCAGAGGACGATCTCTTTGTATGGCGGTAGCATTGTATCCTTCGGGCTGAATGTGCTATTCCCTCTCATTCCGAGATCTGAATATGAGAATCCTCACTTTCTAGTTCATGCATGTGAGATTGGGGGGATTGTTTACAGGTGTGCAGGAACCGTTGACCTTCATCATACCTGGTTTTCTTGGATTTGTTACTGAACCTTTGATCTTGAATGGTTCCTATTTGTTCTAGATTTATTACTGGACCTTTGATCCTGGTTTTGTGTATCTCACCAAATTCAGACAACAGTACAGTGGGTTCAGCAATATATGTTCAACATTGATCACATGCCCTTGCATACATATCATCATTCGCATTTTTGCATTTAACACTCATGTTTATTCATTTGCAGGGTATACTTCCTTTTGATTCCGGTTGACAGTTCCCTTTGCAGCTATGGATGTTCCAAGAAAGAATAATGTGCATTACACATTCTTTGACACCAGGTGGGTCAGTTACAGAAGATGGTATCTCTTATTACTCCAGATTATGTAAGTATGTTCCGAAAGGCTCATGGAGAGGTTCTGACTATGGTTGATGAGTTGAATACTTCAGAGAGGAGTGTTATTCATACTTGCTTGCAATTTTATGACCCACAGTTAAGGTGCTTCACGGACTTTCAGTTGGCTCCAATGCTAGAAGAGTATGCCTTTCTTCTAGATGTGCCTCTCAAACACCAGATTCCTTTTAAATATGATGTGCGTCCCCCAAAGCATGAAGAGGTAGCTAAGGCTCTCCATCTGAGTGTACCTGTGGTAAAAGATAACCTCACCACCAAAGGAGGTTTATCCGGTTTTCATCTGGATTTCTTGGTTGCCAAAGCTGAAGAGTGTGCTGCTAAGGCTCAATGGGAAACAGTTTGTGCTATTCTGGCCTTGAGCATTTATGGGATTATGTTGTTTGCTGATGAATCCAAGTTTGTAGACATGAGAGCCATCCATATCTTTGTGTTGAGGAATCCTATACCTACACTCTTGGGTGATTTGTATTATTCTATGCATTATAAGAATGAGAAGAAAGGAGGGTGACTGGTTCGATGTTGTGCACCTTTGTTTCATAAATGGCTCATGAGACACTTACCGAATTCTGAGGCTTTCTTGAATCCTCATCCTTCAATGAATTGGGCTAAAAGGCTGATTAAGTTGACGGCAAAAGATATTCGTTGGTTTGATCAAAGAACGATGGGTGGGAATTTTATCAGTAGTTGTGGAAGACATCCAAATGTGCCACTCTTAGGAATAAAGGGTTGCATCAATTACAATCCTGTTATTTTAAGGAGACAGTTGGGATTTGCTTTAATAGATCCTCCAAAGGATAGTGAATGGGAAGAATCCTTCTTTTTCCCTGTGAAAGATAATCTTTTGTTGGTAAGGCAGGCGGCCGGAGCCTGGGGCAATTTGCAAACAAAAGGTAAAGTTATCTTTGGCAAGTGCAATAACGTGTCTTCTCCTCAGTATGATGCATGGTTGAAAAGAAGAGCTCAGATCACTCTTTTGCCATTCTCTATGGAAGGTCCGTCAGATCCAGTTGCTGTTGAACCTGTGACCATGATAAGTGTTATTGAATATAACAAGCTTAAGGCGGAAAAGGACAAGGCAGTTAAGATGAATGAGAAGCTAAGAGAAGGACTCTGAAAGACGCTTTGTGAAAAGCGTAAGGTTGTGCATGAAGTCCAAGAGTTAACCGAGCGTCATGAGAAAAATGAGAAAAGAATTGCTGAGGACACTGTCTATATTCGTAAGATTAAACAAAATGAGATGGCATTAAACGAGGCGTGCAAGCGTATCAATGAGCAGTTGGCAAAGTATGAAAATGCACTCGCCAAAGGGCAGCAGAGATGGGATGAGTTCTCCGAGTGCTGAAGGAGGATTGAAGCAGAAATCAGGGCTGAAAATGATGAGTTGAAAAAGAATTTGAAGAGTAAGGAAAGCGAATTTCTCAAGAAACTTAGTTCAGCTAACCGAGAGATTGAAGAGCTGAAAGTCCGCGCTGGAGTAAAGAAAGTAAAAGATTTAGAGGTTAAAGATCAAATCAGGAAGCTGGAGGAAGCTGTCAAGATAAGGAGTCAGTTGATCAGGAGTCTTACAGAGCGCCCAAATGATCCAGTTACTGAAGCACTTCTCAAGGAGGTTCGGGAAGACTTGTATGGGCTTAGTGTCTGAAGCATTTTCGTTGTTGTTCCAAGAACTCACCATCAGGATTGTTGATGGGTTTTCTTTTGTTTGTATTCATGCTTTTAGTTGTATTTGTTCAGAACAAATTTGTATTTGACAGTTCCGCGCCTGGTTGTGGGTTTTCATTTATGCTATGGGTATTTCGTTTTGGTATTATTGACTCTATGAGGTGGATTCTTCGTCAAATTATACAATGGTTCACACACTCACTGGGCCGTATATGATGGATGTTCTGATTCATTACTGTGCACCTCTGATGTTCTATCAATATTAGCAATTGCAGGTGTATGCGTTATTCCATTTCGGTCAAAACTGGAATCGAAGGAAGGAATGCCTCAAAATGAATAAACATGACATTGCATAGCATATATCATTCTGCATTTTGTTGCTTGCTTTTCAGGTACTCATTTCAGGGTCTCTAACCTTTATTTAGTTTCAGTCACTATAGCTGATATCCACATCCACCGGTACGCAACTCGCAGAAACCAGGCTAAGATCATGGATTAGATGCAAATTGAATTGGCTAAGCTGAGGAACAGGATGGACCAGTTCATGACATTAATGACTGGTATGGCTCAAAATCAGGAAAGACTCAGGGCAATGGTCGAGCGACCACAGGTAGAGGTGCAGAATGGCAATGGTAATTAGGCTGGCGTTAATGCAGGTGGTGACCCTCCTAGAAATACTGGGGTTCGTCAGGTTGTAGAAGATAACCAAGATGATCAATTCACTCTGTTAGATGCTGAAGATGAGAATACTCGTCGATTCAACGAGCTCGCTGAAAAATTTAGATCCATTGAATCCCAAAACACTCTTGGTTTTGATGTTTCTGACTTGGGATTGGTACCTGGAGTAAGAATTCCACATAAGTTCAAGCCACCAACATTTGACAAGTACAATGGCACTACTTATCCTAAAACTCATCTCCAATCTTATGTGGGGAGGATAGCCGCTCATACCGATGATGAGAAATTGTGGATGTACTATTTTCAGGACAGCCTTACTGGGGCATCTCAAGAATGGTATATGAAGTTGAGCAGGACTTCTATGAGGAACTGGAAGGAGTTAGCTCATGCTTTCGTCAAGCAGTATCAATACAATATGGATATGGCTCTAAACCGTACTCAGCTGCAGAGTATGGCTCAGAATGCGAAGGAAAGTTTTAAGGAATATGCTCAAAGATGGCACCAGTTGGCTGCCATGGTTCAACCTCCACTGCAGGACCGAGAGATGGCCGACATGTTTATGGGTACTATTCAGGGAACTTATCTTGATAGGTTGGCCGCCTGTCCTTCAACTGGGTTTGCGGACATTGTAATCGCTGGGGAAAGGATTAAAAGTTTGCTGAAGCTCGGAAAAATACAAGATGTCAGTGGTGCTAGTTCTTCAGGAACAAAGAAGCCTTTTGCTAATGGGCAGAGAAGGAGAGAAGGCGAGACAAGTGTTGTGTACAGAGGACGGGGAAAAGGACGCTCTCAGGCTTATCACCAAGTGGATGCAGTGACAATTCCAACACTACTTGTTCAGCAACAGCAGCCACAACAGCATGTTCAACAACAGCGACCATAGTTTCAACAAAGGTCTAGGCAGAGCGACCGCAAAATTGACCCTCTTCCTATGACTTACTCAGCTTTGTTACCCCAGTTACTCCAACTGAAATTGGTCAAACTTCATACCATGAGAACTCCTGTTGCTGGTAACTTGCCACCCAATTATGATGCTAATGCCCGCTGCGATTTCCATTCAGGTGCTCCGGGGCACACCACTAAAAAGTGCTGGGCATTTCAGCATAAGGTACAGGATTTGATTGATGCCAAGCCAATTAATTTCTCAACTCCATCGAATGTGCTTCAGAATCCTATGCCAGATCATAATGTGCCAAAGGTCAACGCCATTGAAGATGGGAAAGTTTTGAATTTGGTAACTGATGTGAACAGGGTGAAGACTCCTTTGAGTTTTGTGAAGGCTCGGTTGTTGAAAGGGCAAGTGTTCCCTGGTTGTGAAGAAGGTTGTGTTGATTGCAAGAATCAGAGTAATGGTTGTGATAAACAGAAGGCCGGTATTAAAAATTTGATTGATGAGGGTTGTCTACAGTTCGATCAGGGGGATAAAAAGGACGATGATGTGTCAGTTGTTACCATTTATTTTACGCCAGCTGAAATTCAAGTGCCAGTGCCTGCTGCAACCATTGTGCCTGTTGTAGTGAGTCCTGTTACTATTACGGTACCAGGACCAGTTCCTTATACTAGTGAGCGGGCTATCCCATGGAACTACGGTGCAGATGTTTACTACCAAGGGGAAAAACAAGAAGTGGAAACTTCAGCTGGGGGTAGTTCCAGTATTGATAATGTTGGAGGTCTTGGTGGCTTCACTAGAAGTGGACGCTTGTTTGCTCCATAGACTTTGAGAACTAATGCTGAAGCTGAAGCAGCGGCCAAAGCCAAAGATAAACAGGTGGCTACAGAGGAGGTTGTTATTCCTGAATCTGTGCAGAAAGGTACTTTTGAGAAAGAAGTCGAGGAGTTCATGAGACTTATCAAAAAGAGTGATTATAAAGTGGTCGATCAGTTGAACCAAACGCCATAAAAAATTTCTATTTTTTCGTTGCTTATGTGTTCTGCAGCTCATCGAGAGGCACTCTTGAAGGTTTTGAATATGGCCTATTGTCGCTCTCGGGATTTTCATCCAGGTACAAACGCAAAAGTGGCGCGGAAGAAAGAAAGAAGAGTCGCCAGCCATGCATTTTTATCCCAAAGAAAGGGAAAGGTAATGCTGCACAAACCCGGGAGAAAGGAAAGAACGAGGCCTCGCGAACCAAAGAGAATGGGTAAGGGAGTCGGTTACGTGAAGGGAAGGTTATCGCACCCCTTCACGTCCATCTTACCCGATGGGATTCACGCTTGCTTGTCTCGATCAAAGGGTGTCGTCAACTGGAGCTCCACTGCTAGAGAACTGGAAAAGAAAGGTAGAAAGGAAGGGGAAACAAGAAAGAAGAGAGAACAAGAAGCAAATGTAGGGAAAATAAAAGAAGTGCTCGAATGGGCCCTACCCCACTGCCTACGTATCTCATCGAGAACATGAGAATCAGAGCGACGTAGTTCCCCTCAGCTAAGGGAAAGTTGTTTGTGTTTTTTAATGGAAATGTTAGAGTGCGCGTTCCAGCAGTTAGGTGTTGCAGCTCGCTGTAGGGAGACTTAGGCGTTACCTGTTTGGGGTGGAACGGATGTGACGAATCCTTAAGGAATAGAATAAAGGAGATGAGAAGAGAGTTGTTTGTTTTTGTGTTTTAGAAAAAAGTGTTTTGATTATTCTTGTGTTTTGTAACACGTATTGTATTTAAGTCTCTCATGTAGGATCGAATGCCTCGCATATCGACCCAAGACGGGACGTATGCTAAACATTCTAAGAAAGTGAGAGAAGACCCATCACTATCTTATTCTCACATGAAAGGCTCAAATGCAATATATGTTATGCCTTTTGTTAAGTGTTTTTTTATTTTTGTTTAGAGATGAGAAGAAGAGAGACTCAAAGGTTGAGAAAGGTGAAATCTAATGAGGGAGACTAAGACTCAAACCCTAAAATTATCATACATGGATGTTCCTATGGTTAATGTGGTTTAAGAAACCTAATCCTAAGAGAAAGGAGAAGAAGAGTGAATTAAACAACTCACTTCTAAAGTAGAAGATGAGTTATAACTCAAAAGGGAGAAGAAAGAAGTTATTCAAGGAAAGCATATAAATGCTTATCATGATCACAAGTTGAATGATTAAAAGAGATAAGAGGAAATGAAAGAAAGAAGTGTACGTGGAAGCATATCCACACATTTACTTACCATTAGCACCTACATGAAAAGGTTAGTTCAAAAACTATTTACAAGTAGTGAAATAAGGAAAGAATAACAAGTAATGATCAAACAAATTAAGAATCAATGGAAGAAGGATCCTAAAGGTGTGAAGACAATTCTACACAAAACAACATATCATGCTACCCAAATAAGAAAATAAAATGGGAGGACACAATGAAAACAGCAACAATTACAGCTCATAAGTGCAATGCAGCGGTAAAATCCATCATCTTGTACCAAACAGCAATTAACAGCACATGTTCAGCATACAAAATGGGTGCAAAAAGCAAATGGCAGCACATACAACAGCACATATGTGTGTAGACAGTAATGAAAAGTCAGGGGCATCATGCACTCACAAATGATTCATTCGTAAAAAACAAACATGCTTCAAGCCTTGCACACTATTCAATCAAACATGATCACAATCACACCGTAAATCATTGTAAACGATTCTTGAAATCACCATGGAATAATGCACATTGTAAGAGAATACACATTGTTAAGCATGTGAACAAATTAAAACAAATGTGCACCTCTTGAAATAGAAAGCAAATGAACATGTACATAGCAATTCCAGCAACACAAGCATCAATTAACAATTAACAAGCTCAATGTGTGTGCATTATGTGCTCATTACATCAATTAATCAACAACGCAAACATAAACATTCATCGATTAACAATCAAGAACCGCGTGTCGAAAAATCATGCTCATGCAATAGTGTGAAGTGAAACAGCTCAAGAATAGTCCACTAATCATCAACGGATCAATCCATGAAGTTTAGACATGCAAGAGATCTCAAACAAGCAAGAAAATGCAAGAAAAACACAATCTGCTTTAGTGGTAATCGATTACTCGCATAGGGTAATCGATTACTCAGTTGAAAATTGGCTAAAAACATGAAAATAAGGCAGAGTAACCGATTACTCTGTTAGAGTAATCGATTACCACTGAAACAGAGGTAAAAATTCAACTTTGAAAAGCACTTTTCAGAAGTAAATCACTTATCCAAGCATCCAAATGATCATGTAAACAATCATGCACGAAAATTGAGTTCAATCACAGCAGTCATCATCAATTAGATCCAACAATCATCAATGTCAAGAATAAAATTCAAGCACCATGGATCCAAACCAAAATCACCAAAGAACTACATCGAATAAGTTGCGAATAAGCTAAATCAAGTGTAGATTTGAGGAAAACCAACCTACAAAGTGGAGATTTGCTTTGATAATTGTTGCAAAGTGATCTTGGTGTAGAAAATTCAAGAAAACCAGATATTCCTCGATTAGCAGCCGAAACGCGTCGAAACCGAGCAAAGTCGTGGAAAATCAACGAGATCGAACTTGCACCAAAATAAATGGTGTAAAACCCTTGGATTGAAGTAGAATAATCTGAACTTCTAGAAATCCAACCAAAGAAAGCCAAATGATGGAGTTTGAGCTCAAGAATTAATCACTTTTCAATGTAAAAAGTGATTATCCTTCAAGAAATAAGAGCTTTTTTGTGAGGGTTTGGAAGAGAGAATTGAAAGTGCAATGTGAGAAACTTGGTGAAAAATGGTTAATAATGGTCTCCCTTTATAAATGAATGAAGGGTTTCTTATATAGACTTTAAGTTTGGAGTGTGGGAGGTTTGGGATTAGCTTTGGACTCAGCTTTGGGTTAGGAGCTAGGGTTGGAGTTAGTTAGACTCAACTCACCGAGTCAAGTTAGTTAACTCGGTTAGTTAGGATCAACTCGGTAACAATCCCAAGGTGAACTTCAACATCCAAAGGTGGAGATGCTTGAAAAACAAGGAATCACAATTGGTACATGGGCATGTGACTTGGGCTGCAAGCAAGGCCTTGGTGCCTATGAAAAATTCGGTATGAGACCACCATGTTTAAACCCTCGTATGACCTTCATAACATGTTCAAATGAAAAAATTCCCAACATCAAAGTTAAAGAGGACATGGAGATAAACAACTTTGATATTCAACAATTTTCCATTTGAAGCCTTATTGATGGAGAAAACTAGCTTGACATTTGGCACGCCAAGTGTTTGATGAAATTATGGCCTGGAGGCCTGAACTTGCCTTGCCATGACTTGAGATTTGCCTTGATTTTACCAAACTTTGCTTGATCATAACTCCCTCAATTTTGATCCAATGGAAGAGTTCTTTATATGGATTTGAAGCTTAGAGTGTGAACTTTAATTGGTTTAACTTGGACCTGAAGTTTGGAGCTTTTATCTTGAAGAAAGGAAGCCTTAAAGTGTAGTGCAAAATGGTCCAAACTTGCCATTTTTGGAAACCCTAAGTTTCTTAAAATGGAAACTTTGTACATTTCTTGATATTTCATGATTCCTCCATCATTTCTTGATATAATCTTGTCCAATGACCATATGTAACTTGAATTTCATGAATTCGACCTTAAAAAGTCAGGAGTTGACTTTTTTCACTGCAGAGTTGACTTTTTCCCCAATTTCTTGATTCTCAAGCAACTGACCAATTGAACCTCTTCTGAAATGAACCAATGACCAATCTTCTACCCTTAGACACTTAATATCATGTAGAAAACATTGAGATCAAGTTTGAATCAAAATTTCACCAAGAGACCACTTGAATCCAAAACCCTAGTTTGGACTGCTTTTGGTTAGGAGATGATGAGCTGTCCAACTTTCTTGATGAATTCCCATCTTCCAATGACTTGTGGGATCAAATGAGATCATGTATGATATAATAGACCCTTGAGGCTTGTTAGGAGACCCTTGGCTCTTGCTCTCTGGCTCTGAATAGTCAATGCTCTGCAATCCACTGATCACATGCCCTTATGCAACATGAGATGATATATTAGATGAAATGAGGTCTGAATGCAATGCAATGAAACACAAACTAGGCAACAACAAGAGGGCAAATTTTGGGGTGTTACAGCTGCCCCTATTCAATCATTTGTTAACCTGAGAAGGATGAAAGCAACAACTATTCAGACAACCGAGGTGAATTGTGATTGAATACCAAAACAACCATAAAATTTGCACGCTGAATGAAGAAGAAAAGGGATATAAACCCTTCTGGAAGTATCAGCAAATAACTGCATAGATTGATACGATGTGTATCGAAATATGGATATGGACGATTATCAAGGACCATACGGACGAGTATGGAAAGAAAACACGGACGGGTGTTGAAAGAGTATCAAAGGTCAATACGGACGAGTATTAAAAGAACACGGACGGGTGTCAAAGGTCAATACGGACGAGTATCAAAGGTCAATATGGACGAGTATTGAAATAAGAGTTCCAACACAGACGGGTGCTGAAAGGTCCACGATGCAGACGAGCATCAGACAATCATCAGAGGTACACGACGAGTGACCAAGTCGACGATACGGACGAGTATCGGACGATGATTAATAAGGGAACACACACAAGTGCTCGGGTCAACGATACGGACGAGCATCGGACAATCATCAAAAAGACATGACGAGTGACCAAGTCGATGATACGGACGAGTATCGGACGATGATTAATAAGGGAACACACATAAGTGCTCGGGTCAACGATACGGACGAGCATCGGACAATCATCAAAAAGACACGACGAGTGATCAAGTCGACGATATGGACGAGTATCGGACGATGATTAATAAGGGAACACACACAAGTGCTCGGGTCAATGATACAGACGAGCATCGGACAATCATCAAAAGGACACGACGAGTGACCAAGTCGACGATACGGACGATGATTAATAAGATACGGACGAGTATTGGCTAAAATTCAAACACAAACGAGTGCTGAAAGGACACGGACGAGTGTCAAAAGTCAATACGGACGGGTATTGATTTAACAGTGTGTGATCCAGTGTTATAGTAAGCTTTGCTGGGGTTGCATAACAATGTTTTGTCTGTGAATTGCTCTGGCTTGCAGGTAAACGGTTGAACCTGGCTTATGTTTTGTATGCGTATGTTTGAGTTTTGCTGTAATGCTCCATATTAATGGAATGCTACGCTTTTAGAAAATGCTATGCAAACTATATGCAATTGCAAAAGAGACTCCGGATGAGGAATCTAGCTCCGCGGGGAGAATATCATTGTTCGATCCTTCAATTGCTCTGTGGGGATTAACCCCTCTTCCTGGGATAACGCTTGCCACAAATTGCCAAAAATAAATTTGCTAGCAAATACCCTGAGGTGTAATGGTCCTGTTGAAGAAATTTCCACTTGAATGACTCCGCCTTAGAGATTATTCTGCTCATAAGACTTCGCTGGGGATGAGGTTCTGCTGAGGAAAAGCATCATTAACTCTGCTTGGGGATCTATCAAACCCAAGATCCTTTGCTAGAGATAATCAGCCTTCCGACTCGGCTGGGGAAAGGATGTACTAACATTCTGCTGAGGAAGAGATTCTGTTGACCTGTTAAACCTCTGTGGAGAGAAAGAATAACTCAGCTGGGGAGTATTACTAACAAGATTCAATGCTGAACTCTGTGGGGATGCCACCATATTTAGCCCTGGTTGCTAAGCAATGAATTTACAGTCTCTTCTTGTTGATAATAAACTATCGGGGATACGATCTTACTGAGGATCGGAGCTACTCAGTCAGGGATACGCAAATCCTGGTTGGAAAATGTTCTGTTGCAACATGATGAGAAAGAGTCCCTAGAGATCTGCTGGAAAACACAAAGCAAATCCACGGTAATCTGTTGAGGAACAAAACTGTCGAGCTTAGAATAGGTGCCACAATAACCCATATTAGGCGAACTTTCCGTTTGACGACTCCATTGGGGATAACGAGTTTACAACAAACTCTGATGGGGGGAATCGCTTCAAAGCATCTTGTGCTGGGGAACATCTCTTAAGAGAATTTTACAGAAGACCAAGCATCTTCAAACTCTTAGACAAATACTGAGACTTGAGCTAGTCATATTAACGGGTAGATTACTCTACTGGGGACAATAGATCTGAACACATCCTATCAGAGGGATTTCACGCTGCCCCATGCTTGGTAGGGTAACGAACTCGCTTTGGCCCCAGATTAAATTGCTGATATGACGAAATCAACCTAAGAGGATTTTACAGAAGATTTGGCATCTTCCAACTCCTGGGCACTCACTGAGTCTTGAACATTAGTTGCAGAGCCTGCGAAACGGCTCTACTGGGGAATTTGCAACCGTTATCGACACATAAAAGCTTGTAGTTGTTGGAAGTGTTGAATGAGAGAAACGACCTAATAAGATACAATGATACCCTTATTGGCTTTGCCTCGTTGATCTCATCTTGCTGTCAGTGGCCGCCGATCACACGATGAACTCAATCAGTAAAAGTTGTGACAAAAGGGTGACACAGAAGTGCCTTCCTGAATATAATTGCCCCAGCATCATGAACTTAGGGATAAGTTATTACTTGTCTGGAAGAAATGACCCGTGCTCTTGAAAAGGCTTCAATCTTGCTTTTGAGCCTAGTATGAGGCCGCCACCTGCAAGCAGAGGATATACACATATGCCCCGTGCTAGATATGACTTCTGCAAATGAGAAAATCCAAACCTGAACCACCACTTGTTGGGAGATAGCACCTAATCCTGTTTGGTACTGAAGATGACTTCATGTTAGGCTTCTGGATGTAAACCTGTAACAAAAGAAATGCACACATATGTCCAGGGCATTGCATGGTTTGAATCCACCGTTCGGAGTTAATCAACATTCAAAGCAATTTTAAATGTTTTCCCTGTGCATGTTATTGTAAAGCCTCAATGTTTTCAACAATGCAATGTTTTTTATCAAAAATTCGTACGTTTTTGCAAACAAAACAGTAAAATGAAAACAAAAAAGAAGCTTTTTGACTGAATAATCAACTTTATTGATTGAAAGGCCCAGAATAGGCAAGTACATCAGGAAGCAATCCCTGGAAAGAGGTGATTGCTGAAAATTGAGAAAAGAAACTATCCTAATGGCAATGTGAAAACGGCATTTCACTGAGTTTCAATTCTGCTATGACCAGTATGTCTTCAAGACTTTCCGATTATCTTCGCTTTCTGAGGAGAATGATTGGACCGATTCCCACCCTTTGGAGATTGACAATTTGAGTGAAACAATGAGGCAGTACAGATGACTCAGATCGCAGTCTTCGCTTAATCCCTCTTTTGCGTGGATCTCCCTTTCGGGTTTTTAATCCACCGGGATACCCTTTTTTGCCTGAGTTGTCCTTGCGGATTTTCAACTCACCGGGTGTACAATTTTTTTTATTTTATATCCCTAATTTTTGCCCGAACCTTTTTATTCTGTTTTTATGGTTCGCCGATATGCCCTTTTTTGCCTGGACTTTTCTTTTTTTCTGTCCAGCGGGTCTCTTCATGCGAAGTATTTTTTGACTGCGTCTGAGTTGACAGGGGATGAAAAATCTTCACCATCCATGGTTGTAAGCATTAAGGCTCCACCAGAGAAAACCTTTTTAACCATAAATGGACCTTCATAGTTTGGTGTCCATTTTCCCCTGTGATCTGTGTTTGGAGGATGGATCCTTTTAAGTACCAATTCACCAACTTGATACTTCCGAGGTCGCACTTTCTGATCAAATGCTCGCTTCATCCTTCTTTGGTACAATTGACCATGGCAAATAGCTGCTAGTCTCTTTTCCTCAACCAGGCTCAGCTCATTGAATCGGGTGCGAATCCATTCTGCCTCATCCAGTTTAACATCCATCATAACCCTCAGCGAGGGAATCTCAACTTCAACTGGTAGGACTACCTCCATACCATACACGAGTGAGAACGGTGTTGCCCCAGTAGATGTCCTTACTGATGTTCGGTACCCATGCAAGGAAAACGGTAACATCTTATGCCAATCTTTGTATGTCACCACCATCTTTTGCACAATCTTCTTGATATTCTTGTTGGCTGCTTCAACAACACCGTTCATCTTTGGACGGTATGGCGAAGAATTGTGATGCTTAATTTTGAAGTCCCGACATAACTCTGCCATCATTTTTTTGTTGAGATTAGAACCATTATCAGTAATGATTCTTTCGGGCACTCCGTAGCGACAAATGATATCCCGTTTCAGGAAACGAGCTACCACCTGCTTAGTGACGTTGACATAAGATGCTGCTTCCACCCATTTGGTAAAGTAATCAATAGCGACCAAAATGAAACGATGGCCGTTGGAAGCAGTTGGCTCAATCTTTCCAATCATATCAATGCCCCACATTGCAAAGGGCCAAGGAGAAGACATGACATTCAACGGATTCGGAGGTACATGCACTTTATCCGCATAAATCTGACATTTGTGGCATTTGTGAGCGTATGAACAACAGTCTGCATCCATAGTCATCCAATAATACCCCGATCTCAACAATTTCTTTGCCATTGCATGTCCTCCGGCATGGGTACTGAAAGAGCCTTCATGCACTTCTTGCATCAACATGTTTGCTTTGTGTCTATCCACGCATCTGAGCAAAACCATGTCAAAGTTTCGTTTGTACAGCACATCCTCATTCAGGAAGAAGCTACCAGCCAACCTCCTCAGAGTCCTTTTATCATTGGTAGATGCCCCAGGCGGGTATTCTTGACTCTTCAAGAAGCATTTGATATCATGAAACCACGACTTGTCATCAAACACTGCGT
This sequence comes from Lathyrus tuberosus, assembly GCA_022829125.1. NCBI lineage: Eukaryota > Viridiplantae > Streptophyta > Magnoliopsida > Fabales > Fabaceae > Lathyrus > Lathyrus tuberosus. Next base: position 858,910 of record JALAZF010000942.1, on the reverse strand, counting down.
CAACGGCAAATACATGTGCAGGCCTGTCAAGACGAGACACCTCAATCTTGGGTACATGATTCCACCTCTGTACTTTGATCATAGAAGACAATGTGGCCAAGGCATCAACAAACTTATTCTCGTCTCGAGGAATATGGTACAACTCCACTGTTGTAAAGAAAGTCAATATCCTCCTCGCATAGTCTCTGTAAGGCATCAAGTTTGGTTGATGAGTGTGCCAATCTCCATTAATTTGATTGATCACCAAAGCTGAATCACCGAAGATATCGAGGGTCTTAATTCGCAAATTAATCACCTCCTCGATCCCCATTATACAAGCTTCATATTCTGCTTCATTGTTGGTGCATCCGAAAGTTACTCGGGCAGTGAAGGGCATATGAACACCTTCTGGCGTGATAAGAACTGCTCCAACTCCGCACCCATTCATGTTGATAGCCCCATCAAACATGAAACTCCATTTGGATTCAGGGTCTGGCCCCTCCTCCGGGAGTAGTTCCTCGCAGTCCTTGGCTTTAAGAAACATGATGTCCTCATCAGGGAAATCAAATTTCATGGGCTGGTAATCATCAATAGGCTGCTGTGCAAGATAGTCTGACAGGATACTTCCTTTGATGGCTTTCTGCGAAGTATACTAGATATCATATTCAGTCAGCACCATCTGCCAACATGCAACCCGTCCGGTCAATGCTGGTTTCTCAAATATGTACTTGACAGGGTCCATTTTTGAAATTAACAAGGTTGTATGAGTGAGCATATATTGCCTCAATCGCTTAGCAGCCCATGCAAGTGAACAGCATGTCCTTTCATGCATTGAGTACCGCGATTCGCAATCATTGAATTTCTTGCTCAAGTAATAGATGGCGTGCTCCTTCTTACCCGTCTCGTCATGTTGACCGAAAACACAACCTATGGATCCTTCAAGCACAGTCAAATACATGATCAAAGTTCTCCCTGGAACTGGAGGCATGAGAATTGGAGGTTCCTGCAAATATTCTTTTATTTTCTCGAAAGCCCTTTGGCAATCGTCATTCCACCTGACCGCTTGTTCTTTTCTTAACAGCTTAAATATTGGTTCACAAGTGGCTGTGAGGTGAGATATGAAACGTGCAATGTAGTTCAATCTACCCAGGAAACCACATACTTCTTTTTCTGTTCTGGGTACAGGCATTTCTTGTATCGCTTTTATTTTGGCAGGATCAACCTCAATTCCTTTTTGGCTTACGATGAAACCCATCAATTTACCGGACCGCACTCCAAAAGTGCACTTGTTCGGATTCAGCCTTAGTCGAAACTTTCTCAACCTCTCAAACAGTTTCTTCAAGTTGACTAGATGCTCTTCTTCTGTTCGAGACTTGGCAATCATATCATCTACATAACACTCAATCTCCTTATGAATCAAATCATGAAAGAGTGTTACCATAGCTCGCTGATACGTTGCCCCGACGTTCTTCAACCCAAAAGGCATCACCTTCTAACAGAAGGTGCCCCACGGGGTAATGAACGTTGTCTTTTCCATGTCTTCCGGTGCCATCTTGATTTGGTTGTATCCGGAGAAGCCATCCATGAAAGAGAATACAGATAACTGAGCGGTGTTGTCAACTAGTACATCAATATGAGGTAAAGGAAAGTCGTCTTTCGGACTTGCTCTGTTTAGATCCCGATAATCAACGCACATTCTGACCTTACCATCCTTTTTCGGCACAGGAACGATATTTGCAACCCATGGTGGGTAATTGGTAATGGCCAGGAATCCCGCATCTAACTGTTTTTGTACCTCCTCCTTGATTTTGAGAGCCATTTCTGATTTAGTTCTCCGGAGCTTTTGTTTGACAGGAGGACAGCCCTCTTTCAATGGCAACCTGTGCACAACAATGTCTATATCTAACCCCGGCATGTCTTGATACGACCAGACAAAGATGTCAACATATTCCTGCAGCATACTGATCAGCTCTTTCTTCACCTCTGCCTGCAGGTTGGCTCCAATCTTAATCTCTTTCTTGGCATCCTCGGAACCAATGTTGACAACCTCAATTGTTTCTTGGTGAGGCTGAATGACCCTCTCCTCCTGCTTCACCAATCTGGCCAATTCCTTGGGAACTTCACAGTCTTCTTCATCCCCCTCTTCGGTTTGATAGATTGGATTATCAAAGTCATACTTGGCCATAGCAGAATCGTTATCAATGAAATTCGGGTGATTAAGTCTGCATGATTGGGGTCATGCTTTATTTTAGAATGAGCCTTTTGAAAAAAGAAATAACAAAATAAAACATTGCCATTTTATTGTTTTTCTGCAAAAATAAAAATGAAAGACAAGGAACACAAAATTTGAATGCAAAACGTCCTTTATTAATGATAAAAACCTTGCAAATGCAATTATGAGGCCCTACAAATGGATCTACACGCCTTGGGCAGAGCGCGAGATTTTAACATGCAACAAAGAAAAACAAAGAAAATTACTCTGTTTGAAGAGTAACTTGAACAATTTCTTCAACAGACCAATTGAACAGCTCTTGACCCGGTACACACGGGCGCACCCAGTTGTCGAGGTCACAATCACTGTCGACGCCATCTTCACTTGCAGCGCACATCTGATTTGGATTAATAATTCCCCCGCTATAGAAAGTAATCGGCCCCTGGCGCTCTGCTGCAGTAGCTTGATACGGATTATAGCCTATACCGAACTTGTCTTCCTTTGCAGAGACTTCAATCAATTTTCCCCAGCCTTGGGCATTACCTGCTTTGACCACTTCCACTGCCTATCTGTAAGAAGTAATAGAGGTACCCACATGTCCTTCGCTCTGAGAAGATACTGCCTGTGAAGACGAATCACCAATATTGACTGCCTCAAATGCTTGACTCAGCATCTCATGGATCTCTCCATCCATTTCCACGTACTTAAAGGTAGACAGCTGACTGACGAAGATGTCTTCTTCTCCACACACAGTCACCACTTGACCATCAACCACGTATTTCAATTTTTGGTGCAACGTAGATGTCACTGCCCCAGCAGTATGAATCCACGGTCTGTCTAACAAGCAGCTATATGTGGGTTGAATGTCCATCACGTAGAACACGCACTTAAACACCTGAGGACCAATTTTTACTAGGAGCTCCACCTCTCCGAATACGGAACTTTTCGAACCGTCAAAAGCCCTCACTACCAAATCACTTGGTCTCAGAATGATTCCTTCAGTGTCTAACTTCATTAAGGCCTTCTTTGGTAACACGTTCAGGGAAGACCTCGTGTCTACCAATACATGAGATAACACTGCGCCTTTACACTCTAGGGTAATGTGTAATGCCCTGTTGTGATTACAACCCTCAGTAGTCAAATCAAAGTCTGTAAAACCTAGCCCATTGCTAGCATTGACATTAGAAACAACCGACTCTAATTGATTCACAGTAATCTCCTGAGGTACATAGGCCATATTCAAAACCTTCAGAAGTGCCTCTCGATAAGCTGCAGAACACATAAGCAATGACAAGATAGAAATTTTTTATTTCGTTTGATTCAACTAATCAACCACTTTATAATCACTCTTCTTGATAAGTCTCATGAACTCCTCGACTTCTTTCTTAAAGGTACCTTTCTGCACAGATTCAGGAACAACAACCTCTTCTGTAGCCACCTGTTTACCTTTGGCTTTGGCTGCTGCCTCAGCTTCAGCATTAGTTCTCAAAGTCTGTGGAACGAACAAGCGTCCACTTCTGGTGAAGCCACCAAGACCTCCAACATTATCAATACTAGAACTACCCCTAGCTGGAGCTTCCACTTCTTGCTTTTCTCCTTGGAAGTAAACATCTGCACTGTAGTGCCATGAGATAGCCCGTTCACTAGTATAAGGAACTGGTCCTGGTACCGTGATAGTAACAGGACTCACTACGTCAGGCACAATGATGGCAGCAGGCGAGGGCACTTGAATTTCAGCTGGCGTAAAATAAATGGTAACAGTTGACACGTCATCGTCCTTTCTGTCCCCCTGATCAAACTGTAGACAACCCTCATCAATCAAATTTTGAATACCGGCTTTCAGTTTGTCACAACCATTACTCTGATTCTTGCAATCAACACAACCTTCTTCACAGCCAGGGAACACCTGTCCCTTCAACAAACGAGCCTTCACAATACTCAAGGGAGTCCTCACCCTGTTCACATCAGTTACCAAATTCAAAACTTTCCTATCTTCAATGGCATTGACCTTTGGCCCATTATGATCCGACATAGGATTCTGAATCACATTTGGTGGAGGCGAGAAATTAATTGCTTTGGCATCAATCAAATCTTGTACTTTATGATGAAATGCCCGACACTTTTCAATAGTATGACCTGGAGCCCCAGAATGAAACTCACAGTGAGCACTGGCATCATAACCCTTTGGTAATACAGCAGGGACCGGGCCCATCGTACGAAGTTCCACTAGATTAAGCTTCAACAATTGGGGTAATAAAGCTACGTAAGTCAAAGGCAGAGGGTTCATACGCCTGTCAGCTTGTCTCTGCTGATATGCTCTCTGTGGCTGTTGATTATTCTGTGCCTGAACATTTTGTTGTTGTGGTTGTTATTGAACTTATGGACTAGGAATGGTCACAGCAGTAACCTGATTATAGGAATCTTGATATCCTCTTCCTCTTCCTCTATTCTTATAAACAGTACTAGCTTCACCATCTCTCTTTCTGGTAGCTCCAACAAATGGCTTCCTCACCCCTGAGGAACTAGCACCACTAGCATCTTGTATTTTTCCGAGCTTCAACAAACTTTCAATCCTCTCCCCGGAGATTACAATGTCCGCAAACCCAGTTGAAGGACAGGCGGCCAACCTATCAAGATAAGTTCCCTGAAGAGTACCCATAAACATGTCAGCCATTTCTCGATCCTGCAGCGGAGGTTGAACCATGGCAGCCAACTGGCGCCACCTTTGATCATATTCCTTAAAACTCTCCTTCGCATTTTGAGCCATACTCTGCAGCTGAGTACGGTTCGGAGCCATGTCCATGTTGTATTGATACTGCTTGACAAAAGCATGAGCTAACTCCTTCCAGTTCCTTACAGTAGTCCTGCTCAATTTCATATACCATTCTTGAGATGCCCCGGTAAGGCTGTCCTGGAAATAGTACATCCACAATTTCTCATCGTCAGTATGAGCAGCTATCCTCCCCACATAAGATTGGAGATGAGTTTTAGGACAAGTTGTGCCATTGTACCTCTCAAATGTTGGTGGCTTGAACTTGTGTGGAATTCTTACTCCGGGTACCAATCCCAAGTCAGAAACATCAAAACCAAGAGTGTTTTGGGATTCAATGGACCTGATTTTTTCAGCGAGCTCGTCAAACCTGCGAGTGTTCTCATATTCAGCATCCAACAGAGTGAACTGATCCTCTTGGTTATCTTCTGCAACCTGACGAACCCCGTTATTTCTAGGAGGGTCACCGCCAGCACCAACGCCTGTCTGGTTACCATTGCCATTCTGCACCTCTACCTGTGGCCGCTCGACCATTACCCTGAGTCTTTCCTGATTTTGAGCCATACCAGTCATTAGTGTCATGAACTTGTCCATCCTGTTCCTCAGCTCAGCCAACTCTGTCTGCATCTAATCCATGATCTTAGTCTGGTTTCTGCGAGTTGCGTACCGGTGGATGTGGTTATCAGCTATAGTGCCTGAAATTAAATAAAGGTTAGAGGACCTGCAACGAGTACCTGAAAAGCAAACAACAAAAATGCAAAATGATATGCAATGCAATGCAAATGCCATGTTTATCATTTCCGAGGTGCCTTGCACCCTGATTCCAATCTTAACCACAGAAATCTGAAGATCAGAAATCGCGATATGAAGGAACGTGTCGTGACCATGTGCTTGTGTACAGATAACTGCCAAAGGAAAATTTCTGAATAAACTGCTCATTTCAATTAAAAAGGAACCAGTCATACACATATCGTTCAACAATGAGTTCAAACAACATACATCAAAATAGTGGATTCATCAACAAGCTTGATGATATCCATCAACAAAATCACATTAAGAAAAAGAGAGAAAAACTGTCAATCTGATAGCTCTAAATCCTTCAACTTTTCGCTTGAATACTTGACTTCCTCGAAGAGTATGCGAGTGCACTAGTGATTTGGTCTTTCGATTAACTCCTTAATCAGAACATCTCTTTTTGCTAGAGCTTCAGTCAACGAATCCATATGCATCAAGAGAGCTTCATCATCACAGACTCCTTTGTGCCTCTTCACACCGGCTTGCATCTTGAGTTTCCCCATATCTGCCATAGCCTCTTCAAGCTCCTTCTTGGAAGTCTTCAGCTCCTCTCTGGCGCTTACCAATTGCTCTTGACTTTTGCCAAGATTCTCCCGATACTTCCTCCTTTGTTCATGTGTCTTTTTAAGCTCGTCATCCCTGATCCTTAGCTGTTCCCGCAACTCTGCATTTTCGATCCTAACCTCATCCCAGGCTTGCTGAAACTTGGCTAACGTGTCCTTAGTCTGAGCTAAAGTCTGTTTGGTCTTCTTATGAGCTTGAGTGACAGCATCGGCACCTTTACTAATTTTCTGGAAATGTTGAGCTCTTTCGGCGAAATCCTTTTCTCTTGCAGCTAAGATTCTTTCGGCGTCTTGGGCTTTATGCTCCAATTCTTTGTTGGCATGCAAAGCGTTTTGAAGAAGACTACTCAGATCTGAATTCTCCGCTCGAAGCTCCTTTACCAACTTCTGCAGCTTGTCAAACTCCTCGATGGCTACCGTGGTAGGCTGCTCTGGCATTACAGGATATAAAGGGGGTTCCCTTGAAAAAGGCAAGAGTAATTCGTTCACCTTCATTTCAAACCATCCTTCGTACTCAGGATAAGATCTGCAATCCATTTTTCCAAAAACTGTTTTTCCTGTTTTACGCTGGTGACCCCAAGCATTCACAATTTCTCGCAACATTTCCTCATTTTCCGTCCCTGTAAAGATCAAAGAATTCTCAACATCCCGATCTGTGGGAGGAGACCTGGAAGCATATCCAAACTGTCTAATGGCCAGGATCGGGTTATAGTTGATTCCCCCTTTCCTGCCAATTAGAGGCACATTAGGAAAGTTCCCACAACTGGTGATAATCTCTATTCCCATCAACTTACGATCGAACCAGACGATGTTATCAGCAGTTAATCCCATTATCCGCTTGGACCATTTTAAGGAATCCTTTGTTTCTACAAAAGCACCTGCCTGAGGTAAATGCTTCAAAAACCAATGAGATAAAAGTGGAGTGCAATAATTGACAGATCCTCCCCTTCTTTTTTCATTCTTGAAGTGCACAGAGTAGTAAAAACTCCTAATAAAGTGGGAACTGGGTTTTTGAGAACAAAAACTCTTATAGCCTGCATATCCACAAAATCTTGTTGATTAGGGAAAAGAACAATGCCATATATGCACAAAGCCAGGATGGAATTGTAAACTGCCCAATTCTTTGCTTCAGCAGCCTCTTGAGCTTGACTGGTAAGAAAGGCTAAGTGAAAACCTTTGACCCCATTTTTGATAGCCACATTTCCTTTTAGCACTGAATCTTTCACCTGTACCGCAGCTGCAATCTCCTCTATGCTAGGATGATGACCAGAAAAGAATGGCAAAGCTGATTCGACCGAAATTCCCAAAATAAATGAGAGCTCTTCCAAAGTAGGCATCAGAATGTAATCAGGAAAGAGAAAGCATCTTAGCGAAGGCTCATAAAACTGTAGCAACGTGTGAAGAGCATCATGTTCATACTGTGTGATTCTGCGGACCATCTCAACCAATTTCCCATATTTCTTCTGGAAGTTGACAAGAACACCCAGGTCAGCCATAGCCATCATCTTATGCAGTAAATCCAAAGTAGGTTCTGGGAACTTGTAGGCAACATTGCTCTTTCTCTTGGGAACCGTCTCTGTCGAGCCCATTGATTGGAATCAGAAGTGTAATAAGCACCTATAAATGACAAACATGAATGTTATGACATGATAATGCAATGCAAAAGGGCATGGTATCAGCGTGCTCTGTGTCTGTGCTAGACTGTGTGCACGGTGTCTGTACAAATCTGAGAATGATACTGTAGATAGAAACCCACTGAATGTAACAAGTTACATCAACTGTCTGTGAAAATACCAGAGTATCAGGGTATGTAGGAGGCATGGTCACCTGCAAACCTGTAAACACCCGCCCATACTCACATGTGGGTACTAGAACAACGGTTCCTCAGTTTCGGATTCTCTATCTTAAGAAGCAATAACACATTCAGCCCGTAGGATACAATGCTATCGCCAAACAAAGAGATCGTCCACTGATTCCCCAAAAATAACGGTCATCCTATGCAAGTTCCAAAGTGGGCCCTCGGGTGCGAATGGGTTTGCCACAGAATGTGGGCTGCCACTGTCACCACTAAAGAGGGATGTTTCCACTAAGGTCCTCAATGATCGGTCACCAGCGTCGACAACTTTCTAGGTTAACACCCCGAAATGCACAAGACGCGCAAATCAGAGCATCTCCCAAGAAAACCTCGTCTGGTTGTGAATTTCGTGTAAACCATACGTACCAAGACGCTACGTAGGCCACACTACCATCCACTCTAGTCCTATGTATGTATTCAAGCCTGTGTAATGGGCTTATCTCTCAGAATACCCATCCCGCCAAACAGAAAACCAGCACAGCACAGTCCAGTATAATAATGATATGTAATGTAAAAATGCGATAAATACAGTAATACAGTAAAGCAATAATACAGTAAATAGAAATACAGTAAAAATAGCAAACACAGCATCAAAGTAAACACCCAATGAAAGAAAAATAGACAAACGCTAGGACTGACTCGCTTAGGGAACCAGAGATTCTGGATAGATCCCCAGCAGAGTCGCCAACTGTCGCTCCCGGGATTTTCATCCAGGTACAAACGCGAAAGTGGCGCGGAAGAAAGAAAGAAGAGTCGCCAGCCAGGCATTTTTATCCCAAAGAAAGGGAAAGGTAATGCTGCACAAACCCGGGAGAAAGGAAAGAACGAGGTCTCGCGAACCAAAGAGAATGGGTAAGGGAGTCGGTTACGTGAAGGGAAGGTTATCGCATCCCTTCACGTCCATCGTACCCGATGGGATCCACGCTTGCTTGTCTCGATCAAAAGGTGTCGCCAACTGGAGCTCCACTGCTAGAGAACTAGAAAAGAAAGGTAGAAAGGAAGGGGGAAACAAGAAAGAAGAGAGAACAAGAAGCAAATGTAGGGAAAATAAAAGAAGTTCCCGAATAGGCCCTACCCCACTGCCTACGTATCTCATCGGGAACATGAGAATCAGAGCGACGTAGTTCTCCTCAGCTAAGGGAAAGTTGTTTGTGTTTTTTAATGGAAACGTCAGAGTGTACGTTCCAGCAGTTAGGTGTTGCAGCTCGCTGTAGGGAGACTTAGGCGTTACCTGTTTGCGGTGGAACGGACGTGACAAATCCTTAAGGAATAGAATAAAGGAGATGAGAAGAGAGTTGTTTATTTTTGTGTTTTAGAATGAAGTGTTTTGATTATTCTTATGTTTTGTAACACGTATTGTATTTAAGTCTCTCATGTAGGATCGAATGCCTCGCATATCGACCCAAGATGGGACGTATGCTAAACATTCTAAGAAAGTGAGAGAAGACCCCTCACTATCTTATTCTCACATGAAAGGCTCAAATACAATATATGTTATGCCTTTTGTTAAGTGTTTTTTATTTTTGTTTAGAGATGAGAAGAAGAGAGACTCAAAGGTTGAGAAAGGTAAAATCTAATGAGGGAGACTAAGACTCAAACCCTAAAATTATCATACATGGATGTTCCTATGGTTAATGTGGTTTAAGAAACCTAATCCTAAGAGAAAGGAGAATAAAATTGAATTAAACAACTCACTTCTAAAGTAGAAGATGAGTTATAACTCAAAAGGGAGAAGAAAGAAGTTATTCAAGGAAAGCATATAAATGCTTATCATGATCACAAGTTGAATGATTAAAAGAGATAAGAGGAAATGAAAGAAAGAAGTGTACGTGGAAGCATATCCACACATTTACTTACCATTAGCACCTACATGAAAAGGTTAGTTCAAAAACTATTTACAAGTAGTGAAATAAGGAAAGAATAACAAGTAATGATCAAACAAATTAAGAATCAATGGAAGAAGGATCCTAAAGGTGTGAAGACAATTCTACACAAAACAACATATCATGCTACCCAAATAAGAAAATAAAATGGGAGGACACAATGAAAACAGCAACAATTACAGCTCATAAGTGCAATGCAGCGGTAAAATCCATCATCTTGTACCAAACAGCAATTAACAGCACATGTTCAGCATACAAAATGGGTGCAAAAAGCAAATGGCAGCACATATAATAGCACATATATGTGTAGACAACAATGAAAAGTCAGGGGCAGCATGCACTCACAAATGATTCATTCGTAAAAAACAAACATGCTTCAAGCCTTGCACATTATTCAATCAAACATGATCACAATCACACCGTAAATCATTGTAAACGATTCTTGAAATCACCATGTAATAATGCACATTTAAGAGAATACACATTGTTAAGCATGTGAACAAATTAAAACAAATGTGCACCTCTTGAAATAGAAAGCAAATGAACATGCACATAGCAATTCCAGCAACACAAGCATCAATTAACAATTAACAAGCTCTGTGTGTGTGCATTATGTGCTCATTACATCGATTAATCAACAACGCAAACATAAACATTCATCGATTAACAATCAAGAACCGCGTGTCAAAAAATCATGCTCATGCAATAGTGTGAAGTGACACAGCTCAAGAATAGTCCACTAATCATCAACGGATCAATCCATGAAGTTTAGACATGCAAGAGATCTCAAACAAGCAAGAAAATGCAAGAAAAACACAATCTGCTTCAGTGGTAATCGATTACTCACATAGGGTAATCGATTACTCAGTTGAAAATTGGCTAAAAACGTGAAAATAAGGCAGAGTAACCGATTACCACTGAAACAGAGGCAAAAATTCAACTTTGAAAAGCACTTTTCAGCAGTAAATCACTTATCCAAGCATCCAAATGATCATGTAAACAATCATGCACGAAAATTGAGTTCAATCACAACAGTCATCATCAATTAGATCCAACAATCATCAATGTCAAGAATCAAATTCAAGCACCATGGATCCAAACCAAAATCACCAAAGAACTACATCGAATAAGTTGCGAATAAGCTAAATCAAGTGTAGATTTGAGGAAAACCAACCTACAAAGCGGAGATTTGCTTTGGTAATTGTTGCAAAGTGATCTTGGTGCATAAAATTCAAGAAAACTAGAGATTCCTCGATTAGTAGCCGAAACGCGTCGAAACCGAGCAAAGTCGCGGAAAATCAACGAGATCGAACTTGCACCAAAATAAATGGTGTGAAACCCTTGGATTGAAGTAGAATAATCTGAACTTCCAGAAATCCAACCAAAGAAAGCCAAATGATGGAGTTTGAGCTCAAGAATTAATCACTTTTCAATGTAAAAAGTGATTATCCTTCAAGAAATAAGAGCTTTTTTGTGAGGATTTGGAAGAGAGAATTGAAATTGCAATGTGAGAAACTTGGTGAAAATGGTGAATAATGGTCTCCCTTTAGAAATGAATGAAGGGTTTCTTATATAGACTTTAGGTTTGGAGTGTGGGAGGTTTGGGATTAGCTTTGGACTTAGCTTTGGGTTAGGAGCTAGGGTTGGAGTTAGTTAGACTCAACTCACCGAGTCAAGTTAGTTAACTCGGTTAGTTAGGATCAACTCGGTAACAATCCCAAGGTGAACTTCAACATCCAAAGGTGGAGATTCTTGGAAAACAAGGAATCACAATTGGTGCATGGGCATGTGACTTGGGCTGCAAGCAAGGCCTTGGTGCCTATGAAAAATTCAGTATGAGACCACCATGTTTAAACCCTCGTATGACCTTCATAACATGTTTAAATGAAAAAATGCCCAACATCAAAGTTAAAGAGGACATGGAGATGAACAACTTTGATGTTCAACAATTTTCCATTTGAAGCCTTCTTGATGGAGAAAACCAGATTGACATTTGGCACGCCAAGTGTTTGATGAAATTATGGCCTGGAGGCCTGAACTTGCCTTGCCATGACTTGAGATTTGCCTTGATTTTACCAAACATTGCTTGATCATAACTCCCTCAATTTTGATCCAATGGACGAGTTCTTTATATGGATTTGAAGCTTAGAGTGTGAACTTTAATTGGCTCAACTTGGGCCTGAAGTTTGGAGCTTTTATCTTGAAGAAAGGAAGCCTTAAAGTGTAGTGCAAAATAGTCCAAACTTGCCATTTTTGGAAACCCTAAGTTTCTAAAAATGAAAACTTTGTACATTTCTTGATTTTTCATGATTCCTCCATCATTTCTTGATATGATCTTGTCCAATGACCATATGTAACTTGAACTTCATGAATTCGACCTTAAAAAGTCAGGAGTTGAATTTTTTCACTGCACAATTGACTTTTTCCCCAATTTCTTGATTCTCAAGCAACTGACCAATTGAACCTCTTCTGAAATGAACCAATGGCCAATCTTCCACCCTTAGACACTTAATATCATGTAGAAAACATTGAGATCAAGTTTGAATCAAAATTTCATCAGGAGACCACTTGAATCCAAAACCCTAGTTTGGACTGCTTTTGGTTAGGAGATGATGAGCTGTCCAACTTTCTTGATGAATTCCCATCTTCCAATGACTTGTGGGATCAAATGAGATCATGTATGATATAAGAGACCCTTGAGGCTTGTTAGAGACCCTTGGCTCTTGCTCTCTGGCTCTGAATATTCAATGCTCTACAATCTACTGATCACATGCCCTTATGCAACATGAGATGATATATGAGATGAAATGAGGTCTGAATGCAATGCAATGAAGCACAAGCTAGGCAACAACAAGAGGGAAAATTTTGGGGTGTTACACCTATGTACCTCAAGAGATTAATGTGAATCAATTGGAGTCGGTTGTTTCTAATGTCAATGCTAGCCATGGGTTAGGTTTTACGGATTTTGATTTGACTACTGAGGGTCGTAATCACAACAGGGCATTACACATCACCCTGGAATGTAAAGGGGCAATATTATCTCATGTGTTGGTGGACACGGGGTCTTCCCAGAACGTGTTACCAAAGAAGGCTTTAATGAAGTTAGACGCTGACAGAATTATTCTAAGACCAAGTGATTTGGTAGTGAGGGATTTTGATGGTTCGAAACGTTCTGTATTCGGAGAGGTAGAGCTCCCAGTAAAGATCGGTCCTCAAGTGTTTAAGTGCGTGTTCTACGTGATGAACATTCAGCCTGCATATAGTTTCTTGTTAGGCAGACCGTGGATTCATGCCACTGGGGCAGTGACATCTACGTTGCATCAAAAGTTGAAATATGTGGTTGATGGTCAAGTGGTGACTGTATGTGGAGAAGAAGACATCTTCGTTAGTCAGCTGTCTACCTTTAAGTACGTGAAGATGGACGGAGAGATCCATGAGATGCTGAGTCAAGCATTTGAGACAGTCAATATTAGTGATTCATCTTCACAGGCGGTATCTTCTCAGGGCGAAGAACATGTGGGTACTTCTATTGCTTCCTACAGACAGGCAGTGGAAGTAGTCAAAGCAGGTAATGCCGAAGGCTGAGGCAAATTGATTAAAGTCTCTGCAAAGGAAGACAAGTTCGGTATAGGCTATAATCCATATCAGGCTGCTGCAACAGTCCAACTCTAAGCACAAAACAGCACCAGAGTGGCTCACAATTTCACACAAACCATAATGATCTACATCTTGGACCCGTGCTTTTTCTAGGTTACAAGCATTCTATTTATAACTTATTCCCAACTGGATTTGGGCTTCAAATCACAGCATAACAGCTGCTACAAATCAGCAGAAACTTCTGCTACATAATAGGTCTTCAATCAAATCCTTCCTAATTTATCTCCATAATTAGAAAGTCATTATTCTTCAATATTCTTCTTGATTCTGACTTGAATCTTCCAAACCTATAAAACAGCACCACATAGGATAACATAATATTCCCAGAAACATTCCTTACATTGGGCTTAGGCATTAGCAGATCTTAGATTTAATTAATAATTAAAACTAATTATTCTCCATATCTTTTTGCACAAAAATAGATAATTAAAACTAATTATTCTCCATATCTTTTTGCACAAAAATAGATAATTAAAACTAATTATCTCCATATCTTTTTGCACAAAAATAGATAACAAACTATAACAGAAAGTGCTTGCTTCAAAATAATGCCACTCCATGATTTTCACACGCAATCACTGAGCATAAACACACAAAAGATTGCAAATAAAGTGCAGCTAATAAAACATAACATTCTGAACAGAATGTTCTGTCAACAGATGTTAGAACATCAGGCTTGACATTCTGAACAGAATCCAGCTACACTAAGAAACACCAACTTCAGAATGTTAGAACCACATGTCAAGACATCAAGCATGCCATCTTGAAGTAACACATTGTTTTACCAAAATTGCTGCTAATTCAGAACTAACAATTGACCTAAGATGACATGCAAAAAGATCAATGGATCTAAGGGTAAAATTTGGGGTACAACAATCATCCTCATCAAGAGTTCATTGATTATGAAGAATTGAAAGCTCCACTGCATTTTTCTTCACTCAAATTTCTCAGCAATCACAAGCTTCCTCTAGCCTTTATTTGGCTCATTCTGAATCTCAAGAACAAGGATCCTCCTCTCTGGTTTTCTTTTGAGCTAAGGATTTATCAAAAGCACAGGTTTCACTTCAAATTTCTTACTCTCTGTATGCTCTGATTTTACTTGTTTTTGATTGTTTTGAGCTCAATAGGAGCCATGTGAACCTCTGGATAGTTGATAGGCACCTTAGGTGCTTAGTTGAAATTTCTAGGGCAAAATGTTTCCCTTCGATTTGATCTGTATGTGTGTTGTTTGTGAATTTTGGTGGTGGACTCATGATCTACTAAGCATGAGGATCATTTTGGTATAAGTTTTGTTCATTTCTGGGCATCTAAAAGTTTGACCACGGCGGCGTGTGGCCGGAGAAGACGACCAGAGTCTTCTCCGGCCGGTGACCTTCATCACCTTAAACCCTAGGGTTTTTCATTCCAGGTTAAGTCACGTCCGTTAGATCCTTTTGATCCTAGGGCCTAGATGAAGCCAGCATATTAATGAGAGAGGATGGAAGGCACGTGACGAATTTATGAGGTTTATTTGAAATAACTGATTGTGTGTGTGTTCCTCATTATTACCTATCATGTGTGTGCATTGTAATTTGTTTGATTGATCTACTTTGTTTGATCATCCATGTTGACTTGATCTGATGGCTCAGGATGAGTCAATGTATTGACTAACATCCATGGTTTGAACCTCCTCTGAACACGCTATTGGGCTGGGTTCCCTAATGCTATTCACACCCCTCCCTTTAAGCCCAATGCATTTTTTCAACAGCGTGTTTACTATCTGTGCACCCCCTGGCAAATTTCTTTTGGTTTTTTTATTTTATTTTCACATATGTTTGATATTTGATTTTTAAAATTGCTTCCAAGCATGATAAAATTCCCAATAAATTCATGATGCATTCTCACTCATTTAAATAATTTTTGCATATTTTTATTTCTGATTTTGGAATATTTTACTATTTTTCCATTAATTTCCATTTAATTTCTTTTGTATAAGCATCCCTTCATGATACTTGCCTCATTCTTGATTTGTTTGACCTAGTTGTGAAGTGAATTTTTGCCTATCATTTGGTACATACTTCTATGATACATTAAAGCATCTCATTCATTGTTTATAGATTTTTTAGGTCATTTTTCATTAACTTTTGAATGCTATCTTTGAGCAATTTGTTTGTGTGACTTGTATGAGATTGTGAAGCATGTTTGTGAATGATTCTTAATGAGTTTTGGTCCATTCCTTTGAGGCATGTTTAATCACTGTTTTAACTTCAATATACTTGCTTCTTCCAATTTTCTTGGCCTTTTAACATGTTCGTTGTGAATTCATTAATGCACCTTTGTTTGTGTGAATGTTAGAACACTTGTGCTAGGGTTTTGATGTGCATTGTATACAACCCTCATTGACACTTGTTGAGACCTCTTGATACAAGTTGTGTGAACATTATAGGTCCTTTTTCTCATGTTATAGGTCATTGTTTGTCCATCTTGAATTGTCTTGTGTGCACTTGTTTAAACTTGAAAAGTTTTGTGCACTTGTGTTTCTTTTCTTGCATGTCTTTGTTGACTTGTTTTCATCATTGCTTGTATGATATTAAACATCCATTAAAATAGGATTCATATTCTGTTTGTGATCATTCTCAACCATATTACATTATTTTCAATTGCATCTTGCATCTTGCATAAGTTCATGAACACTTAGCACTTGTATGAACTTGTTTGAACCTAGTTTGTTCTTCTTCTTCAATGTGCACTAACATGAGACTTGTATGAACTTTGTATGCTCATTATTGCATTATAAATGTCATATCATACACCATATGCTACTGACTTGCATTCATTTCCAAGTATGTTCATCTTACATCTTCATTCTTTACTTATATTATAAGTATGCATGTTTGATTGAACTTAAATGGTGTTTGTTCTTACTTCTTCTTGCTTAATCATTTCCAATACTTGCATTCATGATTCACATGCCATCTTAATGATGTCTCAATACCTTCATAAATGGAATTCACTTCTGACTTTAATGTTTTGCATGTGCATTTATTCATGTTCATGAACCATATGTATTCATCTTGCATAGTTAACGCATAACTTGCAATTGTATGATCTTTTGATGCATAGTTTGACATTGTTTGCTTTCATTTGGCATGTTAACCTTAGTAGGAAACATTGACATGTACCTACTGACCTTGGATGTTCTTTAACCCTTAGGACCCTTTCCTTTTAGTTCAAACCTTGTTTGCTTCTTAGGATGTTTCCCTAAGACAACTAGCATTGTTTGGTTTACTTTTTGTCACCTATATTCAATACTTGTGTTGATTTGGTACTAACCTTTTATGTAGGGGCAGAGGTAAGACATATGAGCATGAGGATGATTATCCATGCTCATTTCTCCTTTCATCTCTCATCTTTGTTTCTTTTATTTCTCTTTTGTGTGTGGATTACATGATATAATGCTTGATTGTGTAGAACTCTCTCACATCCCTTTGGGATCCTAGCTCATCCTTAATTTTTGATTAAGGTGAGGTAGGATAAGCATTAGGTAGTGATATCCCTCTCTCTTCTTTAGACTTAGGTTGTTCTTAAACCTCCCCTTAGGGCCATCTTTTGCATGACAACTCTAGGGTAGAATTCCCCTTAGTGATTTCTTTTCCTTTGAGTCTTCTCTTCTCATCTCATAACCTTTCTAAAACACTTAATAAAGGTTAACGTGTATTGCGCATGAGCCTTATATATGGGAAATGAGGTATGGGAGCTCTCCCTTCATTCTTCTAGGGTACTTAGTGTACGTCCTGTTGGGGACGATACGCGACGTATTCGTTCCTATGTTGTAGACTTGGGTGCAATGCAAGTTACAAACTAACTTCAATCCATTTCTGTCTAAAAAACACAAAACAAACTCAAACCTTTTTATCCTTCGGGATTGTTAAGCTTCAAACCTATTTTCAGAAAAGAGCACGTTATTTTCCATTTTGTCGCAAACAGACATCGACCCTAACTGCCGGACGCGAACTTAACGTCGCTCATAAAAAACACAAACCTTGTTAGGTCGAACTACGACTGCTCTGATTTCCTCCTTCTGGCTAGATTGAGGATACGTAGGCACAAGACAGCGATGCCTTGGCGAGCAACCTTCCCCCTAGTTCGTGTTCGAACTACATTGACTCTGACTTTCCCATTGCACAAGGGAACACGTAGGCATAGGACTCTGATGTCCTATCGAGTCATTTCTTTTTCTTTTCTCCCCCGTTTCTTCGTTCTTTTCCGTTCCAGTTCCTTCTCGTTTCCAGTAGCAGCGGAGCTCCAGATGATGACACCCTTTGATTGAGACAACAAGCGTAGATCCCATCGAGTACGATGGACGCGTGGGGGTGCTAATACCTTCCCTTCGCGTAACCGACTCCCTTACCCATCTCTCTTGGTCGCGAGATCATGCTTTTTCCTTCCCTCAGGTTTACGCAGTGTTTCCTTTCCCTCTCTTGGGATAAATACACATTACTGGCGACTCTGTTTCCGCGCCACTTTCGCGTTTGTACCTGGATGAAAATCCTAGGAGCGACACAAGGTTAGATTTAGATATCTTCCCTTTCCCTTCCAGCTTCACAGGATAAATAAGAAATCAGAAAGTAGCACCCCTTCCCTACCATTGTGGTGAGGGAGGAACCCATGGCGATAAGGTGGTCGCGTCACTGACAAAAATCGCACGCTACAGTAAAATGGCGACTCTACTGGGAGTCCCATTAAAATTTGTCTTACCTTAGTCATCATTCGTCACCATTTTCCAACAGTAAAATGGCGACTCTGAAGGGGAGGTCATTTTGTCTGTTTAGGATTATAGACTAGAATTCCTAAGAGGTCTAGGATGTTAGTTTTAGGAATGAATATATATATATATATATATCGCTTTTCCTACTTGATATCTGTAACACCCCAAATCCCCACGCTTAATTTATAGTAATTTATCAGAGTAAAAATAGAATTTATGGATTTAGGATGCTACTTCTGCTATTCAAGTTAACATGCACACACTACTATTACTGAGATATCAAAATTAAACATAGTATTACACCTTAGTATGCACAACGGAAATCCAACATAAGAAGACATGTCTGGTCATACATAAATCTTTAAAGAAAACAGTAGTAATATATAACAAGAATTAAAAGATTCTAGCGTTCCGACACCCCCGGTGTTACAAACTCAGAGCAGACGCGACTCGATAACTCACACCAGAAGATCTCGTCTTCTCCACTCCAACTGCTAACTACTCCTGTTTATCTGCACATTACCCACGTAGAGGCAAGATTCAAACAGAAGGGGTGAGATTCTTAAATCAACAAAAGAGAGAGATGATATAAATAGAAAAAGCATACATCATCAAGTTTCTCACCATAGCATATATCCAAATAAGAATCACACACATCAACTTATGCACAGACAAACATATACAACCACACCAACTATCATGCAACACAACCAACAAGAGAATGCAAGAGAGACTCAACTAGACTCAATGCATGTGGTTCCAAATCGATCCCTGTTTCATGATCACAGTTTCCATCGGAACTCTCGACCCTTATTTCATGGTCAAGTATGATCCCTATTTCATGATCACACCACGACCCCTATTTCATGGTCACGTACGACCCCTATTTCATGATCGCACCAACAACTGTGATTGCCCACGCCCCACCAGGGCACGCAATCACGCCAACAACAATGATTCCATAAAGGAATCTGGATAGACGATAACACCCCACTCGGGCACACCATCCCACGACTATGCACATGTCATGCACCAATAATGACAACATGCGACAACGACTCATACATATGTAGAGCATACTCATCTTCATACTAACATCATTTAACAGTCAACATGCATTCATATAATCATATATCATTGCATCAATACACAACTACACACCTTTTCATTATTCAATCGTGCATTTCACATCAACATCACCCAACATGCACATAACACATCCATGCATGCTCACCACACAACAGTAACAACACAACATTCATAGAATATAACACAAATAATTTCTATGAATTTTAAGTGAATAAAAATAATTTTTTTTATTCCAGGTCGTGCTAAGCGTGCCCCTCCCGCGCTAAGTGCGCTACTCACTGCCCCGAAGGGGCGAAAACCCTTTCGACCACGCTAAGCGCGCTAGACCGCGCTAGGCGCGTACTGCGATTTCTGCAATCCGAACCCTGCGATGACAGCAGCAATTCACCTGTATTTTTCTGTCCTAAAATCGATTTTTAACAACAAATATTCATAGATTTGGTACACATAACCTACATCTAACATTTGCAATTCAATCAAACAAATCAACCAGGAATAATTCATCAATTCCAATTAGTTTATCACAAAAATTCCTAAAACCTACATTAGACCCCATGGATTCTAACTTAAGGATTTTTACTTTAATACTTACATCATCTAACCCTTGAGAGATGAAAGAAATCCCACCCTTACCTTAGGTTTCTTGATTTCTTCTTCACACTCTTCTCCTTCTCTGACCTAGCTTCCTCTGTCCTTCCTTTCTCTTTTCCCAAAAACACGTACTGAAGTTTTTCCTTCCTAATTCCTTATTATTCCAATAATATTATTATTATCTAATATTATTATTATTATCTTTTAGATATTATTATTATTATTCCACCAAACCACATAATAACATAATATCCTCAATAATTCCAATAGTAATATTAACCAACTAACTCTCTCCCCGACACCTTAACCTTCTCAATTCTAAGGGCACTACTCCACCGTAAGGGTAACCCCAACTTGACCAAAGTATACCCACACACACTACATACAACAAAATTCAATTTAATCACGAAAATAATTAAATTAAATCGGGGTGTTACAACTCTCCCCCACTTGAAATATTTTCGTCCTCGAAAATTTACCTCATCCGAACAACTCTGGATATGACTCTCGCATCCTGCTCTCCAACTCCCACGTCATGTTTCCACCAGTAGCTCCTCCCCATACTACCTTCACAAGAGGGATCTCCTTGCCCTTTAGTTGCTTTGCCTCGCGGTCTTCAATCCGTACTGGTAAGGCTTCAACTGTAAGGTCATCCCTCACTTCCACATTATCCATCGGAACCACATGTGACGGATCCGGAACATACTTTCGAAGCTGCGACACATGAAACACATCATGCAAATTCGACAGATTGGGTGGCAATGCCACTCTATAGGCAACAGGTCAAACTCTTGCAGATATCTGATACGGTCCAATAAACCGAGGAGTAAGCTTCTTCGACTTCAACGCACGACCAACCCCAGTCACTGGAGTGACTCTAAAAAACACATGGTCTCCTTCTTGGAATTCAAGATCCTTCCCCCTCTTATCATGGTAGCTCTTCTTCCTACTCTGTGAAGCTTTCATCTTTTCCCAAATCAACTTCACCGTTTCAGTAGTTTGCTGAACAATCTCAGGTCCAAGCACTACGCTCTCACCAGACTCGTGCCAACACAAAGGCGTCCGGCACCTACGACCATACAACGCTTCAAAAGGTGCCATTCCGATACTAGAATGATAACTGTTGTTATAAGTGAATTCAATCAGTGACAAATGACTATCCCAAGCACCTCCTTGTTCAAGTACACAAGCCCTCAACAGATCTTCCAAAGACTGGATAGTTCTTTCCGTCTGAACATCCGTCTGCAGATGATAAGCCGAACTCAACCTCAACTTTGATCCCAAAGCTTCCTGCAAACTCTCCCAAAATCTGGAAGTGAACCTTGGATCTCGATCCGACACGATACTCAATGGAATGCCATGTAGCTTCACAATCACTCGGATATAAATCTCTGCCAACTTCTGCAAAGGAAAACTGATATTAATCAGAATGAAATGTGCCGACTTCGTCAGTCTATCCACCACTACCCAAATAGAATCATGCCCTCTCGGCGTATTAGGCAACCTTGTGACAAAATCCATAGAAATACTGTCCCATTTCCACTCTGGAATGTCTAACGGTTGCATCATACCAGCAGGTTTCTGATGTTCCACTTTCGACTTCTGGCAAGTCAAACAAGCATACACAAACTGAGCCACATCACGTTTCAATCCAGGCCACCAAAATATCTTCTTCAAGTCTTGATACATCTTAGTAGCTCCTAGATGGATACTCAAACTACTCTGATGACCTTCCTCTAAAATCATTCTCTTCAGCTCGGGATTATCAGGAATGCAAATCCTGTCACGGAATCTCAACACACCCTGCTCGTCCACCCGGTACTCATTACCTTCTACTTGGTTATCTCCAATTATCAAATCCACCAACTTCACATCCAACTTCTGTTTGTCTCTAATATTATCAAGAAATTCATTGTTGATTGTCAGCATACCCAACATAACACCATGCAGTGTCTGATCGCAAATCAAACTCATATCTCTGAACTGTTCAATCAATTCTAACTCTTTAACCATCATAGCAGACATATGCAACGATTTTCGACTCAGAGCATCAGCCACGACATTAGCTTTGCCGGGATGATAGTTCAAGCCAAAATCATAATCCTTCAAGAATTCTAACCACCTTCTCTGCCTCATATTCAATTCCTTCTGATCAAACAGATACCTCAAGCTCTTATGATCACTATACACCTCAAATCTGGAACCATAGAGATAGTGCCTCCAAATTTTCAATACAAAGACCACTGCGGCTAACTCAAAATCATGAGTCGGATAATTCCTCTCATGTACTCTCAACTGTCGTGAACCATAAGCCACAACCTTACTATCCTGCATTAGCACACCTCCTAAACCCAACAAAGAAGCATCGCAATACACTACAAACGGTTCATTTGGTTCAGGTAGCACCAACACAGGGGCTGTAGTCAACCTCTTCTTCAGCTCAACGAAACTCTTCTCACACTGTACATCCCACACAAATGCTTTACCTTTGCACGTCAACTGAGTCAACGGAAGTGCCAACTTCGAAAACCCTTCAATAAATCTTCGGTAATAACCAGCTAAACCTAAGAAACTTCTAATCTCAGTTACCGACTTCGGAGTCTCCCATTGTAGAACCACGTCTACCTTGGATGGATCTACAGCAATACCGTCACCAGAAATAACAAGACCAAGGAAACTTACCTCTCTCAACCAGAATTCACACTTAGACAACTTGGCATAGAGTTTCTTTTCTTTCAACACTTGAAACACAATCCGCAAATGTTCAGCGTGTTCTTCTTCTGACTTGGAATATATCAGAATATCGTCGATAAAGACAACCATAAACTGATCCAAGTACTCATGAAATATACGATTCATATATTCCATGAATACACCAGGTGCATTAGTAACTCTGAATGGCATCACCACATACTCATAATGTCCATATCGAGTTCTGAAAGCCGTCTTCTGAATGTCTTCGTCTTTTACCCGTATCTGATGATAACCCGACCTCAAGTCAATCTTACTAAACACACGGGCATCCACTAACTGGTCCATCAAGTCATCTATTCTCGGAAGTGGATACTTATTTTTAATCGTCACCTTATTCAACTGTCTGTAATCGATACACAACCTCATACTACCATTCTTTTTCTTCACCAACAACACTGGAGCTCCCCAAGGTGATACACTTGGTCTCACAAATCTCTTCTCTAACCAGTCCTCCAGTTTCTTCTTCAGTTCTGACAACTCTGATGCCGACATCCTGTATGGTGCCATAGAAATAGGTCTGGTACCAGGGACAAGATCAATAGCAAATTCTACTTCCCTCTCTGGTGGTACATCGGCAATGTCATCTGGAAACACTTCAGGAAATTCACGCACCACTTGTAGTTCATTAATCACTGAATTACTCTCTAGTGACAGAGATGCAAACAATACAAGCACCTGAGCTTCTTCTTCCAAGAGCTCCTTCAACTCTCTAGCAGACAGAAAACCATCTTCTCCCTCTTCCTTAGGAGCAAGAAATCAAACCGACTTGTTGAAACAATTATTATGAACATGGTTGAACTCCAACCAGTTCATACCCAAGATTACGTCGAGACCTCCCAACGGTAAACAAATCAGATCCACACCAAAGTCCTTACCATAGATGGATAACGGACAATTCAAACAGACTAAAGAAGTAGTCACCGATCCCTTAGCAGGAGTTTCGATAACCATCTCTCCCTTCATAGGAGAAACAACAAGGCCTAGTCTTCTTACACAATCAGCAGCAACAAAGAAGTGCGTAGCACCAGTATCAATAATAACAATCAAAGGTGTATTATTAATATAACATGTACCTCTGATCAATCTGTCCTCGCTGGAAGTCTGAGTCCCTGCCAAAGCGAACACTTTTCCTCCAGTCGAAGCTTGCTTTGGTTTTTGACAACGAGTAGTAATATGGACTTGTTCCCCACAATTGTAACAAGTAACCACATTAGCTTTGCAGTCAGCAATCAGATGTCCTGCCTGACCACACTTGAAGCACTTCTTCACATCGCTCGTGCACTCACTGACACGATGTCCCAACTTGCCACATCTGAAACACTTCAGAGGAGCAGAAGCACCTCCCCCACTTGGCTTCTTGCCATCAGCATGTTTCTGTTCACCTTTCTCAGCTGAAGCTGCATAAGGCTTCCCACGATTCACCAGTTGTTTTCCTCTTCTCTCGGCAAGCCCTTATAGTGAGCCGATCGAGCTTGGCTATCCTCCTCAAAGATCCTGCAGCAATCAACCAAGTCTGGAAACCGTCTGATCCTCTGATAACCAATTGCCTGCTTGATCTCAGGCCTCAAACCATTCTCAAACTTGACACATTTCGAGAACTCAGTTGTCGCCTCACTGTAATGAGGATAAAACTTTGCCAAATTCGAAAACTTAGCACCATATTCAGTCACTGACATACTACCCTGCTTCAGCTCCAAGAACTTTATCTCCTTCTTCCCTCAAACATCTTTAGGAAAATACTTCCTTAAGAATTCCCTACTGAACACAACCCAAGTAATAGGCTCGCCTGCTGCACCCAACACTTGACGAGTACTGACCCACCAGTCATCAGCCTCCTCAGCCAACATATGAGTGCCTAACCACACCTTCTGTGCTTCAGGACACTCCATGACACGGAAGATTCTCTCAATCTCCTTGAGCCAAGTCTGCGCTCCATCCGGAACATACCTTCCCTTGAAAGTAGGCGGGTTGTTCTTCCAAAACTCATCATTCTCGCTAGCACGCGGTGGATTCTGTACCGCTTGAGCCATAGCTTGCAAGGCAGCAACAAGAGCAGCATCGTTCCTTCCAGCCATTCTAAATCTGTCACACACCAACAAGAGAACACAACGGTTAAGGAACCAACACCGTCAACTAGACAACTAACACACGACAACGACTCGACAACTTGGTCGGACGGACCGACCCGCTCTGATACCACTTTGTAACACCCCAAATCCCCACGCTTAATTTATAGTAATTTATCAGAGTAAAAATAGAATTTATGGATTTAGGATGCTACTTCTGCTATTCAAGTTAACACGCACACACTACTATTACTGAGATATCAAAATTAAACATAGTATTTCACCTTAGTATGCACAACGGAAATCCAACATAAGAAGACATGTCTGGTCATACATAAAATCCTTACAGAAAATAGTAGTAATATATAACAAGAATTAAAAGATTCTAGCATTCTGACACCCCCGGTGTTACAAACTCAGAGCAGACGCGACTCGATAACTCACACCAGAAGATCTCGTCTTCTCCACCCAACTGCTAACTACTCCTGCTTATCTGCATGTTACCCACGTAGAGGCAACATTCAAACAGGAGGGGTGAGATTCTTAAATCAACAAAAGAGAGAGATGATATAAATAGAAAAAGCATACATCATCAAGTTGCTCACCATAGCATATATCCAAATAAGAATCACACACATCAACTTATGCACAGACAAACATATACAACCACACCAACTATCATGCAACACAACCAACAAGAGTATGCAAGAGAGACTCAACTAGACTCAACGCATTTGGTACCAAATCGATCCCTGTTTCATGATCACAGTTCCCGTCGGAACTCTTGACCCCTGTTTCATGGTCAAGTATGATCCCTATTTCATGATCACACCACGACCCCTATTTCATGGTCACGTACGACCCCTATTTCATGATCGCACTAACAACTGTGATTGCCCACACCCCACCAGGGCACGTAATCACGCCAACAACAACGATTCCATAAAGGAATCTGGATAGACAATAACACCCCACTCGGGCACGCCATCCCACGACTATGCACATGCCATGCACCAACAATGACAACATGCAACAACGACTCATACATATGTAGAGCATACTCATCTTCATACTAACATCATTTAACAGTCAACATGCATTCATATAATCATATATCATTGCATCAATACACAACTACACACCTTTGTATTATTCAATCGTGCATTTCACATCAACATCACCCAACATGCACATAACACATCCATACATGCTCACCACACAACAGTAACAACACAGCATTCATAGAATATAACACATATAATTTCTATGAATTTTAAGTGAATACAAATAATGTTTTTTGTTCCAGGTCGCGCTAAGCGTGCTACTCACTACCCCAAAGGGGCGAAAATCCTTCAGACCACGCTAAGTGCGCTAGACCGCGCTAGGCGCGTACTGCGATTTCTGCAGTCCGAACTCTGCGATGACAGCAGCAATTCACCTGTGTTTTTATGTCCTAAACTCGATTTTTAACAAAAAATATTCATAGATTTGGTACACATAACCTACTTCTAACATTTGCAATTCAATCAAACAAATCAACCAGGAATAATTCATCAATTCCAATTAGTTTATCACAAAAATTCCTAAAACCTACATTAGACCCCATGGATTCTAACTTAAGGATTTTTACTTCAATACTTACATCATCTAACCCTTGAGAGATGAAATAAATCCCACCCTTACCTTAGGTTTCTTGATTTCTTCTTCACACTCTTCTCCTTCTCTGGCCTAGCTTCCTCTGTCCTTCCTTTCTCTTTTCCCAAAAACACGTACTGAAGTTTTTCCTCCCTAATTCCTTATTATTCCAATAATATTATTATTATATAATATTATTATTATTATCTTTTAGATATTATTATTATTATTCCACCAAACCACATAATAACATAATATCCTCAATAATTCCAATAATAATATTAACCAACTAACTCTCTCCCCGACACCTTAACCTTCTCAATTCAAAGGGCACTACTCCACCCTAAGGGTAACCCCAACTTGACCAAAGTATACCCACACACACTACATACAATAAAATTCAATTTAATCACGAAAATAATTAAATTAAATTGGGGTGTTATAATATCCGTGTTTGTTTTTCTGTCAATGGGAATGCGAGTGATGTCACATGTGGAAAGTATGAGTGATACCTAAGATAGGTGATGGCATAGACGGGCGGTCTTATAGGGAGTGAATCTCGAATAAGCTGTCCCGGTAGACCATCAAATCAGTGGAGATACCCTTTGCGGATTCAATGTCTAACGACTTCGGTTGTGAAAGCAGATTGTCCGATTGTGGTATCCATGAAACTGAGGATTTAGTAGACATTAACCATGTGACCATTTGGTAGTGCAGTAGCTATCAAAAATAGTTGACACGCGATACTACACTCAATTGAGATTACCCTAGGATGCTACAGCTCGCTCGGGTGAACCAGCTTGCTGTTGTTATCCCTGGGGGTCAATGATTTTGGGAACTTTTAACCCGTTCTACAGGTATAAAAATTCACCAGAATACAACCTATGGGATGGGTAGAGCCATAACTCCATGCTCGTGACATTGAACCCTTGAACCCATGTTTTTTCAATGTTTTTGTGTGTTGTATTCATGCATTCATTTAAAAAACTATTAAACAAAGAAAAAAATCTTCTCATTTCTCTTCTCCTTTCTCTTTCTCTCTCTTTTTCAAAATAAACTAAAACAATAATTGCAAATAACAGAGATAAGGATTACATTATTGATTTCGGTAGAAGAAAGACGCACAAGTACACCTTTAAGACTCCGAAACTAGAGGATTTAAAAGGGCTGGCAAAAGAAGATAGGAAGTTTCGTGGGTAAACTAAGACCAGTTCTGTGGGTAAAAACCAGGATCGAGGGGAAGTTTCACCCTTTTCTAAGCATTATTGCTTAGCAAAAGAAGATGGATGGGCAAATTACCATTCATGACCACCATCAAAATTTTGGGTATTCCGATATTTAATCCTCTTGCACCCCGAATGCCAGAATATCTTCGCCATTCACACCTTCAGGTCCAAGAAAATTAAATAGGGGCATTTGTCATACCCCAAACTTTGACCACCAAGATTTCCCATTATTGTGCAAGTCATCATCACAATATGGATGTACCTTCATGCCTCATCAATCTCCTTAAAAGATGATTGAGCACTCACCACAATCAAGACTTAAGGTTTCAAACCCTCTCAGAGCACTTAGGCAAAGGATTAATCAAGAAATGACATGATATTCAACTTGTCTAAACCTCTCCAACACCCATAAGGGATCAAGAGGACTCCCATATCAAGAATCAGGCACAGGAGTGCAGCATTCCAAGTGGATCAAGCCTCAAGATCGCCAGTGTCACCAAATTAGGGTTTTGGTCGACCAAGGCCTCCAGATGGAAATTTTCCTCTGGGCATGAGCCAATGCTTCAAAGCACAACCCAAGATACTCCAAGGGACCTCATAAACCCAATCATCAAGTCAATTTAGCCTCAGGGGATGCATTTACCAAAAAATCAGGAATTAGGGTTTCTTGACCTAATTCACCCCTAAGTTGACTTTTGGGACAAAACCTGAGCCAAGACCTCAAGACATGATTTGAGGGCCCCCAATACACCACATTGATCCATTTGTAACAATGGATTGGCCCAAGAAGATTGGCTCACAAGTTTCAATTTCACCAGGACCACAATTAGGGTTTTGAAGAAAAGGTCAAATGTACCTTTGACTTTTGACCAAGACATGCTCCCAAACCTTGGGACATGATTCAATATACCCTATAACACCTATGGAATCCATCCATTAGGTTTGATTTAGGTCAAGGAATTTATTTCACAAAGGATCACACAGTTTGGATTTCATCCGATAAAAAGTCAACTGTGCACAAAATCAAGTTTGACTTTTTGGAATTTTTCACAAATATGGTTCCCCTAAGTCAAAAATAATGTTAATGTGTGGTATTGATCATCATTCATTAAGAAAAATCAAGAAAAGTGAGGTTTCTTGCAAAAGGGGCAACCATAAGAAACCAAATATTTTCTAAGTTATGGAACAAAAGTGATTTTGGTACCAACTTCCAAGGATCATAACTTGGGATCCAAGCAACCATTTTGGGTAATCCAAAGCTGTATTTGTAGGTCCTGCTACACTCTACAAAGCTTCAACTACCTCATACTCCAATTCTTTATGGATTTTAAGTTATGGAGTGATCAAAATGACAAAAACATGAAAATGACACTTTTTCCAACACTTAGTGAAAATCTGCCTAAGTTACCAGCCTTGGACATCAATGTTTATGAGGATTTTTCAATGGGATCCAAATAGTTTCAAAACAAACTATGATCACACATGTTTTGTATCATATGAGGGCTTTCTAAATAGCACAAGAGCCTCCCATAACTCAACCTGAGCAGGGAGATATGAATCTCTCAAAATCACCATTTCCTACTGTCCTAGGCAAGGCAGAATTTGGTGTTTTGCTCGATTTGACAAAATTGAGCAAATCCAAGCCTTGTCATCCATTTGGAAACATCTGAGGACAAAAAAAAGGAGAATGATCTGATCCCCAAGCCTTCAAAGTCCAAGAATCTACACTTAGCCATAACAAACCTAAAAAGTCTTAAAAGGTGCCAAGACTTCAATTTTGTTTCAATGCATTTAATGGATACACCAAGGTGGCATGGACTGACACATTCCTAACTGAATGAGTCAAGGATCAACACTGAATCAAAGGACCATAGTCTTGTGCCCTAACCTCAAGTCAATGGCTAGAGGAGACTTGAGATTCCTTTTGCTCAACATTGGCCAAAGGCCTGCTGCAGCTGCCATTCACTATTGCTTGCAAAACAAACTTGCTCTACTATAAATAGAGCTCATTTGTGCTCAGTTTGAGTACACCAAAGCACTACAACACTTGCTTTCCTTAAAATCTCTTTCTTTAGGCCAAAATGCCTTCTTTTGCAAGGTATCTCTGAGTTTTTGAGTTAGAGGGAAATTCCGCCACAGCTCATGATCCAAACACCTCTAATATGTTATGTCTAAGCTGTCCAAACACTCACTTGTGACCTGAAACACCAAAATCACAAAGTCAACCTCCAAAACCTCAAAAATTGACTTTTCTGCATTTTCAAGCCATGTCTTGATTCAGTCACTTCCAAAACCAAACAAGGCCTCAAACACACTCCAAATATCATCCTCAAACTGTCCCAAATGGTTCCCCTCATTTGGAACACCATTTGAGAGAGTTGCCATATTGGTCACTTTTGCCTCTTTTGCAAGAAAGTGCTAAAACTAGTTCCTGAGGATTCCAGCTGGTTCTAATCATCCTAAAAGCTTCTAAGGGATCAATTGAGAGTGTCCAAAGCATCAAATTACTTCTGGCACAAGAAACTTGGCAGATAGCACAAAAAGCTCCAAGAGGTAAGTGCATGACAACTTAAAATCTTTGAATTATGCATTCCTTTGATGTATATTGATCATAAACATCTCATACATATTGTATATGTTATGTTTGAACCATTTTGCCATGTAATTCTTGCCTGTACCATGAGATAGCATAGAACATGCAAAAATAGGCCTATTTTGAAATCACTATCGGATTTTGAGGAGGGAACATTTTCTGAAAATTCCAAAGGCACCATTGAATTCCTCATGAAATTCTAGGTCAGATGCACCTAAATTTTGTCCTAATCCATGGATAAATGAGAAAGTTAGAGGCTTCACGTAAATTGCCAAAACTTGCCTTGCCTTGCCTTGGCTAGGCCTGAAAACTTGGCACCCCTTATGTATTTATGGGGTGGTTTTGATACACGGATGTATCACCACCCCGGTGGTAGCGCGCATGTGTGTTTGTGTATGAGGTCGTGGGTTCAAACCCCACCCAGACCTTTTTTGCTATACTCTTTTTTTTTTTGCTATTTTTCAATATTTTCATGTTTTTGTTAATTAATTGAAAAATTAATTTCTCTCTCAATTTTAAATATTTTGTATTGATTCTTTTTTTGAAAATTCACAAAAATATTAAAATATTTTATTCCATGAAAACTTCACAAAAATATTATTTATTTCACATATTTGGTATTTTTGTAAAGAATTATCTTTTTCCTAGTTTTTAAACATTAAAAATATTTCTTTCTCTTGGTTTTGCAAAATTCAAATGATTTTTAAATTATCCCATGAAAGAAACATGATTTTCCAAATATAAATCCAAGATCACAACCTTTTTTTTCACATGTTTGATTATTTTAATTGAATTTTTATTCAATTAAAATACATTTAAAACAAAAAATTAGGGTTTTGATCACTATCACCCTAACAAATCTTTTCAAACACTTTTGGGCCTCTATTAGAGTGTAAGACCCAATCCCTTTTTTAACCAAAACTAATTTAGGCCTCAGTCATTGTATAAGACCCACTGCGATTTTAAAATCTCGGCGCGGTCGTCACTTTTTAAACGAAAAATAACTTGGCCTACCCTTGTGTTGTAAGTGCCATTTCTTTTCTCCTTTTCAACTTTTGGGCCTCTCCTTGAGTTGTAAGACCCATCCCTTTGTATAGAAAACCTTTTTGGGCCTCAGTCATTGTATAAGTCCCGATATAATTTTCAAAACAACGGCGCGATTACTGTTTTTCATCTGGGCCTCTCCTTGAGTATAAGCCCCTGCAATCTTTTAAAAAACAACTGCCCTTTTGATTTAGGTTCAAATTCATAGTTGTTATCAAAACTTTCTTTAATTTCTTGAACAACTAACCATACAGCTGTTACAATGGAAGTTTGCTCGCCTGTAAGTTTTTATCAGCTTTCTTGTACATGCTTTCATATATATATATATATATATATAACTGTATTGTTGGAAGCTTGCTCACCTGTAAGTCCTTCTTTCATATCCTTTTAAATACTTGTCATATATCAACTGTATATATACTTGTATATCTTCTTAGAGTTTTCCCCGGCAACTAGGTCTAGAACTAGGTAAAGCCAGTTGGTCACTCTTAAATACAGTCAAAACTAGTTCCCCATAGGATTTCCAGATACAGTCATGCCTCCTCTTGGGCTTAAACAATATAGAACAAAGAGAAAGGCATTATTCCCAGTGAAACTTTTCTCAGACTATCACTATTAGAAATTGTCAAAGAAATTCATTTCCCCAGAGAGGATTAATTCTCGGTGAAACCTCTCTTGAATTTCTTTAAACCCTAGAACTGTTCACTAAAGAAAATATTATTCCTGGTGAAACTTTTCTTGAACTCTTCTTAGGTTTAGACCCACAGGCTTCCTAAAAGCATCCCCAACTCCTCTTGGGCTTTGTACAAGGACCCACAGGCTTCTTAAAAGTTCTCATACTTCCTCTTGGGCTTAGTACAAGGACCTAGAGACCTCCTAAAGGGATAGGACAAAACTTAGTCATCCTTTGTTAGAGCAGTCTTCCTGAGTCAAAACCTCTCACCAGTTTAGGGTTGATTATCATCCCTTAAAATACCTGCCTCCTCTTGGGCATCATACAAATATAAAATCTTCCATACCAGTAGACTTGGACAGTCTAATCTCCTCTTGGATCTCAGAGACATTCTCAAAGTTCCCTATAAACATAGGAGAAACCCTGGTCATTCAACCAATCTCCAGCAGAGTTGAAACCTCTATAGGTTTTCAAAACTCAATCTTTGAATTCTCACCTTAAGTTTCCCCTAGCCAGGGTCAGCTTATCATCAGTATAACACTATCTTAAATCAGAACCTCAAGGCATCTGATACCTCGACTCTTCTGTAAACCTCAGCAAGAGTTGATTCCCCATTTTGGACCTGCCTCTAGATCTCAATAATCCTCAGCAAAAGCTAGCCTCCTCTTAGACTTTGTATAATTATCCTTTCTTTCCTCAGCATAGTCAGCCTTCTCTTGGGCTTTGTTCAATAATTTTCCCCAGCTAAGCTAACCTTTTCAGACTCTCTTGTTGGGTCAATCACCCTTTTCAACACTCTCTTGTTGAGTCAACCCTTTTCAGCCTCAATCTTGGGCTTTGTACAAGACACCATATAAATTTCCCTAAGCATAGTCAATTCTCTTTTCAGCCTCAATCTTGGGCTTTGTACAAGACACCTAAAAATCCTCAGTCTCATTTTAGCCTCAATCTTGGGCTTTGTACAAGACAGATAAAGATTTCTTTCCCACAGAGTCAGTCTTCTTTTTAGCCTCAATCTTGGGCTTTGTACAAGACACTTACAAACCCTCCCCAGCGGAGTCAAAATCCCTTTTAGCCTCAATCTTGGGCTTTGTACAAGGCAGACAAAATATTTTCCCCGGAAAAGTCAAACTTTTAGCCTCCTCTTAGGCTTTGTATAAGGATATCCCCAAAAGAGTCGTCTTTTTTTAGCCTCAATCTTGGGCTTTGTACAAGACATATATTAACATTCTCTTGTTGAGTCAGCCTTTTCCAGCCTCCTCTTAGGCTTTGTATAAGGACTTCCCCAGTGGAGTCAATCAATCTCTTAGCTTCAACCTTGGGCTTTGATCAAGGCACACAAAAATCAACATCCCCTCAGAGGAAATGAAAATCTCTATGTAGGAAGACATCTCTCTGTATATCACACAGAAAATTAAAACAAACCCTAATCCCAGATAACTGTTGTAAGTGGCACACTTGTTGATTCAAATATCCTAGTTGTAGTCTATCTTTTACCCTGGAAAATCCTCTCTTTCATCTAATTGTTGTAAGCGGAAAGCCTCTGGATTATTTACATCCAAGCCACTGTCCCTCTCTTAGCATGAAAGATTCCTAAGGAAAAATGGCATTGCTCAACACTGAGTTAAAGTTTTCTCCTTCAGGGCAAATCCCCATAAAGGAAATTATGGCATTGCTGGATTCACATATCCCAGTTAAAGTAATCCTCCTTTATAAACAGTCACCCAACAGTTGTGATAAACCGATGAGATATCTCCCTTTAGAGATGACAAATTCTCTCTCAGTCAAACCTTTAGCTTCAATCATGGGCTTTGAACAAGACACAAATAACCTTTAGCTTCAATCTTGGGCTTTGAACAAGACACCAAACATCTTTTTCCTCCCATGGAATAGGAGGAACTACGATTGCTCTAATTTCCCTATTTCATTAAACGGGAATACGTAGGCATAAGATTGCGAAATCTTAGCGAGCATACAAATCAAATAAACTTTAGGTCCAGTACCTTCATACCAATCAAAACTGAGGTCTAGTACTTCACCAAAATCATCGAAAACTCTCTCTCTCTCTCATATCTCCCAAAGAAGAAACTTTCCCAACCCACAACAGATAAACACCATCAAGTACAAAGCAGAACCTAAAACTAACAACTTGTGGATAACCATATATAGGATAGGTAATTGACAACTCCTCATTGTATAACCTGACCCCGAACTCCCCGAATCTCTCTTAAGCGTTTGTTCAGTTAAACATTCGCGTGCAAGGTTAGTTTTAGATATCTTTCATTTCCCTTCCAGCTTCACAGGATAAATAAGAAATCAGAAATTAGCACCCCTTCCCTACCATTGCGGTGAGGGAGGAACCCATGGCGATAAGGTGATCATGTCACCGACAAAAATCGCACGCTACAGAATCCACCAAATAATCAATCAAAAGAGAAAGAAGAAATCCCTATTGGAGGTTAACGGAAACCTCTCTACCCTTTCAGGATTAAGGCACCCTTAGATGAATAATCTCCCCCTTACCTTGAAAATTCAGAAAAAGCAACCTCTCAAGTAATCTCTAAGGTCTTCTCCTTTACGTCGTAGCTCCCAATGCCTCTTGCTCTCTTTTCTTTTCTTTTTCACGTTCTCTGAAAAATGCTCTAAATACCTATTTTCTATCTAATTTTCTGAATATATAATATTTTAATTAACTTCTCATAATTAAGTTTTTAGCCCAACTAAAACTCAGTTTCTCATTACTAACCACCTCATTTTTCATTACTTTCACTTTTTACCGAACTTTTAATATTCTCTCAATTTCTATAAATTTAATTAATTAAATCCCACAAAAACTAACTAAATAGACATAATTTACCACAAATGTTGACATTGGTCAAACACGTCATTCATCACATAAAATAATTATTTAAATAAATCAATCATTTAAATCAAATAAATATAATTAAATAAAAGACTAATTAAGTTGTGGTGTTACAGGTTTCATCAAAGGTAGTGTACATCCCGAAAAATATGTTGATCAGCCAAGGTACAAACCCGGTAACGTCGATTTATACATCCCAAAAAGTCCTCTGAGTATGAGTCTGAAGGATCACCGAGCACGATGAGACTAGAAAATCGAGGTCATATGCCTACTTATAAGTTGGATTCCGATTAAGAATAACCAGACAAAACAAGGTTGAGCCAACCTCCTAGGACCCGAGATCTATCTCGATCATACAAGTCAGGACCGATGACAAGGCTCGAACGCCATGCGAAGGGTCACAAGAGACGGTTATGAAATAATGAATTATGATTGGAGAGTTACAATCATTGAAGAGGCGGACGTTATGGGATAATTATGGAAGCACCGGACGTTACATGAAGATGTATTAGTGAAGAAAGGCCTATAAATAGGATACGTTTGAAAGATAAACCAACAAATAATTAACCATAGACATACATTACAGACACCTTAACTAATCATCTAAGACTCTTCTCGAGTTAGAGCGGGAAAGTCAACCTTTTAATATTTTTATCAAGAGCATTTGACGCCCACCGTGGGGCCTCGATAAAACTTGCCTAGGCCACACAAATCTACGAAATATCATTTGCAACCCAGTTGCACCATGTCCGAGTCATCTCCTAGACGAAATGACTTATCTTCACCACTGGAGATAACCCAGTTATTTGCAGTGGGGAAGCCTTTGGGTTCCCAACCTCTATCAGAAACCATATGGGGTGATCGAGCTTCAGAGAGCTTCAAACCACTGCCATCAACTTTTTTCAGTGGTAAAAATGACTCACATTAGTATGTCACTGCAATCAGTGACCAAATGGCGACAACAGACATTAGCTCGGATAATTCTATACATATGAAAGAAGAGAGCACGCCTGAAGTCCGGGAAGTCTGGATGACTCATGCGTTGAATACTATCGCAAGAGGATTCACAGGGGGAGGAGAATTCAGTTCGGCTAGAAAAAAGTATGCCAAGACAATAATGCATGTCAGGAAAAAGTTGCCTCCAGAAGGAAGAACAGACCATGCTACGATCTCATTCTCTAAAAAAGACGCTGAAGGAATGGTAGCCTATGAGGATGACCCAATGGTGATCAAAGTGAAAATTTAAAACTAGAACATGAAGCGAGTTCTAGTCGATCTGGGAAGTTTAGTAGACATCTTATACTGGGAAGCATTCAAAGGAATGAACTTTGATGTCATTGAACTGTTATCCTTTATAGGGACGTTGGTCGGATTTTCAGGAGAACAAGTATAAGTGTTGCCATACTGGCCCGTTATAACCACCTCACGTGATGTACTTGGTTATCAATGATGAATCCATCTACAACATTATTATTGGTAGACCCTCTTTTAATGCTCTAGAAGCAACACTATCCACTCTGTATCTCACACAAAAATATCCCCTGGAATATGGCCGGGAAGGAATAGTAAAGGGTGACCAAGGGACAACAAGAAAGTGTTATGATGATAGTTTAAGACCCAAGAATAGAAATCACCCTAACGAGCCAATGAGGAACAATCAGGTAAAAGTGAACGTGGCTGACATAGATCCAAGGGAGGATCTGGTGGAAAATAGTCTTACACCTATGGAGGATGTAAAAACGGTACAAATCAGTGCCCATTCATCACAAACAACCCAGATCGGTTCAGGCTTATCCCCTAAGGAAGAAGCCAGGGTCATCTAAATATTGAGAGAAAATGTGGACTTGTTCGCCTGGAAGCTATTTGATATGCCCGAAATTGATCCCAACATAGTCTGTCACTGCATTGGATCCAATCATCAAGCCAGTACCACAGATAAAAAAGAAGTTGGATGAAACTAAGGGATTATGAGCCGAATACTTACATGAAATTCTATTATGCTATCACACTACGCTACATTCAACTACTCGAGAAACTCCCTTCAGGATGGTCTACGACGCGGATGCAATGATACCGATCGAGATCTATACCCCGACATAGAGACGTTTAGCTTTTGATGAAAACACCAACATGGAAGGCTTAAATAACTCGGCAGATTTAGTGGATGAAATAAGGGAGACAGCTCACATTAGAGAATTCACGGCTAAATAGAGAATTGTGTAGAGGTTCAATATCAAAGTAAGAAATATGGGATTTTACAAGGGAGACTTGGTAATAAGAAGGGTGATTGGTCCTTCGAAGAAGGGAAAGCTGGCTCCAAATTGGGAAGGACCCTACCGTGTTCGTCAGAGGTTAATAGGGCTTACAAGTTAGAAAGCTTGGAAGGTGTTAAAATACCTAGGACTTGGAATGTAACTAGTCTTAAGTTTTATCTCAGCTAAATTGTGTAATAAATGTATGAATAAAAATGGTAGGATGCACTCTTTTTCATTGTAAAGGCAATGGTTTTTTAATGAGGCATCTATAGTTAAAACAAATATTGTAATAAAACAAGTCCTAGGACATGATTTGGCATCATCAGCTTCTTTCGGGCTACGTTAACATACCTCTGGCCAAAGCCCAAGCAACTTTCTAGCCTCTGGCATAATCGGCTTTTGTCGGGCTACATTAATATACCTCTGGCCAAATTC
Organism: Lathyrus tuberosus; assembly: GCA_022829125.1. NCBI lineage: Eukaryota > Viridiplantae > Streptophyta > Magnoliopsida > Fabales > Fabaceae > Lathyrus > Lathyrus tuberosus. The sequence continues at coordinate 821,225 of JALAZF010000942.1, read as the reverse complement.
CAAGAAACTTACAAGCCTATGGCGTAATCGGCTTCAGCCGGGCTATGTTAATATACCTCTGGCCAAAGTTCAAGCCACTTACAAGCCTCTAGCATAATCAGCTTCTGCTAGGCTACGTTAATATACCTCTGGCCAAAGTCCAAGCAACTAACAAGCCTCTGGCATGATCTGCGTCTGTCGAGCTACGTTAATATACCTCTGGCTAAAGTCCAAGCAACTTACAAGCCTCTGGCATAATCGACTTCTGTCGGGCTACGTTAATATACCTCTGGCCAAAGTCCAAGAAACTTACAAGCCTCTGGCATAATCGGCTTCTATCGGGCTATGTTAATATACCTCTGGCCGAAGTCCAAGCAACTTACAAGCCTCTGGCATAATCGGCTCCGGCCGGTCTACGTTACTATACCTCTGGCCAAATTCCAAGCAACTTACAAGCCTCTGGCATAATCGGCTCCAACTGGTCTATATTAATATACCTCTAGCCTAACTAAAATTTAAGATATTATCTCCCTGGAGTAAATCAATTATAAACAAACTGTGCTCAGTAAAACTTTGGTGAACAGAGTGACACAGAACATGTAACAAAATAGTACTAGCACAATTAAAGAGGGGTGCACCTAAGTGGCTCAAAAATATAACAAAGCAAAATAAACATAGTTTGAAAAATTATTACAAAATGCACATCACGAGGGATGGACGACCATTAACTTAAGCGTCATTTTGTCCATCCTCTTGACACTCGGGAGTATGGTTGGTAGTCGTCATGTCCGCTAGAACATCTGCTTCCAGAGAAATTTCTTCTAGGTCCACCAATTGGCCATCCACCACGGTCTTAAAGAAATCTATCTTTGATACATCAAGGTCAGACATGATGCATAAATCTTGGGGTTTAGCTCTTTCGCAAGCCTCATCGTCAGTAAAAAGCATGTCCACCTAGACATCCAGGAGAGATTTCTTCAGGGTTTCATTAATAGCTCAGGTCTGCCCTAATTTATGGACCAGACCAGCATTAGATATTTCCAACTACAAGTACCGGGATTCGACAGCCTTTTTCTGTTTAGTCATTTCCAGTAACTGAGACTCAAGGCCGGATTTGGGCCTGTGCAGGCTGGCCCACTGCACAGAGTCTCAAAATTTCAAGGGCCTCAAATTACATGAAAAATAGAAGTCCAACCCAATTAGTCTTTAGAATATTGTTTATTCAAATTAGGTTATATATAAATTAGTTATTAAAAAAAAAAATCTTGTACACAGTAACACTTTTGTACGGAAAAACAAATGTATGGTGGCGAAAGGACCATACATCACACAATTCATATATCATCATCATCATTATTACAGCAATAGCATCACCAAGTCCAACGATCAATTTCTTTTATAGGTAATGGTATTCCTATTTTTTTAACTATTAATCTACTATTGGTATCATTATTCATACAACATCATCATTATTCATACTGAAATTTTTTATCGGCATCACCAAGAAGGAAATTATAGGTATTCCTATTCCTATTTTTCTATAAGTTTATTATTTATACTATTTTATTATTATTATTTCTTTACTATTAATTTTATTCTTTACATATTTTATCGTTTTTACATTATATATTTATAATGAATTATATAACATTTTAGTATAAAATTTTTAATTTATATAAAATCTTAATAACTTTTTTTATTATTTACTTTTTAACATTATAATTTTCTATTGCTATTGTTTTATAACATATTAATTTGTCAAATTTTATAAATCTTATAAATTTATTTTTTATTTTTTGTTTTTTAATTTGTTTATAATTTTGTTTTTTAATTTCTTGTTATCTTATTATCTTTTAATTTTTTTATCGGTTCAACTTTAATGTTGTCTATCTGACTCAAACTCAATACTGCATATTGGATCAAGAACAACAATAAATTTCAGGTTTTAATTTTTTTCATACTTCGAATATGTATTCTACTTGCCTCCAAAGATTAGAAAGTTTGATTCTGAATATGAGAAACGTAAAAAAAGAACAGACTTGATGAGTTAACTTAATCTCAATCAGGAGCTCTTGATAAATTCATAATAAAAGAATCAAAAGTTTCGGTTGAAAATCAGAATGTTGTTAATGTTGATATAGGCATTATTGAAAATGTGGTTACTTCAGAAAATATGGAGAATAATATTGATCTTAATGATGCTACTGAAAATATGAAGAATAATATTGATGTTAATGCTACGGAAAATGATAATTTACTTGCTGAAAAGGTTAATGTTGATAATGTTAATGACAATGGGAAACTCTTTACCGTGAAAATTGGTAAACAACCGCGGGTCTTCCAAAAATTTAGTTTACTTGCAGGATCAACCAGTGAATCCTAAGGACATAGCTATTGTATTAATATATTTCTGGAAAATTGAAGAACACTTCGACAATATTCATTTGTGTAAAAGATTGTTTTGATTGTTGTTGAAAAGATTAAACTTTGTAAAAGTTGATAAAGGAAATGCAATGAAGAAAAGAACTTCAAAGTAAAAAGCGCAGTAAAGAACAATTGATAAATGAAAGTAAATTTCTATTGAATAAAATATGGTGTTTCAAACATACATTCTCAATAGTAACTCTTTTCTCACTTTGACTTGGATACTTTGAGTAAATTTTTTAGTATAGTACAGCAATTGAACACACATAAATCCTAACACTAAGACCCCTATTTATAACACGTCGAAATAATTGTCTCCAACGAGCATTTCTCCAAAAGTTGACACGTTTCGTCTTGCATGTCTTCATTTCGCCATATTTCTCCACGCGTCTCTCCTGAGAAACGGATAAGGATAAAAGACAATTATTTATCCGTATTTTGAATTTTAAACTTCTGACGAAGGGAAGCTTCAGACATCCTCCGTCGAAGTGACTTTCCACACTTAGAAAATATTCCTAAGTATTTGTCCAAACATGTCTCCTTATGAGAACCACTTTGCCCAAGCTTCATACCAGCTTCTGTCAACAAGATTTCAAGAAACTTTAATTTTCACTTGGTTTCTCAAATGAAAACATGGCGTCGAAATTCCCAGCCAACAGAAAGATATATTTGATCTAAGAGTCTGGGATTCTCTTGAGTCTAAATTCATTGATTTATTAGCTATGAAAGGTCCTAAAAGATATTTAACTATTGTGAAGGGTCCTAAACATAAATCATCTAAACGCTTTACGACTAATTTGTATACTAGAGTTTTATCAAATGGAGAGAAGTGTGATAGAGATTGGCTTGTCTACTCAAAAGAGCTTGATAGAGCATTATGTTTTTGTTGTAAGGTTTTTAAAAAAGGGATCGATAAAGGTCAATTAGAAAATGAGGGTTTTGGTGATTGAGAACATGTTGAAGAAAGACTTAGAGAACATGAAATTGGCATGGAACATGTTAAGAATATGACTACTTGGTATGATTTGCGTCAAAGGATGCAAAACTTCCATACTATTGATAAAACATCTCAAAGATTGATTAACAAAGAAAAAGATCATTGAAAAAGTGTTTTAAAAAGAATTATTTCAATAGTAAAATTTCTTGCTAAACATAATTTGGCCTTTCGTGGTTCTAATGAGAGATTGTACCAAAATAGCAATGCCAATTTTTGGGCTTAATTGAAATGTTAGCTGAATTTGACCCAGTAGTTCAAGAACAAGTTAGATGTATTACAAATGATAATGTTCATGTTCACTTTCTTAGACATAACATCCAGAATGAGATAATACTTTTGCTTTGTTCTGCAATTAAAACTGAAATCATTAGAAAAATTAAACAAGCAAAGTATTTCTCAGTGATACTTGATTGTACTCCTGATGTTAGTCACCAAGAGCAAATGTTTTTGATAATACGATATGTGAATGTTTCATCAAATTCCGTTAGTGTTGAGGAATCTTTTTTAGGATTTATGAATGTTGATGATACAACTGGTCAAGGGCTCTTTGATGTGTTACAAAATGAATTGAAAAAGTTTGATCTTGACCTATTTGATGTGCGAGGACAAGGATATGATAATGGGTCAAATATGAAAGAAAAACATCAAGGTGTACAAAATAAATTTTTAGACATAAATCTGAGAGCCTATTATACTCCATGTGGTTGTCATAATCTTAATTTGGCTTTGTGTGACATGGCTAACTCGTGTATTAAAGTTAAAGATTTTTTTTGGCGTCGTTCAACACATTTATACTATTTTTGCCAATTCCACTAAGAGATGGAAAATTTTGAAAGATAGTATAAAAGGTTTGACTCCAAAATTATTGTCATCTACTCGTTGGGAGAGCCATGTAAATAGTATCAAAGCTATAAAATCTTAAATGTCAGATTTTAGAGAAGCATTGTTTCAAGTGTTAGAAGTGGATCTTGATTCTAAAATAAAAAGTGAAGCTAAATCCTTAGCAACAAATGAGCTTGGTGATTTTGAGTTTTTAATGACTATAATTATTTGGTTTGAAATATTATATGCAATTAATTCTGTTAGCAAGCTTTTACAGTCAAAGAACATGCTTATTGATGTTGCCATGGAAAAAATAACGGGGTTGATTTCATTTTTTGAGAGTTATAGAGAAAGTGGTTTTGATAAGGCCTTAGATTATGGTAAAGAAATTTCTATTGAATTTCTATTGATCTAATATTTCCTCAAAGGTTTTTAATTTGAAGAAAAAGACACTTTGATGAGAATTTGAGTACCTCTTCAGTTGAGTTGTCTGAAGTGGAATCTTTTAGAGTTAACTATTTTCTCTACCTTGTTGATCAAGCCATTGTATCTCTTAAAAAAGATATTTGAGTAGTACCAACAATATGAAAATGTTTTTGGCTTCTTGTTTATTTCTCATAAGTTACAATCATTGGACGATGCAACTTTAGAGTCTTGTTGTAGTCATTTAAAACAGAGAGTAAAGCATAATGGTCAATCTGATATTGATGGAAGAGAACTATGTGTGGAGTTAAAGTTACTAAGAAATTTCTTGTCTGAAGAAATAATAGGACCTATTGATACATTAAATTTTTTTAAAGGAATCGATTTCCTAATACAATTATAGCATATCGAATTTTATTGACTATTCCTGTAACAGTTGCTTCTGCCGAAAGAAGTTTTTCAAAATTAAAGTTGTTGAAGTCATATTTGCGGTCCACCACGGTACAAGAAAGACTTAATGGCTTAGCACTAATAGCTATTGAGAATGATATCTTAGAGACGATACAATATGAGGACTTGGTTGATGAATTTGCTTCAAAAAATGTTTGAAGGATGACTCTTTTTAAGTAAACAGAATGTTAAGGAAAATATTTATATGAAATTGTATTTTGATATTATTGATTAAAATATAAAAAAAAATATGTTATGGGCATGGATGATTGATTTTGATGTTATTATTGATATTTACTATTTAATTAGAGAATAGTTTAATTTAATATTTGTGTATTTTTATTTATGAAGGGCCCATTTTTAAGATTAGAACAGGGCCTCTAAATTGTTTGAGACGACCCTGCTAAGACTCCCAAGTTTCCTTTTGCTTGTTCATCTCTGAGAACCGCTTGCTCAAATCCTCTACCTTATCATTTTGAACTTTTAAGTTAGCATTCAGCTGAGTCATTTCCGTAGAAAGACGAGTCTCATTCTTCTCATGAGCCTCGTTCACTTCAAACAAACCTTGAGTCATCATTGCACATCTCATCAACTAGGCCCCAAGATTTTGGGTCAGTTGTTGAGCACCGATAGATTTTACCTTCTCAACATCCTCATTTGCATTCAGGTGATCATAAAGGTACCTCAGCCCGTCGAAGTTGTTGGACCAGAATTTGAACTTGGAGGAAGGATTGGATTGATGACTACTATTTGAACCTTGCAAGAGAGTGGTAATGGTAAGATCAGCTTGACTGATGTCGTCGCTCATAAGAGGCTTCATTTTCTTGGGAGAATGGGGCTTTGAATCTTCCGAAGTAGGGGCAGTAATCGACTTGGGCTCTGATAAGGTGGGTATCACTTTAGCAACATCAGGTTTCTTCCTTTTGAGAGCTCGGACTTGAATTCCTGAAAGAATGCTTTTGGAGGTGGATTAATCTCCATGCCTCGCCCTAGTTTTGGCCATCAATTTTTTTCTGTTCGGAGAGTTTGAGGTTTTTCATCTTAGCTGAAATACAAGAGATCGGACCAGTAAAAAAAGTGACCAATAATACAATAGGAATGCAGTAAATAAGCAAATATACATTACCCAAAATGTTAAAGATTTGCTCTGGATCATCAGTCATCTGTAAAAGATCTTTTAGTTTCACTACTCGGAAAGCCTTCAACACGGTCAAAGATCGATATTCAAGGTCGTTAAGTTTAGCGTAATCAAAACCCGAGATAGGTAAGGGATTGTCTGACCAATAAATCGAGAAATAATAACTCGCATCCAAGGAATACATAACATGGGGACATCTTCTCCCATTTTTTACTCGGAGAAATTTATCTTTAAAATCCTTATAGTTAGTGGTATATGCCTGTAAGAACCTCTTGCCCGGTATACCACTGAGGGAAACCCAATCTCCCTTCTCTGCACCTTTTAACTCAAAAAAGGAAAAGAATAAACTTAGGGTCGACACTATACTCACGGTATTACAAACAATCTCAAATGCCTTGATAAATCCCTGGCCATTAGTGCGTAGCTGAGAGGGAGCTATATTTAAAGTTTTGAGGAGATCCGCCTCAAAATCAGTAAAGGGAATTCGGATTTTAAAATCTTCAATGATCCCCGAGTAAAAATAAAAATGTTCTTCTAACACTATTTTAGGATGAACAGTGCAAACCCTTTCGCCTGTTACACAGAGCTCTAGTATAACATCTGAAGGTACAAGAAACACAAGAAAGGGGGTTTGAATTGGGTTTCACCAAATGTAATCTTTTTAAAAACTTAGACCCAAATCTAACAAGTGAATAAAAATAAATGAACATAATTACTTTTATCCTGGTTCACTGTTAACAAAGTTACTTTAGTCCACCCGCTAAAGTGATTTCGCCTTCAATAAGGACTTAATCCACTATAACCAAAACAATTACATAAACCATAACAAGTCTAATCGACCTAGTTGCAAACCACAATGGACAACTACCATTGTCTTCTTGAGACTTCTGACTAAACCCTAGTGTCTCAAGGAACTATTAACCACTGTTGATTAGAAGTGTGTGTATACAAAGATGCTTCTACACAAGCAGATTACACAAAGTTTAAGCACAATAACACAAAAGTGTTAATAGAAAGATATGAACAAAAGCTCCTTGCTAATTTACAAAACTATACAAAGTATATCTCAAAAGAGATTTGTGCAGCATTTCAGCGTGAGTTTTGTAGAGCAGATTATTATATTTCCAATTCTTCTAAGTCTTCCTTTTATAGCTGAAAATAGATCCGTTGGAGGGTAGAATGGGAAATAGAAATCCAATTGTTTTTCCCCGACGGTCATGGTCAGAGTGTTAAACAACATAGTAGGAAAGGACTGTCCTTGCGCCACTTAAGCAGATTAGTGGTCACAGTGTACTTTGTACTTTTATACTTATCATCTAACGCAAACCAGTTTTGATCTTTATCTTCTATTCTTTAGAGGCTTCTGATGTATGTTGATGAAGCATGTTGTAGAAAGATCAAAACTTTAGTCTTCAGAACCTAGGTCTCCAGAGTCTTCACAACTTGGTCCTCAGAAGTGATGTCTTCAGAATCTTTAGAACTTGATCAGCAAAATCTTGTCTTTAGAGTCTTTAGAACTTGGTCCTTAAAAGCAAAGCTTTAGAAAGCCTCCAAAGTCTACTTACTAAATCATGATCAGAAGCTCCATTACTAACGTTCTTTATAACCGTTGCATTATAAGGATTCTAACATCTTGACTTGAATTTGTAAACACCATATGTTTTCTTCCAGAGTGTTGAGTTCAGAGCCTGATGACGTCACATGCCATTCCTTCAGAGTCAGAACCTGTTTAGCAAAAGCTGCACACTAGACAAAAATCATTAGAGTATAAAATTTTTGTCTAGGATAACATGTAAAGTTATCATCAAAATTTAAGGCTAGATGTAGGACCAAATCTTGTTCTTACAATCTCTCCCTTTTTTATGATAACAAAACCATGTATTTTGATAAAACAATTTATACAGGGTAATAACCAAAAACCACAAATTCAAAGTTAAGCTAACCAGCTCCCCTTGAATTTGTTACACCCAAAATTTATTTATGCTCGTTCAGAGTCTCCCCCTGAGTCCAAGACTCACAAAATAAATTTTGAAGTACAAAAGTTGAAATAGAGATGGAATACTTCTTTGTTAACGTCTCATCAGAGTTTGACTAAAATTGTCTAGTCTTCATCTCAGAACTTAGCTGACTATCAGAGCACTATGACGTATCAGAACCTGATTAGTAACTGACTTGATGCCTCACATCATGTATCAGAACTTGGTTCTTCCAGAATCTTGATCATGCCATCAGAAGGTGCAAAGCATCGTGTAATCAGAAGATTCATAACCTTAATCGTTTCCTGAATGACCATGTCTTTGACCGAATCTTCAGAAGGTCAACAACTTCTGAACAACTTGCAATACTTCCAGAAAGTTCACAATTTCTGAGAAGCTTGATGTACCATAGCAAACTTCATGCATCTTGATCATGTCTTCTGATTTCCAAATAACATGTCTAAGAAAATCAGTGAACTTTCACAAAGTTCCTTAGTCAAACATCAACCAAGGTTAGAAGTGTCATACCCCGATTTTGACCTGGCTTTTTTAAAACTGTCATTCACCAGACTTTATTTCTATATTGCATCATCTACATAGCATAACATGTCTTTCATCATGCATACTGTCTAAAATATCAGCCAGAATCAATTTATCAGATTTACAGACGAATCGGCCAAACTGAAAGTCAACTGTGCGTAAAATCAGTGTACGAAAAATTTTAAAATCGAGCTTGAAGAAGCCAGTATTCTTGATCTACGTTTCACGTAGTTGTGCCTGGTATGCTCATTTTATTTTATCAGCTGAGCCTTTTAACCGGTCCCGATTAATTTCAAAATCTGACAAAATGCTGTATTTTTCTGAGTGGTTTATTCCGCGCTGATAATTTTGATGCAGTCATTTTTCATTTTCGAGCACTTGGGTACCCGACCTTTTATTCGTTTTTTATCATTTTATTTTTAAGTTTTAGTTAAATACTTTTTTGTTTAGTTAATTAGGATTTTAATTTAAAATATGTTTAATTTACATTTTCATTTCTTTTGAAAATAAAAAATAAAAAATTTGTTTTTATCATGTTTTTAGCAAAACTTGCATATTACGTTTAGAAAAGTATTTTTATTTGTTTCTCAAAAAATAGAAAAGTCTAGTATTGAGATAGCATAGCATTGTTGTTAAAAAGCAAGACCAATCCGCAGCTGCCCCAATGTTCCTCTCTCTTTTATTCAGCATACCATCATGACCAAAAAGAGGGATAGAAACATTGCATAATATCATAAGTCCATGCTTCTTACAATCTCATTCTCCTCGTCTCATACACATATTCACTCAACTTCCATAAAAATACTGAAACCTGCTGCTTCCATAAACTACCACAACCACTTCATAAAAAAGAACAAAACCAAGAGCTCCATGATTCTACCTAACAACCATTTTGCAGCTACCCCTCCTGTTAACTCTTCCATCATAACACTAAATACATAATACCTACACACTTCTTCTATGATGTTTTGGTTTTGAACACAAATAAAGAAAAAGGCATTGGATCTACAAAACCATTATGTAGTAACCAAACCTCGTCTTCCTTCCTACACAAATACCACCATAACCACCTCATGGTTCTACAACAACCACCACGTTACAGTAACTCACGAACTCCCTCCTCTCCAAGAACTCCATGAGACCTCCTCTTCACATCAATAAAACTACTATAATACTCCCTCATAATACTTCTCTTTCATTCTTATCAACCACGCCTTGCTTCTATACCATATTTACCTTCTTATTTCCATGTCGGTGACGACCGAAAACCACCACCATCTCACTCTCTCCGATCTACACAGTTAACCTCAAATAACACAACTTACACCATGACTTTGGTGCGTCTTCTCCCTCCAACATAACCACACAATGATGCCACCTTACTTGTCAACCAACAAATCCAACAAACAGGCTCTTCGTGAGCTTTCTTTTTCACTGCTCCTGGTGTTCTTCAGTACCTCAGTGGAGTTATTCTCTTTGAGGAAACCATTTACCAAAGCACTGCTGTAGGAAAGCCTTTTGGTGATGTTTTGAAACGAAGTCGGTGCACGATTTGCTCAATGGCGTGTTGTGCTTAAATCTGGTGCCAACGAACCATCAGAGCACTCTATCCATGAGTATGCTTACGGATTGTCCCGTTACGCCGTCATATGCATGCCAAGAGAATGGACTTGTACCCATTGTTGAACATGAGATCCTTGTTGATGTTCATACGATATTCTCCAGTGTGCTGCCATCATTGAGCATGTTCTTGCCGCAACATACAAGGCCTTGAGTGATCATCATGGCATCCATGAAGGAACCCACTTAAAGCAACTTGAAGTGAACACCAAAGAACCACCTGCGAAAAAACTGTGAGAACAAATACTTCCACCAAACTACATCGGCCATTCTCCAAACTCACACCACCATCTTCATCTTCACTTCTTTTTCATAGCCATCACCAGTTCATTCACCACCAAAAACAAATCGTAACAATGGATCTACACCCACCGAACAACATACAACATACGACAAACTCCTTAACACCACAACAACCTCTCCATATGTAACTATCTCAAACCAACCCAATGACAACGACAACATCTTCAATAGCTTTGCGCATTTCAGCTCGACTCGATTCGCATTGCTCAGGCCTATCACGGTTCAACAAAACTAGATAACATGTTATGGCAGACACTGCACTCTCGATGCAGGAATCTGTGAACTCTGGTGAACTTGAAACCTCTTCAAGTCCAAACACAGATATAAACATGATTTATGAGAAGTCGGGAGCTTCAGATTGACTGAACGTTGTGGATATTGATAAAGAGTTAAAGGATTCTCAAGTTTGGAGTGATTATGCCCCTGATATATACTGCAAGGCACGAGTAATTGAGCTTGAGAAAAGGACATCTACCAATTACATGGAGTGATTGCAGCAAGATATTTCTCCAAGCAAGCGCAGCATTCTGATTGATTGGCTTGTGAAGGTTTCGGAAGAATACAAGTTAGTTCTAGACACTCTATACCTTATTGTTTACCTTATTGATGGGTTTCTCTCGGCGTGTTGGATTCAAAAACACAAGCTCCAAAGGCTGACAAAAGAACCGGCATCATTGGTTACGCGTTAGTCCCTAAGAAACAGAGCAACATCATCCGCGACTTTTATTATACTATTGGGAATGCATTGTGAGTTGATAGCAGTTTTGAGCTGATGCTGGCATCGTGAGGAGACGCGGAACAACTCGCAGCACAAACCATTCACAAGCAGTAGCCAATGAGAACAACAACTTGATAGCAACAAACTCTCAATGCAGTGTCAGCAACTATTCGACAATTTAAACAACACACAATTCATTTGCATTTATGGCAGAAATCATAAACTGTTCTATGATTCTCGCTCCCACCAATCAGCAAGATACCATTACCTGTCAGCTTAATAATGGTGTACGAGGGTTGATGCTCGACTTGTACGACTTCGAGAATGTTGTTTGGCTGTGCCACTCATTTGGGGGCCAATGTTTCAACTACACAGTTTTTAGCACCTAAGGGCACTGCCGTTACCAAGGTTTTCAGGTCACAGGATTACAGGGTCGTTGTCTATTGTTTGAAGTAGTTGTTTGAGAAGGTTGAGGCATCTGCTCAACCGCAAGCCAAGGTGGTGGATGCACGCAATCGAGATAAAGAACAGAGGAAGTGATACGAGATCTTAAGAAGTCGTTGCAAGCCGAAACTGCGAGACGCGAGATCGAGAGAACTATGTTAGATTAATTATTTAATTAATCAAATGGATTTAAATAATCAATTATTAATTAATTATCTTCATTAATTATTTATGAATTATTTGATTTAGTTTTGTGTCTGAATGGACCGTGCTTTCAGTTAAGCCCAATGAGAGTTCATGTCCTCAGCCGTTTAGTTATTTAAGTGTCTTTTCATTAGACAATTAACATACTCTGAAAACCCTAAACGACAATGAAATGAAGGTAGTAATCCTTTCATACTGACTATCTTCGACGGTAGTCTCTACAATCCTAAAAGGTACATCATTCTTATCGTTCTTTATTATTCTTAAATATATAATATGTTACATAATAAAAAAATCATAAATACATTAAACAAAATAAATAAATTTATGAGTATATTAGAAATCATGTTATTTTGAGAGTTTTATTCTGAAAAAATTAAATAATCACTATTAATTTGTATGATTCTAATCTCACCTATAGTAGATACAATTATATAAATTTATCTATTTTAAATAAAATATAATCATTTTTAATTTGTATGATTGTAACTCGCCTATCGTGGGAACTGTTGTACAAATTTTGGTTAGTAAAATAATTAAATTCGTTGTAATTATAATAAATATTATATTGATAATAGTTATACCCTATCGGTATATCATTTTTAATATAATTTATTTTGTTTAATGTACTTATGATTTTTTTATTATGTAAGTTATTATTCGAGTACATTATCAGTATTAGAATTTTGGTGACATAATATTTGTACATTGTATATTTTTATATTGTTGAAACTATTATATAATAAATAATTTTTTTTAAAGACATGTAATATTTTATGAAATTCAATATTATTTTTTTATTAAAATGGATTTCAATTCTCAAAGTATTATGTAAGCGATAGATATACCCTATCGGTGTGGCGTTGCTTGACATAATCATTGTGTGATAGAGAAAATAATTGAATATTTATATAAATATTTTTTAAAACTCTTAATTTTATTTCAATTATTATTGTCTATCAAGTGGGAGAATTTCATGTCAATTTTATATAATGCGAATCTTAGATAATTTATTTAAAATAATATTATCTTACGGAGACTTATATTGAGGATATTATAGTATTATATTTGTTATTGAAGAAAATTTATGACTACTTTTATTATATCCTCAATATTAAATAAATTAAAGTCTCAATTTTCCGCTGCGTATAACATACAATATGTTTCTCAAATGTGAGTAGTTGTATTTGTATCATTTGAGTTTTGAGTGAGTTATTAATATATTGTATAAAATTCTATATTCTCTTTAAAATTATAAGGATTTGATCTCACTTAAATGATGGTAAACCTTTTTTTTTGTGGCCATCATACTCTTTCATGTGAAATTATATAGATAATTATACTATTTATGTGCAAAATACGTGGTTGGATTTGTAAAACTCTAATGATGATATATTATAGAACCACTTAGTTTTGCACTAAAAATAAAATTAGTACCCAATTGTATAATCAGAGTATTTAATACTAGTGGACTCTGATAAGTCTTTATCATATTGGCTCAGTGGGAGTGCATGTGTACACAATAACATAATCTGAAAAATTTTAGATTATAATTCTCATATTGTCATATATTCTGGCGCAATTTATAAAATATAACATATTCTAAAAAGACTTCAAAATGCACAATAACTCTAAAAAGTCATATTCTATTATGCCGAGATATATATTATTCTCTTAATCTCGGGAAGGATCATAATATTATGTTTAGGCCACTCTTGTTGGAAAATGCACAATAATTCTTTAGCATGCAATAATATTGTGCAATTCTGTTACCAACATTCCACACTGTCGAGGCCATACATAATAAAGTACAAGTAAATATCAATACTCCTATCGAGTATGATATTGTGTTATGAATGTATTTATGATTAAATGTAATTACTCTTGTAATAGGGTATCCCTATATGTAATTACAAATCTTTAACCTATGTGGATATTCTATGACCTATAATTTAAAACTCATTAGTATAATCACTAACCATAGACTTATACACATGAGTAAGTCTTATGATATTTTGGGTTAGTGGGAGTTTATCATTAGCATATTCATATGCTTGGGTCATTCTTTATAACATAGTACTCTTAACTTAAATATGTTACTCTAAATTCATAATTTTTTATATAAAGTTGTGAGTTTTAATATGTATCATTTGTCTTCCCTATCAGATACAATTTCTGCAACGTTGAAATTTACTTCTTTTGTATTAATTAGTGTTTTGACCATTATTGATATTCTAATATTAAAATCAATATTGTTTTAATAATTGATTATTGTCATCTAAGTGGGAGATTGTTAGATTAATTATTTAATTAATCAAATTGATTTAAATAATCAATTATTAATTAATTATCGTATGGTCAATTGTTATTAAACACTAATTATGTATGAATTATTTGATTGGGTTTTGTGTCTGAATTGACCGTGATGGGTTAGATCATTCAGTTAAGCTCAATGAGAGGTCCCTGCCTTCAGCCATTTAACTATTTAAGTGTCTCCCCATTAGACAATTAACATACTTTGAAAACCCTAAACGGCAATGAGGATAGTAATCCTTTCATATTGACTATCTTCGACGGTAGTCTCTACAATCCTAAAAGATACATCGTTTTTATCGTTCTTTATTATTCTTAAATATATAATATGTTATAATTTGTATCTATTAAATTAATTTAAATCCTTCAAACTATGCGCGAGCTTTGAAGAAGAAACTTGCTTCCGCGTGTCAGGAATTGTTGGATGAAGAAAATAATTTTTTGTATGAACATGATAAAGAAGCATTGATGGAATTCGGGAGTGAAAGGAAGAACGAGAAACTACTTCAACAGGTTCTAAAAATCCCTTTTCGCTTTCTTTCTGATCATTTGATGAGTTTTTATTTTTTATTTTTATTTTTTTAAATTTGGGTAATATATTGGTAGATTAGGCTTTTGGACCATATTAATTCTAGTACCCCTTTATCTTATTTATACATCCCCTTTGTTTTATGTTTTTTTTTTTTTACTTTTCTTGATTAATTCATTATTTTAGATCACTAATTAATTATTGGGATTTTGGTAAATGACTAGTTGATTATAGTTTCGTGTAAATAATTTTTGTAAATACTTATGATTAATTTTATGATTGACAACTTAGTAAGTAATTTCAATTTGTCTTTGTTTTAATTTCTTTGAGTTAAACCTGGTTTTCCAATCCGTGGTTTTGAGAATCCTACGTCGTTATGCCACCAATCCCTACACAATTAGGACCTCCTTTCAATCACTTTAATTCCTTTTCCTCATCCGCAAAGGCAAAAATAAAAATCTCGATCCATATCGAGTATTTTCTTCAAATCAAATTAAAACACTTGACCTATATTTAAACACTTTTTCAATAAAAGATGAAAAGAGAGTTGGATTGAAGTCTTCGAGTTCTCTCTTCGATGGTTTATATAACGCCCGGTTTTTGTTAGATTTATTTTAATCGAGTCGATTTAATTATTTTTGTCTTTATATTATTTTATTCTTGGTTTTTATTTGGTAAATGTGTTATGTTTATCGTTATTATGTTTTATCGCGTTTTGGGAACGTTTGCGAGAAAATTGAGTGTAGGGGTATTTTGGTCTTTTTGGCTTGGTTAGATATTATTTTTCATTTAAAATAGAAACATAGAGAGAAAAAGAGAGAAAATAGGAAGGGAAGAAAGAAAAGGAAAAGAGAAAGAAAAGAAGAAAAAGAGAAAAAACTTGAAAGTTTAGAGATCGATTCAACCGACACTTCAAAGCACAATTAATCGGGTAAGGGTGCGAAACTCGATTATTCTATGCTTGTGTATGATTATGTATGTGGGTGTAGGAATGTTTACTAGTTTTTTTAATTATAGGTCGAAATGAGATAAACGAATAGAAATCGATGTTTTTACGGTCGAAAATCGGTATAAATCGCGTTGTATGATCACACTGTGTTTATGAACAATTGTTGATACTTGTTTTGCTGTTGGAATTGATTTGGGATGAGAAATGGGATTTTTGGGGTTGGATTTGCGAAGGGTTTATTTTTCTGAATTTCGCAGTGCGCGCTCAGCGCGGGTCTGTGCGCTTAGCGCGGTATTGAAAATTTGCAACCTCACCAGGCAGTGAGGAGCGCGCTCAGCGCGGGGAGGAGCCCGCTTAGCGCGACCTGGAACATCAAAATTAAAACTATTTTCTAAAATCCGTAACTTTTGATCCGTAATTCGGATCGGGACGTTCTTTGTACCGTTGGAAAGTTATTAAGCTGTTCTTTCTTATAAAAATGGTTTTTGGGATTAGTTGCCGATTTAATTATGTCGGGAATTCGAAAATGTGTCGTTTGTCGACTTTTATCATCGTAATTGTGTGTGATTGATGTGTTATCATGCAATATGTTTTTGGATATATAACGTATGGCTGTGTGCTGTTATATGATGTGAATGCGTGTGATGAAATGTTGTGATGGTGGTTTGTGGCCTTATGGCAAGTAAATGCATTGTGTTGTGTTTGATTGTATATGCATGATTATGGATGTTGAAATGGTTCACATGGTTGTATATGTGTATGCATTTGATTGTCATGAGTCATTGTATGCCAAGCATCATGATATGCATCTTGTGATGTCGTGTGCCCTTGTGGGGTGTGAGCAACGAAACGATTCCAAAGGGAATCTGCTATAACGATCGTGTGCCTTATACAAAGAGGACCTAAACCGACGTTATAGACGATCGTGTGCCTTATACAAAGAGGACCTAAAGCGATCGGATCGTGTGCCTTATACAAAGAGGACCTAAAGCGATCCATAAACGTCGTGTGCCTTATACAAAGAGGACCTAAAGCGACGGGGAACATCGTTTGCCCGACGGGGAGTTACACTAAGTAACAAGCGATGATTCCAATAATTCTTGAGTGAATTAATGATGAGAATGATGGATGGAATGGTACCGCATGCATAGAGTCGTTGTGTCGGTCTCTGTGCATTTACATAAGTCATGAATGGATTGATTATGTGTGGGATTTGTGAATGGGATGGATGAGTTGATATATATATATATATATATATATATATATATATATATATATATATATATATATATTGGTGATAAATGTATTGAGCATGATTGATGTGCCTTTGTGATGGATGTATGAGTTATGAATTGCGTTGTGTTGTATTTGAACTATAGTGTATGTTGTGGTGAGAATGTTTTGTATGCGTATTTCATGTTATTACATATTTGTATGCAACTATATTATAATTGTGTTTCTCACCCTTCTGCTGTTTTGAATGCTCTATGAGGCATTGCAGATTAGATGCTGGAGGTCTTTTTGTGAAGATTATGTTCTCCATCCTTTTGTCGATCTGTCTGCTCTGTACGTAACACGGGAGTCGGGGAACACTTTTGTTATATATGTATACATTTGTTGGATCTATTTTGTATTACCTTTGTATGAATATTTTGATGTTATAAAACAATTTATTTTGTAAAACAAGTCAGTTATGGATCTTTCCGCTTTATTCCATAATTGAACTTTCCTTTTGTTGGAAAAAGTTTCCTTTTATGTTTATTCCATTTTGTGTTTTGTATCAAATTTATGAGTAGGGATTGTGTTTTCTTTCTTTAAATGTGGCATCCTTGTTTCTGTCTAAGGATAAAATTTTTATTTACTCTGATTTATTTATGTATTATTTATCCGCAATGGGAATGGGAATTTAGCCGATGCGTTAAGCCGGAAGTCTTTGCATATGTCTGCTTTGATGGTTAAAGAGTGGGAACTTTTGAAAGAATTTAGAGATTTGAGTTTGGTGTGTGAATTGACATCTGATAGCGTGAGGCTTGGTATGTTAAAGGTCACTAATGATTTTCTGTTGACCGTTATCGAGAAACTGAGGTTGAATGTGAAATTTGTTGATTTGATGACGATTGGAGGTAAAGGTGTGAATGGTGAGTTTAAAGTGGATGATCAGGGTGTTTTGAGATTCCGTAGTAGAATTTGTATTCCTGATGATTCGGAATTGAAAAAGATGATTCTAGAGGAAGGACACCGGAGTAGTTTGAGTATACATCCGGGAGCTAATAAGATGTATCAAGATTTGAAGAAGATCTTTTGGTGGTCCGGATTGAAGAGGGATGTGGCTCGGTTTGTTTATGCGTGTTTGACGTGTCAGAAGTCAAAGGTAGAACATCAGAAGCCTAGTGGATTATTGCAACCGTTGGATATTCCCGAGTGGAAATGGGACATAATTTCTATGGATTTTGTGACAGGGTTGTCGAATACTCAGAGGGGACATAATTCCATTTGGGTGATTGTGGATAGGCTGACTAAATCGGCGCATTTCATTCCGATTGACATCAGTTTTTCTTTGGAGAGGTTGGCTGAGATTTATATCCGTGTGATTGTGAAGCTACATGGTGTTTCATTGTGTATTATTTCAGATCGAGATCCGAGGTTTACTTCCAAATTTTGGGAAAGTTTGTAAAAGGCGTTAGGTTCCAAGTTGAGATTGAGTTCTGCTTATCATCCTCAGACAGATGGTCAAACCGAGAGAACTATTCAGTCATTGGAAGATTTGCTGAGAGCTTGTGTTCTTGAGCAAGGTGGTGCTTGGGATAGTTATCTTTTGTTAGTGGAGTTCACGTATAACAGCAGTTTCCATTTGAGTATTGGGATGGCACCTTTTGAAGCGTTGTATGGAAGAAGATGTCGAACACCTTTGTGTTGGCATGAATCTGGTGAGAGTTCGGTGGTTGGACCGGAGTTTGTTCAACAAACTACGAAAAAGGTGAAACTTATTCGTGAGAAGATGAAGGCTTCTCAGAGTAGGCATAAGAGTTATCATGATCGAAGGAGGAAAGATCATGAGTTTCGAGAAGGCGATCATGTATTTTTGAGAGTTACGCCGGTGACGGGTGTTGGACGTGCATTGAAGTCGAAGAAACTTACTTCTCAGTTTATTGGTCCTTACCAGATATCCGCGAGAGTGGGTGTTGTGGCTTATCGGGTGGCGTTGCCACCGAATCTTTCGAATTTGCATGATGTGTTCCATGTTTCACAGCTTCGGAAGTATGTTCCAGATCCGTCGCATGTGATTCCGATGGATGAGGTTGAGGTAAGGGAGAACCTTACGGTTTAGGCATTACCGATGAGAGTTTTGGATCGCGAGTTGAAGCGGTTAAGAGGCAAGGATATTGTGCTTGTGAAAGTAGCGTGGGGACGCGCTGCTGAGGGCAATTTGACTTGGGAGTTGGAGAGTCGGATGCGGGAATCGTACCCGGAGTTATTCGTTTCAGGCAATATTTTCGAGGACGAAAATTTCTAAGTGGGGGAGAGTTGTAACGCCCGGTTTTTGTTATATTTATTTTAATCGAGTCGATTTAATTATTTTTGTCTTTATATTATTTTATTCTTGGTTTTTATTTGGTAAATGTGTTATGTTTATCGTTATTATGTTTTATCGCGCTTTGGGAACGTTTGCGAGAAAATTGAGTGTAGGGGTATTTTGGTCTTTTTGGCTTGGTTCGATATTGTTTTTCATTTAAAATAGAAACATAGAGAGAAAAGAGAGAAAATAGGAAGGGAAGAAAGAAAAGAAGGAAAAGAGAAAGAAAAGAAGAAAAAGAGGAAAAACTTGAAAGTTTAGAGATCGATTCAACCAACACTTCAAAGCACGATTAATCGGGTAAGGGTACGAAACTCGGTTATTCTATGCTTGTGTATGATTATGTATGTGGGTGTAGGAATGTTTACTAGTTTTTTTAATTATAGGTCGAAATGAGACAAACGAATAGAAATCGATGTTTTCACGGTCGGAAATCGGTATAAATCGGGTTGTATGATCACACTGTGTTTATGAACAATTATTGATACGTGTTTTGCTGTTGGAATTGATTTGGGATGAGAAATGGGATTTTTGGGGTTGGATTTGCGAAGGGTTTATTTTTCTGAATTTCGCAGTGCGCGCTCAGCGCGAGTCTGCGCGCTTAGCACGGTATTGAAAATTTGCAACCTCACCAGGCAGTGAGGAGCGCGCTCAGCGCGGGGAGGAGCCCGCTTAGCGCGACCTGGGACATCAAAATTAAAACTATTTTCTAAAATCCGTAACTTTTGATCCGTAATTCGGATCGGGACGTTCTTTGTACCGTTGGAAATTTATTGAGTTGTTCTTTCTTATAAAAATGGTTTTTGGGATTAGTGGTCGATTTAATTATGTCGAGAATTCGGAAACGTGTCGTTTGTCGACTTTTATCGTCGTAATTGTGTGCGATTGATGTGTTATCATGCAATATGTTTTTGGATATATAACTTATGGCTTTGTGCTGTTATATGATGTGAATGCGTGTGATGAAATGTTGTGATGGTGGTTTGTGGCCTTAGGGAAAGTAAATGCATTGTGTTGTGTTTAATTGTATATGCATGATTATGGATGTTGAAATGGTTCACATGGTTGTATATGTGTACGCATTTGATTGTCATGAGTCATTGTATGCCAAGCATCATGATATGCATCTTGTGATGTCGTGTGCCCTTGTGGGGTGTGAGCGACGAAATGATTCCAAAGGGAATCTGCTATAACGATCATGTGCCTTATACAAAGAGGACATAAAGCGAAGTTATAGACGGTCATGTGCCTTATACAAAGAGGACCTAAAGCAATCGGATCGTGTGCCTTATACAAAGAGGACCTAAAGCGATCCATAAACGTCGCGTGCCTTATACAAAGAGGACCTAAAGCGACGGGGAACATCTTTTCCCGACGTGGAGTTACACTAAGTAACAAGTGATGATTCCAATAATTCCTGAGTGAATTAGTGATGAGAATGATGGATGGAATGGTACCGCATGCATAGAGTCGTTGTGTCGGTCTCTGTGCATTTACATAAGTCATGAATGGACTAATTATGTGTGGGATTTGTGAATGGGATGGATGCGTTGATATATATATATATATATATATATATATATATATATATATATATATTGGTGATAAATGTATTGAGCATGATTGATATGCCTTTGTGATGGATGTATGAGTTATGAATTGCGTTGTGTTGTTTTTGAACTATAGTGTATGTTGTGGTGAGAATGTTTTGTATGCGTATTTCATGTTATTACATATTTGTATGCAACTATATTATAATTGTGTTTCTCACCCTTCTGCTGTTTTGAATGCTCTATGAGGCATTGCAAATTAGATGCTGGAGGTCTTTTTGTGAAGATTATGTCTTCATTCTTTTGTCTGTCGGCTCTGATATGTAGCACCGGGTAGTCGGGGAGATCGTTATGTGATATTGTGTATATATATCTTTTCGGATTGTGTATGTATGATTCGGTATAAGACAGACAAACTTTTATGTTTATATATATGAGATTTCAGTTGCAGATTTTTCGCTTTTATTCTGTATCTGAATTGTGGGTGTTAGGAACTAAGTTCCTTTGTTTATGTTGCTACCTGATTGTTGCATATCTATATGAGCAGGTTGTTGTATTTCGTTACTTTGATGTGACGCTCCCGTTTATGCCATGAATGTTTTAATTATACTCTAATTATTTGTTGTCGCTTTAATTGCTCGGGGTATAGATTGGGGGTGTTACAGTCTAAGTGTGAGGAGTCTTCTTCACACCCGAATAATCGTCATCTCTAAAAGATTTATAATACGCTTCACATCAAGCTATTTTTATAAGAAAATAAATCAAATCTATTTTCTCAATCACTTAGATGAAAAAGAGAAAGAGTCGAGTCTTCAATTCACTCTCTCGATTATTTGGGCCCGAGGAGCCTTTCTTAAGAATTCAAGTAATCGTCATCCGCTTAAAATACTTTAACTATATCAAAACACTTTCACAATTAGGGTTGAAAAAGAGAGAGAGTTGAATCTTCAATTCACTCTCCCGATTATTTGTGCCCGAGGAGCCTTTCTTAAGCATTCAAGTACTCGTCATCCGTTTAAAACACTTTAACTATATCAAAACCCTTTCACAATTAAGGTTGAAAGAGAGAGAGAGAGAGAGAGAGAGAGAGAGAGAGAGAGAGAGTCGAGTCTTCGATTCACTCTCCCGATTATTTGTGCCCGAGGAGCCTTTCTTAAGCATTCAAGTAATCGTCATCCGAATAAAATATCAAATTATTAACTCAACTTCTAGCCTCCGTGCAATTCAAAACTTTTTTCCAAAAAGGACATGTTATTTTTGTTCTACCTACAGGTAACGCATAAGACTCCACGAGCGAACGGAAATACACCTAACTGCTAGAACACGAACGTTAGCATCATCCCTAAAAAACACCAACCAATCGTATTCCAAACTACGGATGCTCTGATTTCTCATACCTGTTGAGAATACGTAGGCATAGGATTGTGAGATCCTAGCGAGCAGCCTTCCCTCCTTTTCACAGTAGTCCCACGAACTACGGGTGCTCTGATTCTTCACTTCTTTCAAGTAAATTAACGTAGGCACAAAGGCCCCAATCCTTAGCGAGCACCCTAATAAAAAACCTTCCATTTTCCCCTTAGAAAACAAAACATTTTCCCTTACCTTCTCGCTTTATTCCCTTAGAAGAAAATAAAGAATCTTAGCTAACATTCCTCACGAGTCGAATTGAGAGGTTCTCGTTGAGTACAACGGACGTGAGGGGGTGCTAATACCTTCCCCTCGCATAACCGACTCCCGAACCTAGAATTTGGTTGTGATGACCATGTTTTTTCCCTAAAGGTTTTATCGATATTTTCCTATCCCTTTTTGGGATGAATAAAATTCGGTGGAGACTCTGTTTTCCGCATCCATCGTGAAGATCGTATCATTTTTTGAGGTGCGACAAGAAGCAAAAGCATTGGAACAAGTTTGGGCTCAAGATTCTGAGAATAGATATAATCAAAATCATGCATCTTCTCCCCCTTTGTCAGAAATCAAAAAGAATTCCAGCACACTTTTCTCTAATAACACGAATAGTTAAACGAAAGATAAGAAGTAAGGAACAAGTTCAAGAAAAGGAAACTTTTATTCATAACGATGGAAAGAGTACAAACGAGACACAAAGGATTACACAAGAGAAACTAACAAAACCAAATACATAAAAAAACAACACACAACCACTCAACAGAAATAGCCACTCATTTAACTAATATTCAAAGACTTCACATCTTTCTTCCACAAGAGCATTATTCGGTCCATCCCTCCGAACTAATCCAACGATCTCAGCCTTGTAGAAGAGTTCAGACAAAACCCTTCCAAAAGGTATGAAGGACTTATGTTGACTTCGGGAGAAAGTAACAGAGTTCTTCAGATAGTTGAAGATAGTTTGGGGCAAGTTGACCCTGACATGATTAACCAGAAAGTAAATTAAAAGTTTGTCATCATAGGATAGAAAGTTCTTGTCTAATTCTCGTGGTCAAAAGTTAGTGAAAAGAAGATGAAACCAGACTTTACCAATGGGAAGAAACTTCGCTGGATTAGTGGGTTCATAAACAGACGAAGATATGTCATGGATGGAAATGAGTTTTTCAACAAAAGTGTACTTGAGATGAAACTGGTCCACAGTGATACCAATTTCAACACAACCGAGAGCCTCAGCAATTGAGGAAGGAGTAATGATAAAGGGAACACCATAAACACTGGAGCAGATGGAGCTACCATCATCACTTACAAAAGCATACTTCCAAAAAGATTTTACAAGGCTTGGATAGATGGGTTCGTGCAACATTGCAAAATATCCAAACCAACTTTGTATCTGCATGCTCAAAGTTATATTTAGATTTGTAGCCCTCAGTCTTGGAAGGTTGGGACATTTTCCAGCAATGACCTCCGGGATATCCTTATTACCACAGAAGGTTTTTGTAAATATGGTGAGTTATGAGGGAAAAGGATGGAGAGGAAATTTTGTAAAGATGAAATTATAAGGGATGAAGAATGAGTAGGAAATGAAGAGATATAAATAGGAGGAAGGGAAACTGCTGTCAGGAGAGCAATCAACCTTGAGACACTCAAAACAATTAATGACGAGCCGACAAACAATAAAGACTACCATCATTTCCAAAACAAGTGACAGAAGGAGAAACTAAGACAAATAAGACAAGGAATTAAATAGGTCGTACTAAGGTACTAGGCGTAGTTCAGAACAGGTACTAGGCGTAGTTCAGAAAAGATAGTTGTCTTATTTTGAATTACACACTCTTTACTACACTGGCAGCTCATTAATGAGGTAAACTACTCAGTTTCCAACGTACATAAGAATTCTCAAGAGAATACCCTGACCATGGATACTTCTAGTACATGAGAACTTCACTTGTCAGAAGCCTCACAATCCAGAAGCCAACAAAACACATCAAGCCTTAGAATTTAAAATGAGATTCTTGGACAACCATATGGCATAAGTATTGTTACAAAAGATAGGAAAGTTACTCTCAATGATTTGATAGTCTTTCAGCTGAAACTTCATCTAGAGCCTCTGAGTACTGCAAAGTGATATTGAGATATATTCTACTTCAACAGTTGATAGAGCAATGGTTTATTGCCTTTTGCTTACCCATGAGACAAGATTGTCACCCGGAAACTGGCAGTTTCTAGAAGTACTTTTAAGTTCAAATCTATCTATGGCGTAATTTGCATCAGAGAAACCTGATAGCTTGTATTCTGATGTTTTCTTATACATTAAGCCAATGTTAGATGTTCCCTTTATATACCTTAGGATTATCTTAACAGCGGTTAAGTGAGTTCCCCTTGGATCTGATTGAAAACGAGCACAAATACATTCACTGAATAGAATATCTAGACGAGAAAAAGTCAGATAAAGAAGAGGGCTTATTGTAACACCCCAATCTGTACCCCCAATTAAATAAAGCGATAAAAATTTCATCAGAGTATAATTAAACATTCATGGCATAGACGGAGGCGTCACATCAATTGAGACTGTTGTACCCCAAATTTTTCCCTTAGATCCATTGATCTCTTGCATATCATTTTAGGTCAAGCATGCTGCATAGCTAACCCTTTTTATCAGGTTTTTGTTTGTGTTTGTTTCTTTTTTATCAGGTTTATCTTGAGGAGATTCAAGGAGTGATTGATCAAGATTTTGGATGGAGCATTGAATCAAGCAAGTCTCTCATTTCAAGGAGATGTCTCCATAACCTTAACCCCTACATGACCAAATTTCTACCTACTTTATCTACCCTCAATTATCACCTTCATTTTCTAAACCTATTTCATTAACCTATTTCATTAACCTTTTCATTTAACCAATTTTATCCAATTTGTCATTTTATTTCTCCTAAACCATATCTAAAACCCTAATTAATTAATCTACCATTATTATTTTCTTAATATTTCATTTCCTTTCTATAACAAAGATGAAAAACCATTTCTTTTTTCATAAGCCCAATTTGGTTGACCCAACGTGCAAGATGTGTTGCAAACTATGTTGGATTTCAATTTCATTACCAAATAACCAATAGGAAATAAGTATGGTTGTGTTGACTTTTCAACTCATTGGCCAACCAATTAGGAAACGGCATGTGGCGCACAAGAGACCAAAATAACTAAACTATTCTTTCTTCCTCGTTCATACTTGCGAATTCAGAATGGAAGAAGAGAAATCCAAACACAAGCAAGTGGATCAATTCGTACAAACCATTTCAACCTCAAGTCCTTGGCGCCCTGTGTTCAATTTGAATTCTCCAAGAAGCCATTCCCTTTTGAGCTCCCAACTGCTTGGTTCACAAAAGTGATTCTGAGGATTTACCAGTTTCGACATTCAAATTGTCCTCGCCTGCGAACCTCTTCAAGCCATCTCCAACATTTACCTCATTTGATACCTCTCCCAATGACCTCAAGTAAGGAGCTCAAAAGCAATACGTGAAATGGTGAATCAACTCTGCATATCTGAGATTTTTCACAGCATAAGCAGCGGATTTGTCTCCAAGGAGTGAACCGTTTTTGAATTTCAAAAGAGACGTTGGCTCCAATTCCTACTCAGCACTCCAAATGTTTGATGTTTGGACTCACATAACCCTCGTTCAGCCTATAAAAACGACTCTCCTCTACACAACAGAATCATCAACAACTCTCTCAAAAAACACTCTAAATTCCTCTGAAGTTCCATAGGAGTCTCGAGCTAGCAAATTGGAGGTTGGTCTTGGAGTTTGCTCTTGGAAGAGAAGGCAGTCATCACACTTGAAGGCAGTGGACATCATTCCACTTGGTATCGTATTCTTATAGTTTTGTTAATAATGCTCATTTAAGGTTTTCATTATGTATCTCATCATTCTATATATGCGTGTTTGATTGATGTGTGCTTGAACATTTTGCTTATATGCTCATGACTTGAGTTCTCAAAGAAAGGTGATGTTCTGATTTGATACACATGAATGTCTTGGTGTTAAGTGTTAATACCTCTGTTTTGTCTGCTAAGTGGTTGTAACTTTGAGTTCTCATTGTGGTTTTATATTGACGAGTTTGATGCTTATTTTTGTTGATCTACTTAGATGTTGTATCTGCTTAAATATGATGTTGAGACAAGAACTTTTGAACCTATGTTTCTCTTTAATTCTGATAGGCTGTAGTAACCTGAACCTATCTATCTTTGATGTTGGCTTGATGTTTGTTTAATATTGTTAAATGGTTCTTGTTTGAATAGCATGAATGTCCTTTTCTGCCACCATTAATATAAGAACATGTTTGTGTACTCAGTTTTGGTTTCAACCTTGTCGTTATGGGTGTTGTAAGATTGTTAGTTTTGTACACACTTATATGCACCACTGTCTTTATCATGGTTGATGTTTGATCATGTGTTTGAGGTTGGATTGTATTCATTGTTAGCCAGTGACTTGTATTACCTCCTGTTGGAATGATTTTGTGGCAATATATGTTTAAAGATTAAATGTTGAATTTAGATGTTTTGCCTTGATATTGTCCCTGTCATGTGCCTCATTTTTCTACAACTTGCCATTTCATTTTTTGAATATGCTTGACATTCCATTTTGTGTGTGCGAAAACCATTCTATCAAAGTTGTTAATCTCAGAAGCCATGCCTTTGTGATCCCTTTACTTCATACATATATGTTAGATGGAGATATTTGTTTGATTATTGTCCAAATTGGTTTTTATTAAGTCTTTTACTACTCCCTGTCTATAGATGTTACCACTTGTTTGAGTTTGATTGTCTTACTGTCCTGTAACTTGTCCCATCCCTACCTATATGTATTTGTTTTCAACCCTCATAATGTTTGTATCCTTGTCATTGAGAATACGATCAATCTATGTTTGTACCACTTGGGTGAATAGATGACCCTCTGCTTGTAATTCAGTTTGTTAGCTATCTTTGATTTGAAATAATACTATCATGTTTAATATTCACCATGACTGGTCCAATATTAATTGTCAGTACTGATGTTATTGCTTGTTAATGTTCCACCCTATGATATCATCCTGTTATGACCCCCATCTAGCATGCTTTCTAAACCAGTCGTTGATATTGGATCCATGTTAGGGTACCTCTTATCTTTTAACATTGTTTTTGCAAATAGAACAACATACTTGAACTATTTTTGGAATCTTGGGGAACATCCTTGAAACTGAATTATTATTATGACCTAGCATATCTCTTTCTCTTGCTTTTTCAACTTGCAATTTTGTTAACCATGTGATCTAAATGCTGGCACAGTTCTGCTGCCTTTTCTTTTCTTCAAAGCATGCTTAAGTCTTGAGACTACTTTGATGTGCGAACTGAACTTGCCATGTTGATCTACATCTATGTGTTTGTCTATTAAAGTATATTCCAAGTTGTTTTCACCTCATTTAAATATCCTTTGTACTTGATTGATGCTTGCTGCTAGTTCAATTTGCTTTTTGTGCTAATTTGATTGTCAAATATTCTGTTTATATTAAAAAAAAACATGCCCTACTGTGTTGAATTCCATAGTATGCATGTCCTTGTGTGATTCTCAAAAGAGTATGTGGTTTGCTTGCTGAACATTACTTGCCATGGCTTCGTTTTAGTTTCCTTATCTTGTGTTTTCATATGTGTTTGCTTTTGATGTCCAGTTTGTATGATTGAACCTTCACTTAATGGTTAGTTTGTGTAGCAATTCTTGATTTTGCATTGACAATCATGTTTCTGCTTCCTTTTACCCGACCATGTCTGATTTTGAATGGCTTAGCCTATATGCTCCCCTTTTGTGAGCAGTTGGTGTGATAGCTGGTTTGTGATTAATTTGAAATGTGATGTATGATTGCTGCTACTGCTGTAAGAATTTAACGCTCATATTAACATGACTAAGTTGCTGCTGAACATGGAAGTCATGCTATTGAGAATGTCTGCATCATGTTCAACCATGTTTGTCAATGTATCATCATGCTGTTTTTATGTGAAGCTTTGAGCAAATGATGTAGTTTCTGTTTATTACTGCTTTCCTGCATCCTGATCATTTAACCATATGACATATGTATGTTAGTTCTAGAACAGTTTGTGCCTTCCTTCATTTAGCATGATAAGTCTTGAAATATTTTCGCCATCATGAATGTTGTTTTGTTTGCATTCAAGTCCTATATTTTCGTAGAGTGTATCATATGAACCTTTGTGCCACATGTTTGATAACCTTTTGGATCTGTCGTACCCTGTTCATAGCTTTGATATGTGTTTGAATTTCCAAATGAGAGCTTTCTTGGCCACTCGGTTTATGTAATTGATTTTGCTTAGAATTTCACTGTTTGGTAAATTCACATATGTTAAGGTTTTTATCATATGTTCCTGCTCGTTCTAATTGGCAACTGTTGGAATAATCATTGGCATGGCGTGTTGTTAGAGCTGCTTGAGTTGGTTTGTTTGTTATTTTGGTTTAGAGTACGCGTGAGGATTGATATATTTATTAAGTTAGTTTTGATACCATATGTAACAGCCACCCCAGTGGCAATCACACACAATCACACGCCTTGCTTACCTCTGGGACTGGGGTTCGAATCCCCCCTCGCCCCAGTCCTTTTGTTTTTTTTTTCTGATTTTTCGCTTCTTTTCATATATATATATATATGCGTGTATCCATCATATGTTCAGAGCGCGCGTCCAACTAAGTTGGCCATGGTTTTAGCATGTGAGCGAGAGGTCCTGGGTTCAAGCCCTAGGAGCACCCTTCCCTTTTTTTAATACTTGGTTACTTTGTTTATTTTATGATTTATGCTTAATTTTCGAAATGCCATAACTTGTTCATTTTTCATCTTTTTTCTTCCCTTCTTTTTGCTATATTCTCCTTATTGAATCTATTTTTCAAATATAAAAATAAATTAGTAAAAATATCAATTTTTGAGACCTTTATGCATGATTAGATTATGAATGTTTATTAGGGCTTTTGTTGCACTTTCTTATTCATCATGCCATGTTATGTATATCTATCATGTTTGATCATTGTCTAATATGTATAATTCTCACTTTGCATTGATATCATGATTTTATCTCATCTCATTATCTTATTCATGTATTATTGCATCATCGTATTTGCATTATAATCTCTTTATCTTGGTAATCTTTATAACTATTATCTTTCCCCCATTCCAAAGGGAGATCACCTTAAATTGACTCTTGAAGTCATCTTACCTTCTAGGTTCACCCTTATTTCTTGGCCTCATGAGAGCCAATGAAATCACAACTTAGAGGTAGGTTGGAGTTCTTAAACTCCATGTAATTCTCATCATCATGAGAACTCACTTTCCCTTTTATAACTTAGATTTAGAGAGTTATCGTGAACTCTAAAATAAGCTCATACTCATTTCCCCTTGGAACTTTGGCCATAGCCAATGGTTCCTATCCCTCACCCTTAGATCGGTGAACTAAAGATACTCTGATTCCACTCCCGTAAGGATACGTAGGCGCAGAGCGCGATGCTTTTTCGAGTATACTTAGATACAAACCCCTAGGGTTTCAACCTTTAGCATAGCACCCTTAGCAAGCGAGTAAGATATTACAAGTTAAAACAAGAGGTTCCTGTAGAGTACTACAGATACTTAGGGTGCTGATACCTTCCCTTAGTATAACCAACCCCCGAACCTTAGATCTCCCCCTTTAGGTTTTCTCGATCTTGAACCTTTCCTTTGGATAAATCAAAGTCGGTTGTGAATTCAAAGAAATGTGATGCAAGTTAATTAATAGCTTGTTATCCAATTCTCACCGCAATAGAAATGGCGACTTCACTGGGGATTCTCTTTATTTTTTAGGGTTAAGCCCACCTTGTTTTTGTATGTTTTATCTATGCTTGTTTGCTATATTTATGTATATCTGTTTGATTGCCTGTATATGCTTTGCTTGATTATCTCTTGGTTGGCTTGGTTCTTGAGTAGTGAGATACATCCTATACCTAGATTTGAGTGCAATTAGGATAGGACGATGGTATTCAAGGAGGCTTTGTGGGAGTCGAATCCTGAAAAGTTGAATTGAGAACACCATCACTCAGTTGAGGCCCTCTTGAGAGTCTAGTTATGTTGAACGAATCCGTTCGTGAAAACATGCTACTCTCAACCTAGGAGCCCATGATATTGAGAATCGTAGTCACCAAACCCCACTTGGCCTTTTAGGATGTAGTGCAGTGACCATGATGGAGTCTATTTCTGAATTGGTTGTCACGCGATACTACACTCAGACGAGATTCTCTTGAGAATTTTATTGATTACCAAGTCATCTGGGAAATCGTTAAAATCTGAAAGATGGGTTGTCGACTCTGGGAACTTCTTAGAACCCCATTCAGCAGGTGAAAACCAATAGAACATACCAATGGGAAGGGTGAACCCTTGGCTCCATGCTCAACCTATCTCCCTTTGCCTTTGTTTGTGTGTACTCTGTGTGTGCTTTGCATTCATACATCATAAGCATTCATGTTGCATCTGTTTCATGGAACTCGGATTTCTTTTCTTATATCAGAGGGATATCATGGATAATTCAAGAAGAAACACCATCAAATACACTTTCAAGAGCCCCAAATTGGATGACCTAAGGAAACTGGGAGATTCGCTAACAGACCCTGAAGGATTCATAAACAGATATGGGAAGTTGTGGGTGTTGTTGAAGAAGACCATTGATGAAGGACTCCTCTCAACCTTGCTTCAGTTTTATGATCCAAAGTATCACTGCTTCACATTCCCTGACTATCAGCTCTTACCCACCCTTGAGGAATACTCTCAGATAATTGGTTTTCCTATCAAGGATGAGTCCCCATTTCCTATCTTCGAGAAAGATCCTAAAGAGGAAGAAATAGCCAAGGAAACCCATCTGGAGTTAGTTGACATCAAAAGTAACTTAATCTCTAAGGGAGGAATTTTTGGGTTAACTGCTAAGTTCTTGTTTGAAAAGGTTCTTTATTTTGCTAAAAACTCCAACAGGGATGCCTTTGAAGCTGTTTTCGCATTACTCATCTATGGACTTTTCTTGTTCCCAAACGTCGACAACTTTGTGGATCTAAATGCAATCAAAATCTTCTTGAGACGAAATCCCATACCTACCCTGCTTGCTGAAGCCTATCACTCAGTCCATACAAGAAACGCTCATAGAAATGGACAGATTACCTGCTGTGTCCTCATACTGTATAGATGGTTTATTTCACATCTACCAAAGACAGACACATTCTGGGATTCCAAGAAAGGATGGTGGTCTCAGAAGGTTATGGCACTCTCCCATGCAGTCATTGACTGGTATAATCGGGTGTATGATGGAATCCTGATTATAGATAGCTGTGGAAATTATGGCAACGTGCCTCTTCTTGGCATTAAAGGTGGAATCAGTTATAACCCCGTATTGGCACAACGCCAATTAGGGTATCCTTTGGAAGATAAGCCTCTCAGTGTTCATGTGGAAAACATCTACTTTGAAGCATATGACAAGAACGAAGAACAGAAGAAGTTGATTTTGGACGCTTGGGGTAGCAAGTGCAAAAGAGGAAGAAGTTATTTAGGAAGACCTAACTGTGTGTCCTTGGAGCCCTATCTCCAATGGGTCAGAAGAAGAGCTATAGAGTTAAAGATGCCCTACAAAAGGCAGGAACCAATTACTTTGAAGAAAGAGCCTGTTTTATACTTCATGTCAAGAGAAGAAGAGCTGGAGATTTCTTTAAGACGAGCCCAAAAGTCAGAAGAAGCCTGGAAGCTCAAGTATCAAGTGGTTGTTGAAGAGAATCTGGAACTCCAGAAGCAGCTACAGACCAAGAATGAAGAGTTACTTTCATGCAAGAAGAGAAAAGCCCTAGAAGATCCAAGTTCCTCTAACAGTCAGCCTCCTGCTTGGAAATCTATTCTTGACAACCTCGTCACAGAAAGGGATCAGATGGAGAAAGAAATCAGAAGACTCAACACAAGGCTCTTAGGAGAATTTCCTTAGGACTTTCTAGCTTTTATTTAGCTTTATGTTTAGGGCTTTTGAAAGTGTATCAACTATTGTAATTCATCTTTTATTTAATGGAAATAAGGTCTTTTGATATCTCTTGATATTTTGCAAGTGTCTGAATTCCATGAAACTTTGCATTGCATTTTGCATTCCTGCTAAACTATCAAGTTATTAATTTTGTTTTACATATTTTGTAGAAATGGATGCTACGGGGAAGAGAGTCTGGCCTTATTTCTTTGAACTACCGGAGGTGGAGCGTTTGTTATGGTTAGGAGAGATGGTTGAAGATCAGTCATCCTTCGCTGATAGATATGGATGTCTCATTTCACTAATGAAGACACTAGTGACTGTAGGGCCCCTCGAAGTTTTGGTCCAGTTGTATCATCCCGCGTACCGCTGTTTCGTATTCCCTGAGTTCCAGTTGGTGCCAACCCTGGAGGAGTTCTCAGCCATGATAGGAATTCCAGTCAGAGAAGCTCCCATCTTTTCTGGGATTGAGGAAATGCCTTCCACCAGAGACATCGCCAGAGTAACCAGAATCAGACTATCTGACATCCTAGCCAACCTGACTAACAAAGGAGGGAAGCGGGGATAGCCTGCCCAGTTCTTGATGGAAAAGGCTCTGTACTTCAAAAACAGAGGAAGTGAAGCTTTGTTTGAATCAACTCTAGCTCTGATGATATATGGTTTGTTTCTGTTCCCAAATGCCAAGAACTTTGTGGATACCCAAGCCATTCAGCTTTTTACAGTCAACAATCCAGTCCCAACACTGCTAGCTGATGTTTACCATTCCATACAGACCAGATACACAAGATGTTGTGGGCCAATTCTTTGCTGCGTAGCCCTCTTTTACAAGTGATTCATTTCTTATCTGCCAAAGACTCCGACTTTCTAGGAGGTCGAAGACTGTAAGATTTGGTCCAAAAAGCTTATGGAGTTGAAGCATACCGACATCGAATGGTATGATTCAACTGAAGAAGGAATCATCATAATCCATAGCTGTGGGGATTGCCCCAATGTGCCTCTCATGGGAAGAAACGGTTGTGTCAATTACAACCCTGTCCTTGCACGTCGTCAGTTGGGTCATCTGAAGGAAGGAATTCCAGATGACGAAGATATGCAAATGATGTTTTATGATGAAAGAGGAGGTTTTGAAATGAAGATGCGATTGGAGCGCGCTTGGCGTCAGATTAACAGACAATTATGGAAAGTTGAATGCCCAGTCACGGAGGCTCACTTGCAATGGTCTCGTGACATAGCTCGTGTAATGATGAAACCACATCCTTACCATGAATCACCTACCAAGACAAAGCAGAAGATGGTGGAAGAGTTAGGAGAATTGGTTCTCACGAAGGAGGAAACAAAGGAGCGTATCATCAAAATAATGAGAGTAATCAATGGAGGAGAGGGATCATCAACCGGTGGATTCAATCTCTAGTGTTACTGTTGACATTTCTATTATCATTGTTCCTTTTCATTTTGATGTATTTCTACTTATGTACTTGGAGTATAAGGATACACTGCTCCGGATGTAATATTCACCAGACTCTTGAATAAAGAAGTTTTGTTTTATCAAGGAATCTATTATCTATATTATTTGCGAAATTTCTTTGGTTTCTTGATAGTTTAGCCTGCATTTGCATTTGAATCCTCATTTGCATCTCCATGCGCATTTTCTTTCCTTGTCTTCATCTTATGTCACCGTGTTCTCTTCAGAATCGTCACACTGAATCCCCGCCACAACTACAACACTCGGGCCCAAGCTCTATTCAGGATGTCAGAGGCTTACGGAGAAATGAACAGAGTCAACAATGAGCTGAATGAGATAAGAGGAGGAATGAGACAAATCCTCAAGGCAATTAATGTTATGAAAGCAAAGATGGACACCCAGACCACTGTGGTCTCTGAAATCGTCACCACAACGGTAGAACCTCCTATCGTCCCTGTCATCCCTACTCTGGGCATGCCAGAA
Source organism: Lathyrus tuberosus (assembly GCA_022829125.1). Lineage (NCBI taxonomy): Eukaryota > Viridiplantae > Streptophyta > Magnoliopsida > Fabales > Fabaceae > Lathyrus > Lathyrus tuberosus. Next base: position 786,881 of record JALAZF010000942.1, on the reverse strand, counting down.
GATTTTATCCGTGCTACAGTTCCTTTTACAACACAGCAAGCAATTCCTTTGGTCAATGAGACTCTTCAAGCTATTCCTACTTATGCTCCACCAGCAGTACAAACACAAGTGCATCCGGTTTTCCATAACCAGCATCCCTATGACTATGTTGATGTGTCAGAAGAAGGAGATGATAGACACGAGAAGTTAAGGGAAAGTGTTGAAACGATGCAGAGAAAGACGAAGGCAATGGAAATGAGTAATGCTTTCAGTACTGACATCAAAGACATGTGTTTGGTTTCAGATTTGGTAATCCCACCCAAGTTTAAATTACCAAGTTTTGAATTGTACACAGGGGCCACATGTCCCAAATCCCATTTGATCATGTACTACCGAAGAATGGTCGCGCACGTACGCAATGACAAGCTGATGATTCATTGTTTTCAGGACAGTTTGAAGGGGGTTGCTGCTAAGTGGTATTTAAGTCTGGACTAGTCCCAGATCCGTTGTTTCTAGGATGTAACTGATGCTTTTGTGAAACACTACAAGTACAATATGGATCTAGCTCCAGACCGTAGGCAGCTATTGAGTATGGCCCAAAAAGGTACCGAGACTTTCAAAGAATACGCACAACGTTGGAGAGAGACTGCTTCTCAGGTCGAACCACTATTGACTGAGAAAGAGTTGGCCGATTGGTTTGTAGACACAGTAAAGCCTGAGTTTTATGAGAGGATGATCAGCAGTGTCAGTACAAATTTCGCTGATATTGTTGCCATTGGCGTGAAGGTAGAGGCAGGATTAAAAAGTGGAAAAGTGATCGGTTCTCCGAGTAGTTCAGTTGGCGTCAGTACTAAGAAGTCCCCTAGTCATAAAAAGAGGGAAGGAGAAACTAATGCCATTATGGTAGGAAAGACCCAGATCCCTCAATGGAAGCAACCAATGTACCAGCAACAACAGAGACCAAATTTCTTGCAGCATCCAATTTACCAGATGCAGTATGCTCGACAACCCTACGTAGCTGCAGTTACGCCTACTTTCAATCACCAAGCAGCGCAGCAGGCGCCGGCATATCAACAGACAGCTTATCAACAATGGCCTAAAAACTAGAATTATCAGCAACCAAGACCACAGGTTCCACAGCAGAATTCTCCCCACAAGAAGCAAGGAGGAAAGCCAGCATTTCCACCTATACCGATGTCATATACAGAGCTATATCCTTCTTTAGTGGAGCAAGGGTTGATCGTTACTAGACCTCTGGGACCACCGACAGATAAATCTATGCCTTTCTTCAACCCAAATGCAACTTGTGCTTTTCATCAAGGAGGCGCTGGTCATGACTTAGAGGGCTGTTTAGCGTTGAAAAATGTAGTGAAGGTTTTGATGGAAAAGAATATTCTTTCATTTGCTGATAATCAACCGAATGTGAAGAACAATCCCTTACCTACCCATGGGACCACTAATGCTATAGAAGATGAGAAGGATGAAGTGTTAGTTTTGGACGCAACGAAGATCAAGACCCCTATCAAGACTTTTCATGCTAAGCTGTTTAAGGCTGGTTTAGTTGAAGTTTGCCATGATGACTGTGAAGAATGTAATGTCAGTACCAAGGGCTACCATTTGGTCCAAGATGATGTTCAGTATTTGATCAATGAAGGGTTCCTACAGGTGTTCAGTAGAGAAAAGGAAAACAGAATTGCAGCGATTGAGCCTGTGTTTAACCTACCAAAGCCAAAAGGGCAGGTATCCAAGTCCAACGCACCCAAATCTGGGTCTGTGGTTCCTGTATTTAATAAACCAGTGCCAATTTTCAACAATCCTGAAGAGATTAATGCTTCCACCATTAGTCATTCCAAGCAACGTGACATCAGACAACCCGTTCCATTTAGGTTGCGAGGGACCAAGGTCGTGCCATGGGTCTATGAGAATGTTATGAGTAGCAGGAGACGAGAAGACGTAATTCCAAGGAAAGAGGTGGGAATCACTGTTGAAGGAGTAGTTCCAAGGAAAGAGGTGGGAACTACAGTTGAAGATGTGACCAATATAGTGGGAACTGGAAAGATGATCCGAAGTGGTAGAGTATACACTCCTTCTTTCAAAGAAACTACACCTAAGGAGACTGTTGCCCCCATCCCAGCCAGAAATAAGGGAAAGGAGGTAATTTCTCAAGAAGCAGATGAAGAGTTCCTAAGAATCATCAAGAGGAGTGATTACAAAGTGATAGACCAGTTCCATCAGACACCGTCCAAGATTTCGATCTTATCTCTGTTAGTTAATTCGCCAGTTCATAGACCAGCTTTGCAGAAAGTACTAGCCCAGGCACATGTAGCTCAGGATATAACAGCTGGGTAGTTTGACCATGTCTTTGCCAACATTACAGCCTGTAATACTCTTAGCTTCAGTGACGAGGAGTTACCCTGAGCTGGAAGGAATCATAATCTTGCTTTACATATATCAGTAAAATGTCAGGAGGATACGATGGCCAGAGTTCTCGTAGATACCGGTTCATCCTTGAATGTTTTGCCAAAAAGAACTCTTGATAAATTGTCTTACCAAGGAGCCATAATGAGACCCACCTGTCTTATTGTCAAAGCTTTTGATGGTTCAAGAAGATCGGTGATGGGAGAAATTGAGCTACCTGTTTTAATTGGCCCTCAAACATTCAACATTCATTTTTAGATATTGGATATCAACCCTGCCTACAGTTGTTTAATGGGTAGACCTTGGATCCACGATGCTGGTGCTGTAACCTCTACCTTACATCAGAAGATGAAGTTCGTGGTCGACGAGAAGCTAGTTATCATACATGGTGAGGAGGACCTGATGGTCAGTAACTTGTCCTCGTTTCGTTACATTGAAGCGGATGAAGATGCGTTGGAAACTTCTTTCCAAGCTCTTGAAATAGCTAATGCCGTTATGCTTGACGACAAGGAACCAGTGGCCTCTGATTGTCCATCTTTTGCTTCTTTCAAAAGCATTCAATCTGCTTTGCGAGGAGGAGTACCCGAAGGCTGGGGCAAGATCGTCGAAGTTCCAGAAAGAGAGAAATACCAAGGGTTAGGTTACCAACCAACTTTTGAAGGAAGAGCTGCTTCAACAAAGGGAAGACTAAGGACCATTCAAGAAGTGTTCGTCAGTGGAGGACAACAAGTCCATGCAATTATTGAAGATGCTGAAGACGAAGATATCAATCACTTGGTGTTTCGGTGTAACGCTGCTTTAAGTAACTAGGAAGCCATTGAGATACCTACTTTGTACCCGTTGACAGAGTAATTTGTTTGTTAGCTTTGATGTTTTCAATTCCGCAGCCTTGCCCGAGGCTTTCGGATTATTTTGTATTGGCCACCGCTTTTAAATCTTATTAATCAATGAAAGTGTTTGTTTTGTTAAAATTCTTTATCTTTATTCCTGTTTCCATTTTAAGAAAAATGGAAATCTTTTCAAAACTGCATTTTTTCTCCTTCTTGCGTTCATGTTTGTGCATTTTTAATAAGATGAATCTATCCATCGTGCAGAATGATTCCCAAACCCATTGTATTCAATGACCCGACTCTCACTATCGACTTTGATTCACCCATTTATCAAGCTGAGGAAGAAGAGGATTATGAGCCCGATGACTTGGCAGAAATGTGTGAGCATCAGTACACAGATCTTCAGCCACACGAAGAAAAAGTTGACGTCATCAACCTTGGCACAGAAGAGAAGAGGAAAGAGGTCAAGATTGGGGCAACACTTGGGGTAGAGATCAGACAACGGCTAGTCCTGCTGTTGGAAGAATATGTAGATGTGTTTGCTTGGTCCTATCAAGACATGCCTGGATTGGATACAGATATAGTAGTTCATAAGATACCGCTCAAGCCTGAATGTCCACCCGTGAAGCAGAAACTCTGTAGAAGTAGACCTGATATGGCCCTCCAAATCAGAGATGAGGTTAAGAAGCAATTGGATGCAGGATTCTTGGCAGTTTCAAAATATCCAGAATGGGTAGACAACATCGTGTCGGTTATGAAGAAAAATGGTAAAGTGCGAATGTGCGTAGATTACAGGGATCTCAACAAAGCTAGTCCCAAGGACGATTTCCCACTACCACACATTGACACTCTTGTAGATAATACAACTAAGTTTGCAGTTTTTTCCTTCATGGACGGTTTTTCCGGTTACAACCAGATCAGAATGGACCCAGCTGACATGGATAAGACTACATTTATCACCCCGTGGGGAACCTACTGTTACAAAGTTATGCCCTTTAGTCTGAAGAACACAGGGGTAACTTACCAGAGAGCTATGGTAACTTTGTTCCATGATATGATCCAAAAGGAAATTGAAGTGTACGTGGATGACATGATTGCTAAATCCCGAAGCGAGGAAGAACATTTGGATCATCTTTTGAAGTTGTTTAAGAGACTCCGAAAGTATCAGTTAAAGTTGAATCCAGCCAAATGTACCTTTGGTGTCAGGTCAGGGAAGTTGCCCGGTTTTATCGTCAGCCAGAAAGGAATTAAAGTAGATCCTGACAAAGTACGAGCTATTCAAGAAATGCCAGCTCCACAAACAGAATCACAAGTGAGAGGATTTCTGGGTTGTTTGAACTATATATCCAGATTCATTTCCAACTTGACTCCAATTTGTGAACCGATCTTCAAACTGCTCCGCAAAGACCAGAATGTAGAATGGAATGCTGATTGTCAACAAGCTTTTGAGAAGCTCAAAAGCTATTTGCAGGAACCACCTATTCTGATTCCTCCTGTTCCTGGAAGACCTCTTATCATGTACATAACTGTTCTAGAGGGATCCATGGGTTGTGTATTGGGCCAACGTGATGAAATCGGTCGCAAAGAACATGCCATTTATTACTTGAGTAAGAAGTTCATTGGTAGTGAAAGCCTTTATTCATTACTTGAGAAAACATGTTGTGCCCTAGCATGGGCCGCTAAACGTTTGAGGCAGTATCTGATATGCCACACTACTTTGTTGATCTCAAAAATGGATCCAATAAAGTATATCTTCGAGAAACCTGCTCAAACAGGAAGACTTGCTCATTGGCATATGCTATTGTCAGAATATGATATCCAGTATGTACCTCAGAAGGCTATTAAAGGGAGTGTATTATCAGAATACCTTGCAGATTAGCCTGTTGAAGATTATGAACCGCTCAAGTTTGAATTCTCGGATGAAGACATTATGGTAATGAAAGGTTGTGAAGGTCCTGGCCCTAATGAAGGCTTTGAGACCAGTTATAAATGGAAGATGATGTTTGATGGTTCTTCCAATTTCAAAGGACATGGCGTAGGTGTTGTGTTGATAAACCTCGATGGTGGTTACACCCCTTTCACGGCAAGGCTGGATTTTGAATGCATAAACAATATTGCTGAGTACGAAGCGTGTATTTTGGGACTAGAAGTTGCTATTGATCTTAGAATCAATGTTCTTGAAGTTATGGGTGATTCTGCGTTGGTCATTTATCAAGTCAAGGGTGAATGGGAAACCAAAGATGAAAAGCTTATTCCATATCGTGCTTACATTATGGAATGGATTAAGTGTTTTGATGAAATCACTTTCCGTCATGTCCCCCGTACTGAAAATCACATAGCTGATTCTCTAGCTATGTTGGCCTCAATGTGGCAAGTCAGGTTTCACAATGAAGCACCTCTCATCAGTATCGAGTGCAAGACCGGGCCCGCTTATTGCCAGGCAGTTGAAGAAGAGGTGGATGGAAAACCTTGGTTTCACGACATCATGAATTATCTGAAAACTCAAGAATACCCTGTCAATGCTTCCAATCTTGATAAGAAAACTTTACGAAGATTGTCATCCAAATTATTTCTCAGTAACAATGTGCTTTACAAGAGGAATCATGATATGGTCCTGCTAAGATGTGTTGATAGACGAGAAGCAGACCTATTGATTCACGACATTCACGAAGGAGCCTTTGGCACTCACGCCAACGGACATGCCATGGTTAAGAAAATTTTGAGGGCTGGGTATTATTGGCTAACTATGGAAGCTGATTGCATCCAATACGCCAGGAAATGCCATAAGTGCCAGATCTACGCGGATAAAATGCACGTTCCTCCTACTTTGTTGAATGTGTTGTCTTCCCCTTGGCCTTTCTCTATGTGGATCATTGACATGATTAGAGCTATTGAGCCGAAGGCTTCCAATGGTCATCGTTTCATTTTAGTGGCCATTGACTATTTCACTAAATGGGTTGAAGCTGCTTCCTTTACCAATGTGACTAAGCAAGTAGTTGCTCGTTTCATCAAGAATAACATCATTTGTCGTTACGGGATTCCCAACAGGATCATCACTGACAACGAAACAAATCTGAACAACAAGACGATGAAAGAGTTATGTGATAATTTCAAGATTGAGCATCATAATTCCTCACCTTACCGTCCCAAGATGAATGGAGCTGTTGAGGCTGCCAATAAAAACATCAAGAAGATCCTGCAGAAAATGGTCAAGACTTATAAGGATTGGCACGAGATGTTACCATTTGCTCTGTACAGATACAAAACTTCGGTTCGAACCTCGACAGGGGCAACTCCTTTTTCCCTTGTGTATGGAATGGATGCAGTACTCCCCATTGAAGTGGAAATACCATCTCTGAGAATCCGGATGGAAACTAAGCTTGACGAAGCTGAATGGGTTAGAGAGATATGACCAACTGAACCTTATTGACGAGAAGCGATTGACTGCTATGTGTCATGGTCATCTGTATCAGAAAAAAGTGAAGAGAGCGTTCGACAAGAAGGTCCATGTTCGGGAATTTCGAGAAGGATAGCTTGTACTCAAGAAGATTCTGCCATCTCAAAGGGATGCTCGTGGAAAGTGGGCGCCTAACTATGAGGGTCCATATGTGGTGAAGACTGTATTTTTAGGAGGTTCTTTATTCCTCACAACAATGGATGGTGAACGGCTCACACACCCTGTGAACGCTGACTCTGTACGGAAATATTATGCTTGAAAAGAATTCTAGAATTTTAGTCATTAGGGAGTAGGTCATTGAATATGATGTAATCCTTTCCTTTTGCCATTTTTCAATTGTAATGATCCATGGACTTCACTATTGGCAAGTTACCATTCTAATGAAATCAGTTTTCTTGAGCCACTTCTTTGTTTGATATTTATCATTACTCTGATATTTTTCATTGTTATGCAAAACTTCACTCATTTATTAATAATGGTTTTAAAAGTGGAATGTTTTGAAAAACTTTGAGCTCTGAAAGAAGATTGGCAATGTCTCCCTAACTTAAATGCTTTAACAATGGCTAACCATTAAGGACGTCTCACCGGTATCCACACAAGATGTTTGGCAAGAAGTTATTGCCCCAGTAAATTATAAATGTTCCCATATTGGCTTTGAAGGCTGACTATCTGCTCAGATTTCAGTGTGATTCTTTGTGGTGGACACGATGTTTTTCCTTTTGGCTGTCTCCGGTCTGTCTCTTTTGCATATCATTGAGCATTCGCATCATACCATAGCATTGAGCATCTTTGCATTTGGGTGTCTTGTGTGTGTGGTTTTGTTTTGTTTTTCTTCCCTCCTTCCCCTTTTGTGGATCTTTGGTCCTTTGTCTTTGCTTTGCTTGTGTCCGATTTTTCACCTCTGTGCGCCAGGTTTTGACCATTTGTGCGGTATTCCCCAAGAAGTCTAACCTGCAACCCTGGTATTAACCTATCTGATACTTAATCTCCTCACATGGATACCTAAAGTCCAGTAATCGCTGTCATTGATTATTCCAGGTCAGATGTGAACCTAAACTTTGAGTTATCATGAACCCGTTGTTTGAAACCAGGTCAAATATGAACCTAAACCTCTGGTTATCGTGAACCACTTTGTTTGAAATCAGATTATCGTGAGCCTGCATTTCCGGTTATCGTGAACCACTTTGTTTGAAATCAGGTTATTGTGAGCCTGCATTTCCGGTTATCGTGAACCACTTTGTTTGAAATCAGGTTATCGTGAGTCTGCATTTCTGGTTATTGTGAACCACTTTGTTTGAAATCAGATTATCGTGAATCTGTATTTCTGGTTATCGTGAACCACTTTGTTTGAAATCAGGTTATCGTGAGCCTGTATTTCTGGTTATCGTGAACCACTTTGTTTGAAATCAGGTTATCGCAACCCTATATTGCTCAAACTCAGGTCAAATATAAACCTAAACCCAAATTACCAATCCAGCTCATACTGATAAAGCAATTATTTGTTATTTCAACTAACTCTTGTGAATACCAGAGTCTTTTCTTGGCTCATTAGCCTTATTACTTTTTTGAATTCCAGGTGTTTTCTATCTGGCGCGCAGATTTCGTCCCTGTCTTTTCTAGTTTTTCTTGAAGATCCCGTTTGAACTCTTCAGTCTAAGAAATCCCCAGAAAATCTTTTTCGGGTGTATATCCTTTTGTTTCAACTGATCCCCGGTGGAGATCGTGTCTTCTTTCTGGTTTCATGCCCAGTATGTTTGTGTCTTTTCCCCAGTGTCGTCCGGTCATGTTTGAACCTGTCGTCCATCTCCCTGGATCTGTCCCTAGTGGAGAATCCCTTTTGTTTTCTATCCCCGGTGTTTCCTCGGAGTCTCCCCAGTGAGTCTCTTTTATTGGTTAGCCTGCATCCCCAAGGAGTCTCTTCCTCATGGATACTAACCTTCTTCTTGTTTCCCCAGTGAAGCTTCCCTCTGTGTTGGCAGTTCTTTGTCCTTTGGTGTTTTGTTTTGTCTGCATTCTTGCATCTTTCATGGCATCATATCATCATATTAGTAGCATTGCATGTCTTTGCATCTAAGGGCAAAATTTTCGGTTTGCTATATTTAAGTACCTTTCACCTTGACGTCCCGAGGATCTTCATTCCTCGTGCCATCCGGCGAAGATATTTAAATAGGGGCAACTGTTGTACCCCAAAATTTTCCCTTAGATCCATTGATCTCTTGCATATCATTTTAGGTCAAGCATGCTGCATAGCTAACCCTTTTTATCATGTTTTTGTTTGTGTTTGTTTCTTTTTTATCAGGTTTATCTTGAGGAGATTCAAGGAGTGATTGATCAAGATTTTGGATGGAGCATTGAATCAAGCAAGTCTCTCATTTCAAGGAGATGTCTCCATAACCCTAACCCCTACATGACCAAATTTCTACCCACTTTATCTACCCTCAATTATCACCTTCATTTCCTAAACCTATTTCATTAACCTTTTCATTTAACCAATTTTATCCAATTTGTCATTTTATTTCTCCTAAACCATATCTAAAACCCTAATTAATTAATCTACCATTATTATTTTCTTAATATTTCATTTCCTTTCTATAACAAAGATGAAAAACCATTTCTTTTTTCATAAGCCCAATTTGGTTGGCCCAACGTGCAAGATGTGTTGCAAACTATGTTGGATTTTAATTTCATTACCAAATAACGAATAGGAAATAAGTATGGTTGTGTTGACTTTTTAACTCATTGGCCAACCAATGAGGAAACGGCATGTGGCACACAAGAGACCAAAACAACTAAACTGTTCTTTCTCCCTCGTTCATACTTGCGAATTCAGAATGGAAGAAGAGAAATCCAAACACAAGAAAGTGGATCAATTTGTTCAAACCATTTCAACCTCAAGTCCTTGGTGCGCTGTGTTCAATTTGAATTCTCCAAGAAGCCATTCCCTTTTGAGCTCCCAACTGCTTGGTTCACAAAAGTGATTCTGAGGATTTACCAGTTTGGACATTCAAACTGTCCTCGTCTACGAACCTCTTCACGCCACTCCAACATTTACCTCATTTGATACCTCTCCCAATGACCTCAAGTAAGGAGCTCATAAGCAATACGTGAAATGGTGAATCAACTCTTCATATCTGAGATTTTGCACAGCATAAGCAGCGGATTTGTCTCCAAGGAGTGGACCGTTTTTGAATTTCAAAAGAGACGTTGGCTCCAATTCCTACTCAGCACTCCAAGTGTTTGATGTTTGGACTCACACAACCCTCGTTCAGCCTATAAAGGGGACTCTCCTTTACACAACAGAATCATCAACAACTCTCTCAAAAAACACTCTAAATTCCTCTGAAGTTCCATAGGAGTCTCGAGCTAGCAAATTGGAGGTTGGTCTTGGAGTTTGCTCTTGGAAGAGAAGGCAGTCATCACACTTGAAGACAGTGGACATCATTCCACTTGGTATCGTATTCTTACACTTTTGTTAATAATGCTCATTTAAGGTTTTCATTATGTATCTCATCATTCTATATACGCGTGTCTGATTGATGTGTGCTTGAACATTTTGCTTATATGCTCATGACTGGAGTTCTCAAAGAAACGTGATGTTTTGATTTAATACACATGAATGTCTTGGTGTTAAGTGTTAATACCTCTGTTTTGTCTGCTAAGTGGTTCTAACTTTGAGTTCTCATTGTGGTTTTATATTGACGAGTTTGATGCTTGTTTTTGTTGATCTACTTAGATGTTGTATCAGCTTAAATATGATGTTGAGACAAGAACTTTTGAACCTATGTTTCTCTTTAATTCTGATAGGCTGTAGTAACCTGAACCTATCTATCTTTGATGTTGGCTTGATGTTTGTTTAATATTGTTAAATGGTTCTTGTTTGAATAGCATGAATGTCCTTTTCTGCCACCATTAATATAAGAACATGTTTGTGTACTCAGTTTTGGTTTCAACCTTGTCGTTATGGGTGTTGTAAGATTGTTAGTTTTGTACACACTTATATGCACCACTGTCTTTATCATGGTTGATGTTTGATCATGTGTTTGAGGTTGGATTGTATTCATTGTTAGCCACTGACTTGTATTACCTCCTGTTGGAATGATTTTGTGGCAATATATGTTTAAAGATTGAATGTTGAATTTAGTTGTTTTGCCTTGATATTGTCCCTGTCATGTGCCTCATTGTTCTACAACTTGCCATTTCATTTTTTGTATAAGCTTGACATTCCATTTTGTGTATGCGAAAACCATTCTATCAAAGCTGTTAATCTCAGAAGCCATGCCTTTGTGATCCCTTTACTTCATACATATATGTTAGATGGAGATATTTGTTTGATTATTGCCCAAATTGGTTTTTATTAAGTCTTTTACTACTGCCTATCTATAGATGTTACCACTTGTTTGAGTTTGATTGTCATACTGTCCTGTAACTTGTCCCATCCCTGCCTATATGTATTTGTTCTCAACCCTCATAATGTTTGTATCCTTGTCATTGAGAATACGATCAATCTATGTTTGTACCACTTGGGTGAATAGATGACCCTCTGCTTGTAATTCAGTTTGTTAGCTATCTTTGATTTGAAATAATACTATCATGTTTGATATGCACCATGACTGGTCCAATATTAATTGTCAGTACTGATGTTATTGCTTGTTGATGTTCCACCCTATGATATCATTCTGTTATGCCCCCCATCTAGCATGTTTTCTAAACCAGTCGTTGATATTGGATCCATGTTAGGGTACCTCTTATCTTTTAGCATTGTTTTTGCAAATAGAACAACATACTTGAACTGTTTTTGGAATCTTGGGGAACATCCTTGAAACTGAATTATTATTATGACCTAGCATATCTCTTTCTCTTGCTTTTTCAACTTGCAATTTTGTTAACCATGTGATCTAAATGCTGGCACAGTTCTGCTGCCTTTTCTTTTCTTCAAAGCATGCTTAAGTCTTGAGACTACTTTGATGTGTGAACTGAACTTGCCATGTTGATCTACATCTATGTGTTTGTCTATTAAAGTATATTCCAAGTTGTTTTCACCTCATTTAAATATCCTTTGAACTTGATTGATGCTTGCTGCTAGTTCAATTTGCTTTTTGTGCTAATTTGATTGTCAAATATTCTGTTTATATTAAAAAAAACCATGCCCTACTGTGTTGAATTTTATAGTATGCATGTCCTTGTGTGATTTTCAAAAGAGTATGTGGTTTGCTTGCTGAACATTACTTGCCATGGCTTCGTTTTGGTTTCCTTATCTTGTGTTTTCATATGTGTTTGCTTTTAATGTCCAGTTTGTATGATTGAGCCTTCACTTAATGGTTAGTTTGTGTAGCAATTCTTGATTTTGCATTGACAATCATGTTTCTGCTTCCTTTTACCCGACCATGTATGATTTTGAATGGCTTAGCCTATATGCTCCCCTTTTGTGAGCAGTTGGTGTGATAGTTGGTTCGTGATTAATTTGAAATGTGATGTATGATTGCTGCTACTGCTGTAAGAATTTAACGCTCATATTAACATGACTAAGTTGCTGCTGAACATGGAAGTCATGCTATTGAGAATGTTTGCATCATGTTCAACCATGTTTGTCAATGTATCATCATGCTGTTTTTATCTGAAGCTTTGAGCAAATGATGTAGTTTCTGTTTATTACTGCTTTCCTGCATCCTGATCATTTAACCATATGACATATGTATGTTAGTTCTAGAACAGTTTGTGCCTTCCTTCATTTAGCATGAAAAGTCTTGAAATATTTTCGCCATCATGAATGTTGTTTTGTTTGCATTCAAGTCCTATATTTTCGTAGAGTGTATCATATGAACCTTTGTGCCACATGTTTGATAACCTTTTGGATCTGTCGTACCCTGTTCATAGCTTTGATATGTTTTTGAATTTCCAAATGAGAGCTTTCTTGGACAATCGGTTTATGTAATTGATTTTGCTTGGAATTCACTGTTTGGTAAATTCATATATGTTAAGGTTTTTATCATATGTTCCTGCTCGTTCTAATTGGCAACTGTTGGAATAATCATTGGCATGGCGTGTTGTTAGAGCTGCTTGAGTTGGCTTGTTTGTTCTTTAGGTTTAGAGTACGCGTGAGGATTGATATATTTATTAAGTTAGTTTTGATACCGGATGTAATAGCCACCCCAGTGGCAATCACACAGAATCACACGCCTTGCCTACCTCTGGGACTGGGGTTCGAATCCCCCCTCGCCCCAGTCCTTTTGTTTTTTTTCTGATTTTTCGCTTCTTTTCATATATATATATATATGCGTGTATCCATCATATCTTTAGAGGGCGCGTCCAGCTCAGTTGGCCATGGTTTTAGCATGTGAGCGAGAGGTCCTGGGTTCAAGCCCTAGGAGCACCCTTCCCTTTTTTTAATACTTGGTTACTTTGTTTATTTTATGATTTATGCTTAATTTTTAAAATGTCATAACTTGTTCATTTTTCATCTTTTTTCTTCCCTTCTTTTTGCTATATTCTCCTTATTGAATCTATTTTTCAAATATAAAAAGAAATTAGTAAAAATATAAATTTTTGAGACCTTTATGCATGATTATATTATGAATGTTTATTAGGGCTTTTGTTGCACTTTCTTATTCATCATGCCATGTTATGTCTATCTATCATGTTTGATCATTGTCTAATATGTATAATTCTCACTTTGCATTGTTATCGTGATTTTATCTCATCTCATTATCTTATTCATGTATTATTGCATCATCGTATTTGCATTATAATCTCTTTATCTGGTAATCTTTATAACTATTATCTTTCCCCCATTCCAAAGGGAGATCACCTTAAATTGACTCTTGAAGTCATCTTACCTTCTAGTTTCATCCTTATTTCTTGGCCTCATGAGAGCCAATGAAATCACAACTTAGAGGTAGGTTGGAGTTCTTAAACTCCATGTGATTCTCATCATCATGAGAACTCACTTTCCCTTTTATAACTTAGATTTAGAGAGTTATCGTGAACTCTAAAATGAGCTCATACTCATTTCCCCTTGGAACTTTGGCCATAGTCAATGGTTCCTATCCTTCACCCTTAGATCGGTGAACTACGGATACTCTAATTCCACTCCCGTAAGGATACGTAGGCGCAGAGCGCGATGCTTTGTCGAGTATACTTAGATACAAACCCCTAGGGTTTCAACCTTTAGCATAGCACCCTTAGCAAGCGAGTAAGATATTACAAGTTAAAACAAAAGGTTTCTGTAGAGTACTACAGATACTTAGGGTGCTAATACCTTCCCTTAGTATAACCAACCCCCGAACCTTAGATCTCCCCCCTTTAGGTTTTCTCGATCTTGAACCTTTCCTTTGGATAAATCAAAGTCGGTTGTGAATTCAAAGAAATGTGATGCAAGCTAATTAATAGCTTGTTATCCGATTCTCACCGCAACAGAGACAAACACAATAAACCTGCTCATAAAGATATGCAACAATCAGGTAGCACATAACAGAGGAACTCAGTTCCTACTACCCACAATTCAGATACAAAATAAAATCGGAAAATATTCAACTGAATCTCATATATATATATATATATATATATATATATATATCACATAAAAAGTTTGTCTATCATATACAGATTCATACATGTATAATCTAAAAGAAATATATACATATACACAATATCACAAACGATCTCCCCGACTACCTGGTGCTACATATCAGAGCCGATCGACAAAAGAATGAAGACCTAAGCTTCACAAAAAGACCTCCAGCATCTAATCTGCAATGCCTCATAGAGCATTCAAAACACCAGAAGGGTGAGAAACACAATCATAATATAATTGCATACAATTATATAATAATACCAAAAATACAGATGTAAAATATTCTCACCACAACTTATACCGTAATTCACACACAAAACAACACAATGCATATCTCATATATCCATCACCAAGGCATATATAATCAAGCTCAATGCATTTATCACAACATATATTTATGTATCTCAACTCATCAATTCCATTCACAATTCCACACAAAATCAATCCATTCATGATTTATGCAAATGCAAAGAGACCGACACAACGACTCTATGCAAATGCGGTACCATCCATTCGTCAATCTCAACATTAGTTCACTCAGGAACTATTAGAACCATCGCTTGTCACTTAATGTAACTCCCCGTCGGGCAAACGATGTTCCCCGTCGCTCACACCTCTTTGTATAAGGCACACACCGTTTATGGATCGCTTTAGGTCCTCTTTGTATAAGGCACACGATCCGATCGCTTTAGGTCCTCTTTGTATAAGGCACACGATCGTCTATAATCATCGCTTTAGGTCCTCTTTGTATAAGGCACACGAGGTTATAGCGGATTCCCTCTGGAATTGATTCATCGCTCACACCCCACAAGGGCACACGACATCACAAGAATGCATATCATGATGCTTGGCATACAATGACTCATGACATTCAAATGCGCACATATATGCAACCATAATCATGCATATATAATCAAATACAACACAATGCATTTTCTTACCCTTAGGCCAAAATTCATCATCACAACATTTTATCACATGCATTTTCATCACACAACAACACACAAGTCATACAATATCCATATCAACAGCACATTGCATGATACACCTCAATTACACACAATTATAACGATAAAAGTCGACAAACGACACTATTTCAAATTCCCGACATAATTAAATCGGCCAACAATCTCAAAACCATTTTAATAAGAAAGTACATTTTATTAGCTTTCCAATGATACCAAGAATGTTCAAAACGGATAATCGGCACACAAGTTACGGACGTAAAAAGAAATGGAATCGCGAAAAGACAACATTTTGCACTCCTGCTGGCCATATGCGTATTGCCCTGAGCCATACGCGTATTGCCAACCTCATACGCGTACCATTACGCGTTTCAGCAGATGGCCGAGAAAAATGGTTTTCATTACGCGTATTGCCTCATTTTGCGCCTCCCATACGCATAATGCCCAAGCCAATACGCGTATGGACATGCCTGATACGCGTAACGGCAGAGGAAAGCCAGAATTTTTCTGCGAAATTTTTTCTGCGAAATTCATTCAAAGCCCACTCCAAGTTTCACCTAAACACCAGAAAATTACCAATAGATTGCACAACAACATATATCTAACATGTATCAACCATAAGGGACCTGAAAACATGATTTCCGACACAATTTAATCGAATTCTAACACTTTCAACATATTATGGGTTTTGTTCTACATCCAATTTCAATCCAAAAACAACCAAATACAAACATACATAATCATACACAAGTATAATATAATCTAGTTTCGCACCCTTACCCGATTTAATTGTGTTTTCAATAGTCGGTTGATCGATTTCTCAAATCCCAAGTTTTCTCTCTTTTTCTTCTCTTCTTTTCCTTCTTTCTCTTTTTCTTCTTCTCTTTTTCTTTCTCTCTAATTTTATCTCTTTCTATTTTTACTAACTTAAGAAAAAAATAAAGTGAAATGACCAAAATACCCCTACACTCAAATATCTCGCAAACGCTCTCAAAACGCGATAAAACTTATTCACGACGAAAAATAATATATTATCAAATAAAAGTCAAAAATAAAATAAAATAATAATAAAATAATCAAATCGACTCGAAGAAATAAAACTAACTAAAACTGGGGCGTTACAACTCTCCCCCACTTAGAAATTTTCGTCCTCGAAAATATTACCTGAGACGAACAACTCTGGATACGACTCCCGCATCTGAATCTCCAACTCCCAAGTCAAATTGCCCTCGGCAGCGCCTCCCCGCGCTACTTTCACAGGCGCAATATCCTTGCCCCTTAACCGCTTCAACTCGCGATCCAAAATCCTCACTGGTAATGCCTCCACCGTAAGGTTCTCCCTTACCTCAACCTCATCCATCGGAATCACATGCGACGGATCCGGAACATACTTCCGAAGCTGTGAAACATGGAACACATCGTGCAAATTCGAAAGACTCGGCGGCAACGCCACCTGATAAGCCACAGCACCCACTCTCGCGGATATCTGATAAGGACCAATAAACCGAGAAGTAAGCTTCTTCGACTTCAATGCACGACCAACACCCGTCACCGGTGTAACTCTCAAAAATACATGATCGCCCTCTTGAAACTCAATATCTTTCCTCCTTCGATCATGATAACTCTTTTGCCTACTCTGAGAAGCCTTCATTTTCTCATGAATAAGTTTCACCTTTTCCGTAGTCTGTTGCACTAACTCCGGTCCAACCACCGAACTCTCACCAGATTCATGCCAACACAAAGGTGTTCGACATCTTCTCCCATACAACGCTTCAAAAGGTGCTATTCCAATACTCGAATGAAAACTGTTGTTATACGTGAATTCCACCAACGCAAGATAACTATCCCAAGCACCACCTTGCTCAAGAACAGAAGCTCGCAACAAATCTTCCAACGACTGAATAGTTCTCTCGATCTGACCATCCGTCTGCGGATGATAAGCAGAACTCAATCTCAACTTGGAACCTAACGCCTTTTTCAAACTTTCCCAAAATCTGGAAGTAAACCTCGGATCTCGATTTGAAACAATACTCAACGGAACACCATGCAATTTCACAATCACACTGATATAAATCTCAGCCAACCTTTCCAAAGAAAAACTGATGTCAATCGGAATGAAATGTGCCGATTTAGTCAGCCTATCCACAATCACCCAAATGGCATTATGTCCCCTCTGAGTATTAACCCTGTCACAAAATCCATAGAAATATTGTCCCATTTCCACTCGGGAATATCCAACGGTTGCAACAATCCACTAGGCTTCTAATGTTCTACTTTAGACTTCTGACACGTCAAACACGCATAAACAAACTGAGCCACATCCCTCTTCAATCCAGACCACCAAAAGATCTTCTTCAAATTCTGATACATCTTATTAGCTCCCGGATGTATGCTCAAACTACTCCGGTGTCCTTCCTCCAAAATCATCTTTTTCAAGTCCGAATCATCAGCAATACAAATCCTACCACGAAATCTCAAAACACCCTTATCATCCACTTTAAAGTCACCATTCACACTTTGATCTCCAACCATCAACAAATCAACAAATTTCACATCCAACTTCTGTTTCTCGCTAACGGTTAACAGAAAATCATTAGTAACCTTTAACATACCAAGCCTCACGCTATCAAATGTCAATTCACACACCAAACTCAAATCTCTAAATGCTTCCAAAAGTTCCCACTCTTTAACCATTAAAGCAGACATATGCAAAGATTTCTGGCTTAACGCATCGGCTACCACATTAGCTTTACCAGGATGGTAATTCAAGCTAAAATCACAGTCCTTCAAAAATTCCAACCATCTCCGTTGCCTCATATTCAACTCTTTCTGATCAAACAAGTATTTCAAACTTTTATGATCACTAAAGACTTCGAATCTTGCACCATAGAGATAATGCCTCCAAATTTTCAATACAAAAACCACTGCCGCTAATTCCAAATCTTGAGTAGGGTAATTCTTCTCATGAATCCTCAATTGACTCGAAGCATAAGCCACAACCTTACCTTCCTGCATCAACACTCCACCTAAACCAATCAAAGACGCATCACAATACACCAGAAACGGTTCAGTAGGATTCGGTAAGACCAAAATCGGAGCTGTAGTCAATCTTCTCTTCAGCTCACTAAAACTTTCCTCACACTGAATATCCCAAATGAACGCTTTACCTTTACAAGTCAACTGGGTCAATGGAAGTGCTGACTTGGAAAAACCTTCAATAAATCTCCGATAATATCCAGCTAAACCCAAAAAGCTTCTAATTTCAGTAACAGATCTAGGAGCCTCCCATTGTAGAACTGCATCTGCTTTAGATGGATCCACAACGATACCATTACCTGAAATCACATGCCCAAGAAAACTCACTTCTGACAATCAGAACTCACACTTGGAGAACTTGGCAAAAATTCTCCTCTCCTTCAAAATTTGCAACGCAACACGCAAATGTTCCGCATATTCCTCCCGGGACTTAGAATAAATCAAGATGTCATCAATAAACACCACAACAAATCGATCCAAATGCTCATGGAAAATACGATTCATATACTCCATAAACACACCTGGCGCATTAGAAACCCCGAACGGCATCACAGAATATTCGTAATGACTGTATTGTGTCCTAAAAGCCGTCTTCTGAATATCTTTCTCTTTCACTCTAATCTGATGATACCCTGACCTCAAATCAATCTTACTAAACATACAAGCACCTACCAACTGGTCCATCAAATCATCAATTCTCGGAAGAGGATACTTATTCTTAATCATCACCTTATTCAGCTTGCGATAATCAATACACAGTCGCATACTTCCATCTTTCTTCTTCACCAATAAAACTGGAGCACCCCAAGGCGATACACTCGGTCTCACAAACCTCTTTTCTAACAATTCATTCAACTGCTTCTTTAACTCAACCAACTCAGATGCCGACATACCATAAGGTGCCATAGATACAGGTCTAGTACCAGGAACTAGGTCTATAGAAAACTCCACCTCTCTCTCTGGCGGCAAGTCCAAAATATCCTCTGGAAACACCTCTGGAAACTCACACACAACTGGAAACACATCAAGTACAACTTTACTATCCACTGTCAACGATGCAAACAACCCAAAGAACTAAGCTTCATCCGCCAAAAGTTTCTTCAACTCTTTGGTAGATAAGAAACTCGATTCCTCGTCTTCTTCAAGAGAAGGAAATCTCACCAACTTATGATAACAATCAATATGAACCCGATTGAACTGCAACCAATTCATACCCAGAACCACATCTAAACCCTCCAACAGCAAACACACCAAATCCATCTCAAAATCTTTACCATAAATGGTCAAAGGACAACTTAAACAAACTAAAGAAGTAGTTACCGACCCCATTGCTGGAGTATCAATAACCATCTCTCCACCCATCGAAGACAACAAAAGATTCAAACGCTTCGCGCACTCAGACGAAATAAATGAATGAGTCGCTCCAGTATCAATAATAGCAACTAAAGGCGTACTATTAATAAAACTAGTACCTCTGATCAGACGGTCTGCACTTGTAGTCTGAGTCCCTGCCAATGCAAAAACTTTCCCTCCAGCCCGAGCTTGCTTTAGTTTCAGACACTTCGTACTAATATGACCAGGTTCACCACAGTTGAAACACTTCACCACATTCCTCTTACAATCAGCTGCAATATGTCCTAAACCTCCACAATTGGAACACTTTCTCATATCCTTCCTACATTCAAACTGACGATGTCCTAAGTCACCACACCTAAAACATCTCGGAGGATTAGACATACCTCCCCAACTTGGCCTTTTCTCAAAATTACCCCTTTGCTTACCCTTATCAGCTGGCGTCACATAAGGACCACCACGAAATAGTTGCTTCCCTTTCCTTTCATTCACACTCTTATAGTGAGTAGAATGGGCTTTGTTATCTTCCTCATAAATCCTACAACAATCCACCAAATCTAAAAACCTCCTAATCCTTTGATAACCGATTGCCTGCTTAATTTCAGGACGCAGTCCGTTCTCAAACTTCACACATTTGGAAAACTTTGCAGTTGCTTCAGCATAATGTGGGTAAAACTGTACAAGTTCCACAAACTTAGCAGTGTAATCAACAATAGACATATTACCTTGTTTCAACTCCAAGAACTCTATTTCCTTCTTTCCTCTTACGTCTTCAGGAAAATACTTCCTCAAAAACTCCCTGCTAAACAAAGTCCAAGTGACCTCTTCATCTCCAGCTTCTAACATATGACGCGTACTAACCCACCAATCATCAGCTTCCTCCTGCAACATGTGAGTACCCAGTCTCACCTTATGTTCCTCAGCACAGTCCATTACCCGAAAGATTCTTTCAATCTCCTTAAGCCAAATTTGTGCACCATCAGGATCATGTCTCCCTTTGAAGACAGGCAGTTTGTTCTTCCTGAACTCATCATTCCCACCCGCATTAGGTGCACACTGCACAACCCGAGCCATAGCTTGCATAGCAGCATCCAAGGTAGCATCATTCCTACCATCCATATTCTGTTCATTTCCAATAACAGCAACTATGCTTAAACAAACAGCTCACCCAAACACAACGACCAACAAGGACTGACACAAACTGACATGGACTGGCTCTGATACCACTTAATGTAACACCCCCAATCTGTACCTCCAATTAAATAAAGCGATAAAAATTTCATCAGAGTATAATTAAACATTCATGGCATAGACGGAGGCGTCACATCAATTGAGACAAACACAATAAACCTGCTCATAAAGATATGCAACAATCAGGTAGCACATAACAGAGGAACTCAGTTCCTACTACCCACAATTCAGATACAAAATAAAAGCGGAAAATATGCAACTGAATCTCATATATATATCACATAAAAATTTTGTCAGTCATATACAGATTCATACATGTACAATCTAAAAGAAATATATACATATACACAATATCACAAACAATCTCCCCGACTACCCGGTGCTACATATCAGAGCCGACCGACAAAAGAATGAAGACCTAAGCTTCACAAAAACACCTCCAGCATCTAATCTGCAATGCCTCATAGAGCATTTAAAACACCAGAAGGGTGATAAACACAATCATAATATAATTGCATACAATTATATAATAATACCAAAAATACACAAGTAAAATATTCTCACCACAACTTATACCATAGTTCACACACAAAACAACACAATGCATATCTCATATATCCATCACCAAGGCATATATAATCAAGCTCAATGCATTTATCACAACATATATTTATGTATCTCAACTCATCAATTCCATTCACAATTCCACACAAAATCAATCCATTCATGATTTATGCAAATGCAAAGAGACCGACACAACGACTCTATGCAAATGCGGTACCATCCATTCGTCAATCTCAACATTAGTTCACTCAGGAACTATTGGAACCATCGCTTGTCACTTAATGTAACTCCCCGTCAGGCAAAAGATGTTCCCCATCGCTCACACCTCTTTGTATAAGGCGCACGGCATTTATGGATCGCTTTAGGTCCTCTTTGTATAAGGCACACGATTCGATCGCTTTAGGTCCTCTTTGTATAAGGCACACGATCGTCTATAATCATCACTTTAGGTCCTCTTTTGTATAAGGTACACGATGTTATAGAGGATTCCCTCTGGAATCGATTCGTCGCTCACACCCCACAAGGGCACACGACATCACAAGAATGCATATCATGATGCTTGGCATACAATGACTCATGACATTCAAATGCACACATATATGCAACCATAATCTTGCATATATAATCAAATACAACACAATGCATTTTCTTGCCCTTAGGCCACAATTCATCATCACAACATTTTATCACATGCATTTTCATCACACAACAGCACACAAGTCATACGATATCCATATCAACAGCACATTGCATGATACACCTCAATTACACACAATTATAACGACAAAAGTCGACAAATGACACTATTTCAAATTCCCGACATAATTAAATCGGCCAACAATCTCAAAACCATTTTAATAAGAAAGTACATTTTATTAGCTTTCCAACGATACCAAGAATGTTCAAAACGGATAATCGGCATACAAGTTACGGACGTAAAAAGAAATGGAATCGCGAAAAGACAACATTTTGCACCCCTCCTGGCCATACGCGTATTGCCCTGAGCCATACGCGTATTGCCCATCCTCATACGCATACCATTACGCGTTTCAACAGATGGCCGAGAAAAATGGTTTTCATTACGCGTATTGCCTCACTTTGCGCCTCCTATACGCGTATTGCCCAAGCCAATACGCGTATGGACATGCCTGATACGCGTAACGGCAGAGGAAACCCATAATTTTTCTGCAGAATTTTTTCTGCGAAATTCATCCAAAACCCACTCCAATTTTCACCTAAACACCAGAAAATTACCAATACATTGCACAACAACATATATCTAACATGTATCAACCATAAGGGACCTGAAAACATGATTTCCGACACAATTTAATCGAATTCTAACACTTTCAATATATTATGGGTTTTGTTCTACATCCAATTTCAATCCAAAAACAACCAAATACAAACATACATAATCATACACAAGTATAATATAATTGAGTTTCGCACCCTTTCCCAATTTAATCGTGTTTTCAATAGTCGGTTGATCGATTTCTCAAATCCCAAGTTTTCTCTCTTTTTCTTCTCTTCTTTTCCTTCTTTCTCTTTTTCTTCTTCTCTTTTTCTTTCTCTCTAATTTTCTCTCTTTCTATTTTTACTAACTTAAGAAAAAAATAAAGTGAAATGACCAAAATACCCCTACACTCAAATATCTCGCAAACGCTCTCAAAACGCGATAAAACATATTCACGACGAAAAATAATATATTATCAAATAAAAGTCAAAAATAAAATAATATAATAATCAAATAATCAAATCGACTCGATTAAATAAAACTAACTAAAACTGGGGCGTTACACTTATCATACCATGATAGAGCTTCTGACAAATCTTGTTATTTACGTCACCTTTCTCCATAATGCATGTAGGATGCATAGGAGTCTTTGCTAGTTTTCTATCTCACATGTCAAATTTCTTCAGGAGCTCTTTTGTGTACTTGCTTTGATGAATATATGTGGCTTCTGGAGTTTGATTTATTTGTATTCCCAGAAAGTACTTTAGCTCTTGCATCAGACTCATTTCAAACTCTGCCTGCATTAGCTTAGAAAACTCTTGACAAATAGATGAATTAGCATAACCAAAAATTATGTCATCTACATAGATTTGGCATATCATAAGATCGTTTCCAAAGTTTTTAAAGAAAAGAGTAGTGTCCATTTTGCCTCTGGTAAAGTCATTTTCTAAAATAAAAGAACTTAGTTTATCATACCAAGCTCTGGGAGCTTGTTTCAAATCATACAATGATTTTTTAAGTTTAAAAACATGTTCTGGAAACATGATGTTTTCAAAACCTAGAGGCTGGTGAACATATACCTCTTCAGGAATGTATCCATTTAGAAACGCACTTTTGACATCCATTTGATATAAACTTATACCATTATTAACATCAAAAGAAATTAAAAGACGGATAGATTCTAACCTGGATGCTAGAGCAAAGGTTTCATTGTATTCAATACCTTCTTGTTGATTGTAACCTTGTGTAACCAATCGTGCTTTGTTTCTAACAACTTCTCCTTTCTCATTCAATTTATTTTTAAACACCCACGTGGTTCCAATAACATGAGTCCCCTTTGGCTTTGGCACCAGATCCCAAACATTATTTCTGGAGAACTAATTTAGCTCTTCTTGCATTGCTAGAATCCAGTCATTGTCCTGAAGTGCTTTTTCACAAGAGGTTGGTTCTATGAGAGACACCAATCCCAAGAGCATTTCCTCAGTTTGTTTAAATGTGGATCTTGTTCTAACAAGTTCAGCTTTGTCTCCTAAAATCAATTCTTCATAAATGGTTTGTCTATGCCTTTTCTTTTTCTGGACTAGTGGACATTTAGTTTGTTCTGATGTATCTTTATCAACGTCCTTTGAGTCTTTGTCCTCATGTTCTCTTGCCTTTTCTCCAGACCTTGAAAGGGTTATTTCTAGATCTCCAAAGTTCTCAACTAGCTTTGACTTTTCTGAGTCAAGCTTATCATCGAATCTAACATGTATTGACTCTTCCACAATACATGTTTTTGTATTGTATACTCTGTAGCCCTTAGAGCGTTCTTTTTCCTTTTCTCCAAACCCTCCAAAAGCATGGAAATAAGAAATGTTGGGTTTTCTTCCCTTACACAATTCATAAAAAGTCTTCTCCAAAATAGGTCTGATAGAGATCCTATTCTGAATGTAACACGTTGTATTCACAGCTTCTGCCCAAGTGCTTAGCAACATTAGTTTCGTTGATCATGGTTCTGGAAATCTCTTGCAATGACCTATTTTTCCTCTCTACAACTCCATTTTGTTGTGGCGTTATAGGGCAGGAGAAATAATGGGATATGCCATTAGAGTCAAATAGCTTTTTAAACCATTTGTTCTCAAACTCACCACCATGGTCACTTTTGACTCTAACGATCATTGAATCAAACTCATTTTGCACTTTAGAACCAAAACTAGTAAACACATAATGCAACTCATTATTGTGCCTTAGGAATTTTACCCATGTCCAACGACTGTAATCATCCACAATGAAAAGTCCATATTTCTTACCATTGACTGATGCTGTTTTTATTGGACCAAACAAGTCAATGTGTAAAAGCTCTAAAGGTCTAGAGGTGGAAACAACATTTTTATATTTGAAAGATGTTTTTGAAAAGTTGCCTTTCTGACATGCTTCACAGAGAGCATCTAAAGTAAACTTCAGCTTAGGAAGGCCTCCGACTAACTCAAGTTTATTTAGTTGAGAAATCCTCCTCATGCTAATATGACCCAAGCGTCAATGCCACACCCACTACTCATCATTAATATACATCAAGCATTTAACATCTTGGTTTTTAAAATCTGAAAGCTTTATCTTGTAAATGTTGTTTTTCCTTTTTCCAGTGAATAGAACTGTGCCATCTTTCTGACTAACAACCTTGCACATTTTTTGATTAAAAATAATGTCATAACCGTTATCACTTAATTTACTTATGGATAACAAATTATGAATTAGACCCTCAACATAAAGTACATTAGATATAGAAGGAAGAGATTTGTTACCAACTATTTCAGATCCTTTAATTTTTCCTTTCTGGTTTCCTCCGAACCCTACATACCCAAAATCTTTAAGTTACGGGCTTTGGAACATATGTTTTCTTCCCGTCATGTATCGTGTGTATCCAGAGTCTAGGTAACATGACTGGTGTTTTAACTCTGAAAGTCTTCTGTGTCTGAATCAAAATCTGCTTCATCTTTTCGAGGGATCTTCTCATCACAAATTCGAACGTTAGCCACCAGCGCTACATTAGCTTGCTCTTCTTCTGAGTCTTCTTCAGAGGAATCAGAATCATCCCATGTTTCTATCAACTCTTTCTTCTTGCTTTTCAAGGTTTTCTTCTGATGGAGGCTAAACTCTCATAGGCTAAATGGTGTCAGAACATATATGACCAGTTGAATTTAATTGAGGATAAGAGAATGACGGTTTTATGCATGGCTAGCTGTACCAGCAGAGGATGAAGAAAGCTTTTGACAAAAACGTTCGACCTCTTGAATTCAAAGAGGGTGACCTTGTGCTTAATAAAATTCAATCTTTCATCACTTATTCTAGGGGCAAGTGGATTCCTAACTATGATGGTCCATGCTTTGTCAAGAAAGTCTTCTCAGGCGGTGCTTTAATTTTCGCAACTATGGATGGGGAGGAGATCACTCGTCCTGTGAATATGGATGCAGTTAAAAAGTACTATGCCTAAAAATGAAAAAGGACAGCTCGCTAAGTCGAAAACCTGAAAAGACGGCTTAGGCAAAAATGAGCGTCTCGACAGACTGAAAACCCGAAAGGGAGGTCCAGGCAAAAATTAGAGACATAAAACAGAAATATCATCCTGCTAGATTGAAAACCTGAAAAGGAAATCTAGGTAAAAGTTAGGGATAAGGCTAGTCAACTGCATCAAATCAGATTGGATTGTCAAAATCTGTTTCTATCATCAAAGACTCATCAATTAGATCGTCGGAAGCTCAGAGCATATGGAATTTAAAGTTGTTTAGGAGGATAATGGTCATTGTTTTGATGTAACCTTTCCATTATTACCATTTTCCAACTTTGTAATGATCCATGGAGTCACTCCATTTGCTAACTACCATTCAATTTGTTGGCAATCCTTATATTTATTTCTATCTTGCAAAATGTCTTTTATTTTCGATAGCCGTTTTTGAAACAAATTTAAAATTGTTTTCTAAAATGCGTGTGTGTTTTACTTTGACTTATGAATACTAAAAGGACATTAACAGTTCTCCAAGATAGATAGGCTTTCAAATACAGAGCTACACTATTCTCATAGCATTCTTATCCCATGTCCCTAGTAAGTTCCTACTTCAGGTGGTCGTAATAATTCCTAGGTGAGTCTCTACTTCAAGCAATTATGGCATGTTTGATGCAAGATTTCCCTAGTTGGTGGCCTAAGAATTCCCAATGAATTTCCTTGGCTTCATCCTTCCCTAGTGAAGTGGATGTTTATTTCATTCCTCAGTTAATTTTTTATAACTCCACTCTTCTCCAATGAAGTGAATGTTTATTTCATTCCCCATGGAGTCTCAACTCTGACATCTACAGCTACGACTTTGATTCGAGCTTCCCCAACGAAGTGGATATTTATTTTATCCCATGTGAGACCCTCAGCTCTGGCATCTCCAATTACAATTCTCATTCAGATTGCTTCCGTTCATAGTGGAAATTTTATTTTATTCCCTATGAAGTCTCTCTAATCATGAGTTTGATCCTTTCCCAGTGGATCTTTGTCATACCCAACAGAGTCACCAGATTTATCTTGACAATCCCCTAAATGAAGTCATGATGTTATATCCCCAAGTGGATTACTCTCTCTTCCCTAGGGATTTGAAGCCTTGAAGTATGATTTTAATTTCATATGTGGCTTCCCATTCATCCCTAGTGATGTTTCTATCTTTTGAAGATTGGATAAGTATCCTTGTCGAGATGTTTATTTCATCTCTAGTTTACTTCTCCCTGTTTTTTTTGTCAGCATAAGCATAACATGACATACATACATTCATACAGATATACATGGCATATGTACATTTTGCAATCTTCTGATAGTTATTTGATTCATTCACTTTGGTTATGTTTATCCCCAGGTGACTTGGTTTGTCTTCTCTCCCTAGTAGAGTCGTCAGCTTTAAGCAGAAAATGCACATCTATCCTAGTTCCCAACTGAGTTTGATCCTCGTGGAATATTTCTGCTTTAGTTATCTTTTCCGTTTCTGGATAAGATAAATCCCTAGTTGAGTTCATTCCTCAATGGATAGAGTCTTGCTTGATCGTTTCTCTTCAGTTATTTTTTAGATTGAACTTTGGTCCATGACAATTATGCTTTTGAATCTCTCTATGCTGTTGAACCCAGATTGAGCGTGCATTTATTTTTCATTTTGTCTCCCTAGAAAAATATCTTTTGAAGAACACCATTGAAGACAAAATCTCATTCTCCAGCAGTGTTGTTATAACATCTTAGAATTTATATCTAGACAACAAGTGGCAGCCTCTTTATTTAAGCAGCTTGTTTTATTCTCAGGTTTTCTATTTGGATGGAAAATTGTAGTCTCTTTCCAAGGCAGTTTATCTATCCCCAACAAGTTATCAAGATTATCAATTTTTCTTCACTCAAATGGCATCTCTCCGAAAGTCTGTCAGAGAAGTTTGTTGAAGACCTTACAAGTGGTTTCTCTTTATTTGAGATATTTCTTTACAAGGATTTTATTACAATTGGTGATGTTCTCCCCAGCGAGTTCACTCCTCAATTTGCTTCAATCAAATGGTATCTCTTCGAGAAGTTTGGTTAAGATTCAGATGATATTTCTCTTTATTTGAGAAGACATGTTTACAAATTAACCGGCTTGCATCTTTTTTTGAAGATCCCCGGTGAAGCTTCCAAATCTACAGTAAGTTGGATCCCACTGAAGTCATGAATCTCCAGTGAAATTCCAGTCCCCTGTGAGGATACTTTCTCACAAGTATACACCTCTCCAGGAAAAAACCAAGACTTTGCTCGAGGAAGACAACCTCGTAGCATTTATTTCAAGACTTTGCTCGAGCCAGACAACCTCACAACTTTTATTTCAAGACTTTGCTCGAGGCTGAAAACCTCGTGGCATTTATTTCAAGACTTTGCTCGAGGCAGACAACCTCACAGCTTTTATGTCAAGACTTTACTCGAGGAAGACAACCTCGTGGCATTTATTTTCAAGACTTTGCTCGAGGCATACAACCTTGCAACTTTTATTTCAAGACTTTGCTCAAGGCAGACAACCTCGCAACATTTATTTCAAGATTGTGCTCGTGGCATACAACCTCACAGCATTTATAAACCTGCTCGTGGCATACAACCTCGAAGCGTTGGAAGGTTTATCTTTACCCTTTTCAGTAAAAGAAGAAACTGAGACTTGCTCGTGGCATACAACCTCGAAGCGTAGGGAAGGTTTATTTACCCTTTCTAAATGGATCATTTAGTTAAAGGAAGAAGTTGTATCATATATTGATCGCAGAAGCTTATTTTTGGTCAAATACCTATTGCTTAGGCTACCATATACTTGGTAGTTGGTAATCTTTCCTTATGGGTTAGACACCTTTGTCTAGGTTATCATATGTTTGGTAGTAGGTTGTCTTTTCTCTTGAGTTTATTACCTTTTGCTTAGGCTATCATCTGTTTGATAGTGAGTAATACTCTTTTCTTTTGGTCAGATACCTTTGCTTAGGCTACCATTTATTCGGTAGTAGGTCATATTTCGTTTCAGGTTATTATCTTTGCTTAGGCTATCATGTTTGATAGTAGGTAATACACCGTATCTTTTGATCAGCTACCTGTTTCTAAGGCTACCGTACACCCGGTAGTAGGTAATCTTTCCTTCATATTCTAGACACCTTTGCTTAGGCTGCCACAAGTTGGTAGTAGGTGATCTTCCTTTTCAAGTATATTACCTCTGCTTAGGCTATCATATGGTTGATAGTAGGTAATATGTCTATCTATTTTTGGTCAGATACCTTTGTTTAGGCTACCATGTGTTGGTAGTAGGCCATCTTTCCTCCTGAGTGATTACCTTTGCTTAGGCTATCATATGTTTGATAGTAGGTAACACATCTCATCTTTCGGTCAGGTGCCTTTGGTTTAAGCTACCATGAGTCTGGTAGTAGGTACTCTTTCCTTTCTGGTTTATTATCTTTGCTTAGGCTATCATCTGTTTGATAATAGGTAATATACGTTCCTTTGTTTTTCTGGATACCTTTGCTTAGGCTACCATATGTTGGTAGTAGGTCATCCTTCCTTTCAGGCTTATTACCTTTGCTTAGGCTACCATGTTTGGTAGTAAGTAATACACATCTTTGTTCTATTGGAGATACCTTGTGTTTAAGCTATCCCCAGTGATAATTAGTAGTCTTTTCTCCGTGAAGTTGTCAATCTTCCCCCGGTGGAGTTGCAACCTTTTCCTAGTATACACATTTCTCTTGTGGCATTTTCCCCACATAATCCTTGTCTTGCATTCATGTCATATCATATCATATCATAAGCACCTTGTGGCATCCTAGGGCCAAAAATTGTGCATGTTTGTATTTAATTCTCTCCTATCTCGTCGAGACGAAGATTGCAATCTCCATATCTCCGGATAGAAGAACCTTAAATAAGGGCATCTGTCACACCCTAATTTGTAACCTTAAGATTCCACCTCATTTGCATCATTTTGCATAGCATACATCATTTCATGTGTGTATTTTTGTGTATTTACTAACCCTTTTAAATTCAAGAACATGTGTTTTGGTTGTGTTTTGATCATGTGCTAGGGTTTTGCTCTCAAGAAGCTCAAAAGTTGACCAGTCAAAGAATTATGGGACCCACAATCTCTCAAGCCCTAATTCATTCAATATTTATCAAGGGTATCTCCTCATCAACAATTAAGTGCAAAGTTTAATTGAATCAATATCAATTAGTCTCAAGTCATCTGGTGCACCCAAATTAGGTTTTGACCTAATTTAACCCTTGGGTTGACTTTTGAAGCAAGGCATGATCCAATACCTCAAAATATGTTTCAAATACCTCAAATGCATCATATTAGTCCATTCACATGATTTGGATTGATCCAAGAAGCTTGATTCATAAGCAATGGAATAAGTCAAGTTCATTTGATGAAGAGTCAACTGTGATCAAAACTGAATTTGACTTTTGAGAATTTTGGTCAAACATGGACTCCTCAAGTCAAGGATCATGAAAATATGTGATTTGGATCATGACCAATCAAGAAAATCAAGGAAAACATCCAAGGATCATGATTTGGAAGAATTAGGATTTCCTAAATTTTTCTAAGTTATGAAATTCAATGATTTTTGCCATACTTCCCAAGTCCATAACTTCCTCATCAAGCAACCATTTTCTTTGCTCCAAAGACCAAAATGAAGATCTTGTTTCATACTACAACTTTGTCATATAGGATGATTTTCAAAAGATGCATGGGTGAAGAGATATGAGGCTATGAAGTGGAAGGTTCAATACTTTTGGAGCAAGAACACTTAGAAAATTTTTCAACCAAATCTGCCTTGTCATGAAGCCAACGTTGCAAGCATTTTTCATCATGATTCCAACTGAATCAAGAAAAGTGGTCAACATGAAAGTTGTAGAGGATGTTTCAAGCTTTCTAAAGAGTACAAGAACACAAATTTATCATGCTTGAGCTAGGAGTTTCTAAGACATGAAGTTGGCTCATCCAAGTTGATTTTTAGGTCACTTCCATGGCAAGTTCATGACCAAATCCAAGCCAAACCTACATAATATTGCTTTGTCGGTCATGCTGCTTCTAAATCACACCATAATCTGAGAATTAAACAAGTTCTTGGTGCATTACACAAGAGATTCAAGCATTGTCCAAGTTTTCATACCATTTATGGAATGTTTTGCATAAAGTGCCATGACCATTCTTGTAAAGGTAACTTTTGCCAAACCACTTGTGCATTGAGCCTCTAAATGGTTCCCTCTAATCATACTTATCTCCTAATGCTCAGAAGCAACATCTAAACATCAGAAAAGCACAGCCATATCCCCTAAATCACTCAAACTTTTCATCATAGTCAATGCTACCTTCTTGTGCAAATGGAACCAAATCCTCCAAACCACAATTCCAAATGAACTAAACCTAGTTCTTGCAAGTCACATAAAACCTCTATTTATCACACCTCAGAACCTAACACACTGAAAAAACACTTGAGCAATCCTACACACCAGAACTTGCATCAAAGCACATTACACCACAAACTCCATTTTCACAAACTTGTCCAAAACACTCCATAATCATAAAACCAAGATGTCATGGGTTCAAGCCCTAGTGGCAGCAACCTTTCTTTTTTATCACTTGGTTGACTTATGTTTTTTTTCCTATTTTTTAATCATATCTCATGTTTCATTTATCCTTTCAATCTAATTTTTTGCACACATCTTATTTATTGTGTATTTTGTGAACATGTGAACAAATTCCAAAATATTATTTATTTTACCCATTTTCATTATGTTGAAAACATGTCCATTTTATGTGTTTTTTTTGGACTTTTCATGTTTGTCTTGAGTTGTTTCCTCAACCAAATGACTCATAAATGTTTGTGTGACCATTTTTATGTCTTGCACCATGTCTAAATGTCATGCCTTTGTTTCCCACCTTGACTAAATGTGCCATATTGTCACCATGTTCAAGTACTTTCTTTCATGAACTTATTTGTCAAAGTATGATTGCATTTCCTAGGGTGTAGGATTGATCTTATGTTTATCATGCTCTTGTCCCTCATCTTGTATGCATGTTGTTCCCTTTTAGATTTAAGTGTTGTTTTCACCTGTCTAATTATGATTCTTGTGATCTTTGTTTATGTTTGTATGCCATGATGCATGTCTTGTGATGTTCATCTTGTTCTTCCACAAGTATTTCTTTCACAAGCTCCTACCTTGTTAAGCATGTTATTTGTCTTACATTTTGTGTCCATGAATTGTTATGTGAACCTTTGTTATGATTTTGTTCATGTTCACCATGTCTAAATCATGTTGTTGTTTTGTTCATGATGTTGTTTATCAATTCAATGCATGTTTATGTGACTATTGTTATCCATTCCAAGGGAAGGGTATTGTTGTTGACTTCTTGGTCATTTGCATTTGCATTTTTGCATCTTCTTGTATATATCTCTTTGTAATCCTAAAACCTACTATCCCTTAGGAAGTCTCCCTTAGGATTACCTTCAACTTAGACATTTTCAATTAAGGTTTCCCCTTTTCTAAACTCAAAACCATTTTCATTAGAAACCTTGACCTTAGGTCATTGATGTTTCAACTCTCTTCTTAATCAAATGCTTCAAAACACATTGAGCATATTTAAACATCTTTCACAAAGACTAAACAAGACAAACTCAATTCAAATATTTTTTCCACTTTAGATTTTCAAATTTAAAGCCTTTCAAAAATACTAGACACTAGTCATCCTTAGTTGAGATATAAATCTCCTATCCCATAACATTGTTGAAAAAGATGTTGATTCTTTTCCACTTGAGGGAGGTATGTGGCATACTTGTTGATTACAATCCAAGTTGAAGCCCTTCTCTCAACGTGAAGCAAAGATCCCTCTTCCACATGTTTGTGGTGGTCTAGATGAGTATTCTTCGTAGAATGACAACTTGTCTCTTCTTCAATTAAAATCCACCATAACAAACACTTTTCAATTTCTACCACGAACTACGAGGTTTTGATCCTTTATTGGTACGTAGGCACAAGACTTTGTGTCTTGCCAAACACAAAAACAATAAAAAAACATTTCTCTTCTCATCTCCCCAATCAATCCCAATTAGCAAACAAACAAATAACACATATTCAACAAGAGGTTCCTATAGAGTACTATAGATCCTTAGGGTGCTAATACCTTCCCTTAGTATAACCAACCCCCGAACCTTAGATTCTCTTTATTGCTTTATTTTGCATTGCATGTTTATGGGTTATTCTTTATTTACCCCTTCCCTTTGGATAAATTAAAGGTCGGTGGTGATATCTATGATTTGTGAAGCCTAGCTAACTCAATAGCTATGGTCTCTAATTCTCACCGCGATAGGGTTATATTACAAAAAGATAATTGGGCATGTCTCAACTGGATTTGCTGATTTAGTTATCATCAGGGAGAGGGATGAAAATGGGTTAAAAAGCGGAAAGATTGGAAAATCATTTTCCAATCAACTTAACAACAAGAGGTACTCTGGAAATAACTCAGGGAAGGGTAAGACCAATGCCATTACTGCTGATAGGTATACTCAGATACCTTACAATCCTTTTGTGGCTGTCGCGGCTCCTAATCAATCACCTTCTACGCTTCAAATCCAACAACCAAGAGCGCCACCTCCACAAAATCAACAACAACAAAGGTATCCCCGAAGGGAGCAAAAGACGTCGTGGAAGGATTTTGACCCTATACCCTCGAGATACACTCAAATCTTGCCTATGCTAATCCAAAAAGGAGTTGTGGAAATCAAGCCACTAGCGCCTCCTCCTACACCTCTTCCTCGAGGGTATGACGCTAATGCTATATGTGATTATCATGCTGGGTCACCGGGGCATACGACTGAAAAATGTTTGGCCCTTAAGTTTAAGGTACAAGAGCTGCTAGACCAAAAGATTATCACCTTCACTCTTGAAAATCCGAATGTAGGAGATAATCCTTTTCCAGGGCATGCTGGGGCAAGTGTCAATGCCATTAAAGGGATGGAAGAAAATATCCTGATCAGAGGGGTAGACCAAGTGAAGACCTCTATGAAGAAAATAAGGGAAGTATTGATTGGGTATGAGGAGTTTGAAAAACTGCACGCTGATTGTAAGGATTGCATGCTTAATCCTAACAATTGTAAAAAGATGAAGAGGGTTCTCCAACAATTAATGGACCAGGGAATAGTTTAAATTGGCTATGCAAAGAAGATGGATGAAGTGTTAGCCTTAGAATCCTAGGGGCATGTGCCTTTTAAGATTCCTTACCAAAGGAGGGAAGTTGTGACTCCTATTCAAATACCAGTTACAATGCCTGCACAAGAGCCAATTCAAATACCAGTTTCGATGCCTGCACATGCGTTAATTCAAATACCAGTTTCAATGCCTGCACGGGCACCAATTCAAATATCGGTTCCTATACCAGTCAAAATCCCAGTGCTTACAAAGTCTGAAGGTCCTATCGTCTTCCATGTTCCGGCGTCGTTTCCATATGAAAGTACTAAGCCGGTACCTTAGAATTACGACACTACTGCATCCGTGGGAAGGAAGCCTATAGTATTGACGCCAGCTGTTACTAACATAGCTGGTATTGGAGGTATGACCTGTAGCGGTAGAGTGTACTCCTCCGAACAACCTAAGAAGAAAGTTCCTGAAAGTTCTAAAGGGAAAGAGACCATAGATGTGGGGGGAGGGACTTCCAAGAAGAATGTGTCCCACAAAGATGCTGGGGAATTCTTAAGACTCATAAGGAAAAGTGTCTATAAGGTGGTGGACCAATTAAGTCAAACGCCTTCCAAGATCTCCATACTATCCCTATTATTATGTTTTGATTATTATGTTTTGATGCACATAGGGAAGCCCTACTAAAAATCTTGAAAGAAGCACATGTCACCAAGGATATAACAGTGAATCAGCTTGATAAAGTAGTCGCCAATATCTCCGCAAGCACTCGACAGATGAATTTTTTTACTCTCAAAGAAAATTTCCATAGTGTTAGGTCCAGGGATGAAGATTAAGTGGTTACAATTGAAGAGGAAAATAGAGGGATACCAAACTTGGTGTGCCATTGCTCACCAGATATAGCTCTCAACAATTGGAAGACCATCGAGATTCCTGAGAAGATTTCTATTTCGAAGTAATTTACTGTTTTTTCCTTGTTCAAAAAATAACAAGTCCTTTGTTATGCCCAAGACAAATGGACAAGCTTTGTAGGGCCACATTTTTGTTTCGTTGAATTATTTAATAATAAAATTGCATTTTGTTTTCAATCAAGATATTTTTTCTTGCATTTCCGGTTTTTTCAAAATGGTAATATACCTTCTTTCAGTACTTTCATTCACATCATTTCAATTCAAGAAATAAATAATAAAAAAATCTCCCACGTGCAGATTTAAAAATGAACCTAGTGAAAACGACACTGCTATAATCCCTTACAACTTCGAGTTCCCGATTAACCAAGCGGAAGAGGATGATGAGGACGATTGTGAACTCCCCGAAGAGTTAGCCAGACTGTTAAAGCAGGAGGACAAAGTAATACAACCTCATCAGGAACCAATGGATGTGATCAATCAGGAAACTGAAGAAGACAAAAAAGAGGTTAAAGTCGGTGCTTCTTTAAATATGGATATAAAGGAAAGGATGATCAAGTTACTGCGAGAGTATGTAGACGTGTTCGCTTGGTCGTATCAAGATATGCCCGAACTAGATACAAATATTATTAAGCACAAGCTACCACTCAAACCTATATGCCCACCGATTAAACAAAAGTTAAGAATGACTAGACCTGGCATGACTCTTAAAATCAGGGAAGAGGTTAAAAAGAAATTCGACGCAGGGTTCTTAGCCGTGGTGAAATATCCAGAGTGGGTAGCCAATATCGTGCCTGTACCGAAGAAGGATGGGAAGGTTAGAATGTGTGTAGACTACCGAGATCTTAATAGAGCAAGTCCTAAGGATGATTTTCCACTTCCCCACATTGACGTATTGGTGGATAACACTGCTCAATTTTCAGTCTTCTCATTTATAGATGGGTTCTCCAGATACAATCAGATCAAGATGGCTCTCTCCGACATGGAGAAAACTACTTTTATCACTCCTTGGGGCACCTTCTATTACAAGGTAATGCCAATTGGGTTAAAGAACGCTGGGGCAACTTATCATAGGGAAATGGTGACTCTTTTCCACGACATGATGCATAAGGAAATAGAGGTTTACGTCGATGATATGATTGCTAAATCCCAAAATGAGGAAGATCACATAGTCAACTTACAAAAGTTGTTTGAATGGCTGAGAAAGTTCATGCTACGACTAAATCTTGTAAAATACACTTTTGGAGTCAGATCTGGGAAGCTATTGGGGTTCATAGTCAGTAAGAGGGGGTATAGAAGTCGATCCCGAC
Organism: Lathyrus tuberosus; assembly: GCA_022829125.1. Lineage (NCBI taxonomy): Eukaryota > Viridiplantae > Streptophyta > Magnoliopsida > Fabales > Fabaceae > Lathyrus > Lathyrus tuberosus. The sequence continues at coordinate 750,389 of JALAZF010000942.1, read as the reverse complement.
AAAGTGAAGGCCATTCAAGAAATGCCAGCTCCGAGGACAGAAAAAGAAATGTGTGGGTTCATAGGGAGATTAAATTACATTGCTAGAATCATCACACACCTTACTGCTACTTGTGATCCAATCTTCAAGTTGCTAAGGAAAGGTCAAACCATCGAGTTAAATGAAGATTGTCAAAAGGCCTTCGATTGAATCAAGGAATATTTGCAAGAGCCACCCATATTGGTGCCACCGGTGCCTGGAAGACCACTCATAATGTACCTAACGGTGCTTGACAATTTGATGGGTTGTGTACTTGGGAAACATGACAAAACAGAGAGAAAGGAGCATGCAATTTTACTTGAGCAAGAAAGTCACTGATTGTGAATCCAGATATTCACTCTTGGAGAAGACTTGTTATGCTCTTGTATGGGCCACCCGCCGGTTAAGACAATACATGGTGTGCCATACCACTCTCTTGATATCTAGAATGGACCCTATCAAGTACATATTCAAAAAGCTGGTGGTAATTGGGAGAATAGCTAGATGGTAGATGTTACTGAATGAGTACGACATCTAATATGTCACCCAAAAGGCCATAAAAGGGAGTGTACTAGCAGATCATTTTGCTCATCAGCCAGTAGATGACTACCAACCTATGCAATTTGACTTCCCCGATGAAGGCGTTATGGCTATAAGGGATTGTGAGACCCCAGACTCATACGAATGACCTGAGCCCAGATCTTGATGGAAACTTATATTCGACGGTGTCTCAAATGCAGAAGGACATGGGATAGGGGCTATTATAACTTCCCCAACAGGGTTTCATATACCTTTCACCGCTAGGTTATGCTTCGCATGTACTAATAACATGGAGGAGTACGAGGCGTCTTTCTTAGGAATCGACGAGGCCATTAACCTAATAATCAAGATCTTAGAATGGGGATTCGGCTCTCGTCATCAATCAAATCAAGGGAGAATGGGGGACACATAATCCTAAGCTAACTCGACAACGAGACTATGTCTGGAAGATGATCACCTACTTTAATGAGGCCACGTTTCGCTATATTCCTCAGGAAGAGAATCAGCTAGCAGACGAATTGGCGACTTTGGTATCCATGTTCAAAGTCAAGTGGTATAAAGAAGCACTGACTATAATAATCCAACGTCTAGATGAGTTGGCTTACTGTGCAACAGTGGAGGTAGAAGTAGATGATAAACTTTGGTTTCATGATATCAAACAATTCCTCCAGAAACAGGAATACCCTGCAAATCCCTCAAGTGGGGATAAGAAAATGCTTAGAAGATTGGCCGCCCAATTCTTTCTCAACGGGGATGTACTTTATAAAGGAATCATGATATGGGTTTACTCAGGTGTTTGGATGGAAACGAAAAGAACATGCTTATCAAAGAAATACATGAAGGGTCTTTTGGAACTCACGCCAATGGGCATGCAATGGCTAAGAAGATCTTTATAGTGGGGTATTATTGGCTGACTGTGGAATCGGATTGTTTCAAATACGTCAAGAAGTGCCATAAGTGTCAAACCTACGCAGATAATGTGCAGGTACCACCAACTCCTTTGAACGTCCTAACTGCTCCGTGGCCTTTCTCTCTGTAGGGGATAAATATAATTGGGATGATCGATCCGAAAACGTCAAATGACCACCACTTCATTCTAGTTGCCATCGACTACTTCACCAAATGGGTAGAAGTTATCTCCTATATTAACGTGACAAGACAAGTGGTCGTACGGTTTATCAAGAAAGAGGTTATTTGTCGCTATGGGGTTCCTAACAAGATTATCGCGGATAACGGCCTTAATCTAAACAACAAAGTGATGGATGAGTTATGCGAGAGTTTCAAAATCGAACACCATAACTCGTCACCCTATCGACCAAATATGAACGGTTCCGTAGAAGCAGTTAACAAGAACATCAAGAAGATTATCCAGAAAATGGTGAAGACTTACAAGGATTGGCACGAGATGCTCACTTTCGTACTACATGGCTACAGAACCTCAATTCATACTTCGACAGGAGCTACTCCTTTCTCCCTGGTATATGGTACTGAAGCGGTACTCCCTACTGAAGTAGAAATCCCTTCACTAAGGGTTATAATGAAAAACAAGCTGGATGAGGCTGAGTGGGTATAAAACAGATTCGATCAGCTGAACGTCATAGAAGTGAAGCGCATGGCTGCTAATGTCATGGGCAACTATATAAGCGGAGACTCAAAAAGGCATTCAACAGGAAAGTTCGTCCTCGCTTATTCGAAGAAAGAGACTTGGTGCTAAGGAAAATATTACCTATCTATAAAGATCCATGTGGTAAATGGATCCCAGACTTTGAAGGGCCATATATCGTGAAGAGAGCTTTCTCTGGCGGAGCTCTAATGTTGACTACTATGGATGGAGCAGATTTACTATGACCGCTGAACTCTGATTCGGTCAAAAAATACTATGCCTAGAAAAAGAGGATAAAAGCCCGCTAAGTCGAAAACCCTAAAGGGCGACTTAGGCAAAAATTAGGGCGTCTCGGTGGATTGAAAACTCGAAAGAGCAATCCAGGCAAAATTAGAGACTTAAATAAAAAAATAAAACCCGATAAGTAGAACACCCTAAAGGGCAGCTTAGTCAAAAAAGGGTATATCATCCCGGTGGGCTAAGACTCGAAAAGAGTGGTCCAGGCAAAATTAGGGATATCCAAAAGGCACATGACTGAAAGCACTCAAGTCACACCATAATAGGGATTCAAAAAGGAGTGATCAATCCAGCCGTCATATTCAGAAGCGAAGTGTCGTAGCCTCGGAGACTTAGGAATATTAGTTTGTGTTTGAATTCAATAGGGACATAAATATATTTGCTTTTTCTATTGCCATTTTTTATCTTTTTAAATTTGTAGTAATATCTCTTTACAAGAATTAATGTCGATTAATTATGAAATAATGCATTGAAACATTGGGTATAATAAAAAGCTTTTAAGGGAAAAACGTATTTTACTTCGATTTTGAAAACGTTAAAGGGATCATATTTTTCCAACAACGTAATCTAAGCAAGGCATGGGTCTATACATTATCAGTCACTATTTAGCCAACATGGGAGTTTCTTTGAAAGAATAATACACATTTCCAGATATCAAGAGCATCATGGTTTGCTACATTTATCAAGGGTTCAAGGGTCAGGAAGTCGAAATATTACGGAAGATATTCGTTTCCACAAAGACATGCATTGCATATCATAAAAGAGGCGTTAGCCCAAATAATGCATCATGCACAAAAACATACATAAATTCAAACATGCATACTCCTAAACATACATACATGGCATAAGGTTTATACCCCACTCTTAGGGGTCCAATCTCCAGCTATACCAACTACACCATTAAGCACCGTTCTAACAAAGGATTTCCTCAGTGGGCTCATTCACCGTGAGTCTTCCTAAGGATCATTGTCAGCGAGCGAGCAGGTCTCCACCCCTCACATCTCCAACTTAGTAAGCTATCCCAACACACAGGATATGTTCCATCAAATTCACCAGGGTTCTTACAAGGGGTTTCACAAAGGAATTTAGCGAAAGGGGTTCTATTGAATTTTAACCCAAGGTGTTCTATCAAGGGATTTTTCATACAAAAAGGGGGGGTTTCACCAGGGTTTTAGGAAAGGGGTTTCATCCAGAGTGATCAGGGTATCACTAAAAGTCCTACCTAATTCCAGTAGCATGATCGTAGAATCATAGGAATCGTAGGCAAGATCCACCCCGAAGGGTTGAAACGGATCATCAGGGTTAATCAAGGGCTTCCATCAGGGGTTTGTCAGACATTTTTGTCAGAGTTTTTATTATCAGGGGTCCCACCAAAAGATGTCACATGGATTTTATCAAGATATTATCAAGGGTCTTATCAGGGGTTCTACCAGGGTTTACTAAAAAGAAATCAGAGGATCACCAGCATCCTCCGTGACTTCTGTAAATAGGGATATTATACAAGGGATATTGGGATATTAACGGAGCATCAGGGATTGGTCCACACTGACTCTAAACCTATCAACTCTACGATCAAAATTAGGGTTCCTCTTATATTTAATCGTCTCAAAGGCTCATCGCCATCATCATTCTAATTCGAAGCCGATTAAATAGGGGCATCTGTCGTACCCCAAATTTTGACCACATTTCTTTTTCTTTTTTCACTTTTTTTCTGTTTTGTTAAAAACTAATAAGTAAATAGTATTTTTAAAGCTTTTTTTTTTAATTTGGTTTTTCTAAATTAAATACATTTTTTGTATGCGCTTACAAAAAGACGTGTAATTAATATTATTTGTAAAAAGGGGTCAAAAATAAAAAAAAATTTAAAATCAAACTCATTAGCATATTAGAATTTTGGGTTCTATCTAATGTTGAATGAACATAATAATCCATTTGGTAGCAAAAGGATATATATATATATATATATATTCTTGTTTAATTTTCATTTTTTAATATTTTTTAAAATAGTTAAATTTTATTAGTAAAAAAAATAAGTTTAAAACTTAATTTTTATTTTTAACACATTTTCTAAAATAATTTCTATTCACTTTTTACTAAAATAATCTAAAAATATTTTTTATTTTATTTTTCATTTAATTTTAATAAATAAATCATATATATAATTAATCACATCATTTTGTTGATTTTATAAAAAAAATAATTCTAATTTAAGTTCTTTCCCTAAAAAAAATGCCCCTTACACATACAGCATACCGCAGGGGAACAATGTCTGAATACTACAGATCCATTAAATCATTTACTAATTAAAAAAAAAACAATTTCTTAATCAATCATTAATAATAAATTGTTAATAAAAATGGCTAAAATATTGAACTCCAATTTGTGCACGTATTAAAAACCATCTTTCACTACTAAAAATATTGTTATTAAGTAGGCATTATCTTATGCATTTTTAGTAATAAAAAATTATATTAATAGGAGAGTTTTTAATACATATAGACGTAAGTTATCAATTAGAAAAAAACATTGTTAAAAAAAATAATACTAATTTAAAATAATTTTAGTTATGCATATGACACAAATTGATAACCACCTTCCAACACTAATTCAAAAAATAATTATAATTCTTAATTTAATAATTAGCATTAATTTGAAAGAAAAATTGTTATTAGACAGGAAAATACGTTATCATGTTTTTCAGGAAAATTAATAATCTTACTAATCCCATCCTCCAAATAAATAAGATCTTTAATAATCAATTTGTCATCATTCAAATTAATAGTTGATTCCTAATTATTATCATTAGCAATAATTGAACATTTAACAAAAATAAAATAACAAAATATAAAATCACCAAAGTATTTTCTCATAAATGGTTTTGATTTAATTTACTACCATTATTGTTTTTATTATTAGCAGAAATCCTTCTTTTATATTATATCATTAGCATTAATGTAATTAAGAGAAATCACTATTAATAAATTACTTCCTCCGTCTCACAATAGGTGTCCTCTTTCATTTTTTTATTTGTCTCAAATTATTTGTCCCTTTAAAATACCAATGTAATATTTATTATTTCTTTCCACTAACTTACCCTTATTTATTATATTTTAATTCATTTAACTACTCCACTATCTATTATTAATAAGGTTATTTTAGTAAATGACACTCATTTTATCATTGAAATCAACACAATTAATCATTATCTTAAAAAGTGTGAAAATCTCAAAGAGGACGCCTATTGTGAGACGGAGGGAGTAATTGGTTATTAAAGAAAATTGGAGAAATGGAAGAGAGAGATAGCGCGTCACTATTCATCATCTTCAATAGCTATAAAATCCAAAATCACCATCTACTCTACTATCTATCTAATACAACTCAATTGCATTAATTCTCAAAATTATCATTTTACCATAAATTATTTATAGGCAAAATAACCCTTTTCGTCCCTCAACTTTACACCAGGGCTCAATTTCGTCCCTTAACTTTAAAAAGTGGCGAGTTCGTCCCTTAACTTTTAAAATGGTGCCAAGTTCGTTCTTGCCGTTAGTTTGCTGAAACGTCCGTTTAGTATTTGTTACGTGGCAGGCGACATGGACTTTGAATATCATCTTCTTTCTTCTTTGTTTCGTTTGCACTCGTTTCCCCCAATTTTTTCTTAGGGCAAATACAATTCATCTTCATTCTTTACAATTTCTCTCAAAATTAAAAGTTAGGGTTTAGGGAAACATGAATTTGGGTAGTTCTTCTTCTTCGTTGAGCAAGAGAAATGCAGAAAGTGGAGATTCAACAGGCAGTGGAAGTCGTAGAAGGAAGCCCACGTGTTATTGTGGAGACATGGTTGTACTCCAAAGGGCGAAAACTGTGAAGAACATGGGAAAATTATTTTGGGGTTGTCCCAATTATAAGCAAGCAGGATGCAATTACTTTGGTTGGTACCATGAGGATGCCTTTGATGAGAAAGAAGAACTTTTAATGCATAGGATGGGGGTGGTTACAAAGGGAGTCGATGAAGCAAAAAAAGACATTGAAGAACTTGGCAAAAAGCTGATGAATATTGATGTTGAAATGAAGAAGATCATCAAGTGGAAAAAAATATGGAATTTGATGTTTTTGATAGTTATAGTTGTAATGTTTTTGAGGTTGAATTAGGTTAGTTATGTGGTGTATGTGATTGTAGCATTTGTATTTGTTGTTATGTTGAAGCAATGTTGAACCTAAGAAATGTTTTATGAATGAAAAGATTTGTTGTTTTAAGTTGTATCTGGTGGCATTTGTATTTGTTGTGTTATGAAAGTATTTGTTGTTATCTTGTATCACTTGTATTTGTTGTTTTATGTAGTATGTTGTATCATTGAGGTAAGTGACCTATACTTTTTGGACATGACCTATAAGTATTGGCAATAATTTAAAAATTGGACATGACCTATACAGTGTTGTGCAAAACAGAATGACATTTAATTGCACAGTATACAGAATTTTAGTCCTATAATTAAGGGACAGTCATAACAGAATGACCTATAATTATTGTCCTGTTATTAAATTTGACAAAATGACCTATAAATTTTGGCCAAACCAGAATGTAGACAATAACATGCAGTACATTTCATCACAGACCAGAATATGTTCACAACCAGAAAAAGTTAATAACAAAAGCACCAAAGTGCACCAAACTACAAATAGGTTCATAACAGCATTTACTTGTTCAACACCATTGCAAAATAAACCAATAACTAGTTCAGAACCATAACAAAAAACACAAAACACTTGTTCATTACATCAATACACCATAAAATACTTCATCCTAAATATTTCTAGGGATTCTTCTTTGTAGTTGTTCTCTTGGTGGGAGTAGATCTCCTAGTGACTGGACCAACAACATTCTTTGATGCAGACAACCTGGTTGTAGGCCCAAGTGGAACAAATGGCCTTGGAGCCTTCCTCACTGGTAGCTTCTGAGTCTTCCCCTTAGCAGGACCATGAGTCTTCTGAGCAGTCTTCTCCTTAGAGGATTGAGTAGAATGTGGTGTAGACTGGGTTGTTGTTTGAGATGCTTGGGTAGTTTGTACAGCAGATGGAGTTACAGTGTGAGATTGTTGAGCAGTTTGAGTAGATTCTTGGGCAGAGTGTTGAGCACTCTGTTGTGCAGCCTGACTTGTTGTGTCCTTACAAGTGGACTTGTAGTGCCCTGCTTTCTTACACCTACTGCACTTCACCAAGAAACCAGTTCTTCTCATTTTTTTATCAGAGCCATCAATCTCTCCTTGTTCTAAATTTCTCCTCTTTTTGGGCCTACCAGGCATCTTCTTGAACTTGGGTAGTTGCACATCAGGGTATGGTGTCTTAACCCACAAGTTAGACCCATTAACAGGGTAGATGACATGTTTATAAACTGCCTTGTATTTTGAAACTCTATAATATTCAGGGATGTAACTGTCTATTCTGAAATTCCTACTCTTCATAGTAATTAATATGAGCGAGCAATTAACTAACCTTTTGATCAAGTGCAGATGATAATCTTCAATCATTCTCGTGTGGAACAAAGATATTATCCTTCTCGTCTGGAACAATCCTTCGTTTTGCAAGAATCCATCGTTGAGTTTCTCCACTTCGCTTGCCCTAGCAGAGCTACGTTGATGTTCTCCCACTTAGATATTTTTTTATTAGATTGTTCATTTTCTACAGATTATTTTAAGGCTTCCAAGTTTCCACGTCACCCACACAACGCCCACCTGGACAATGATTTCAAAAAAGGACTAACGGAACCTAACGGAAGGATAAATGTGGCACATTTTAAAAAGTTAAGGGATGAACTCGCCACTTTTTAAAGTTAAGGGACAAAATTGGACCCTGGTGTAAAGTTAAGGGACGGAAAAGGTTATTTTTCCCTTATTTATACTAACAAAAAGGGCATTTTAGTAATGAACTAATATTTACTTTTTTTCATTCTCATCTTTATTATATCATGACAAGTGTCATTCATATATCAACCTCCACTAATTAAATCACAATTATATATTACATACACTCACTCTCTCTCTTCATTCAAATTTCAAATCTCTTTCACATTTTTTTCCACACTTTTTCACATTTTTATTTTAATTTTTTTCTCTATTTTTTTATTATCACTAAAAATACTAATAATCTATTTTTTAATTTTAATAAAATTAAAAACTTATTTATCTCACGGGTCACTATCAACACAATATTTGTTTTATTTTAATCAATCATTATCTTATTTTTAAATATTAATTTTTTTCTTTCTCCGTCTTATCACTCTTTTTTTTTTATATAATTATTTAATACAATTTAATTTATATGATTATTGTTCATTTTACAATTAATTATATCATTTTAAATTTTGCATTTGTATCTAAATACATTTTATATTGTACCAAAATTTTTTTTATCTCACGGGTCATTATCGCATCAAAATTTTCCTTTTTGTCTTTTTTCATCTCACAAGTCTTTTTTTTTTTTGCATGATTATTTAATACAATTGAGATTGTATAATTATTTTTCAATTTACAATCAAATAACTCATTTCAAATTTACATATGTATATAAATACATTTTATATTGTATCAAATAAACTTTCTATTTCACGGGTCGCTACATATTTTATTTTAATCAAATATTAAATATTTCTTCTTTTTTTTTTCATCTCAAGAATCTTTTTTTTCTATTTGTATTTTAATACAATTGAATTTATATAATCATTGTTCATTTTATAATTAATAGCTAATTTCAAATTTGGACACGTATATATATACATTTTATAACATTCCAAATGTACATTTAAATATATTTTATACTGTATTAAATAATTTTACCCGTGCCGGAGCACGGGTATCTTACTACTCAACCCATTATAATTCAATTGTATGCATTTCCCAATTTACCCTTTTTATTTTCACAATTACACTGCTAAAAGCGCTAATCCATAATTAACAAATGTACTAATTAAATCACTTCTACTTCTCTCATTACTTACATGTGGCATGTTCTTATTATTAGCCCAATTTCACAAAACCACTTTCATTTTCCACTTTTCTTTCTCTTTCTTTCACGTATTCTTTCTTCTCCTTCTTTCCCCCTCAAACCCTAACGCCGCCACCCCTTTTTCCACCCTATCTATAGCCCCCACCACCTCCAATGAAAAATCAAATCTATATTCGTATTCTTCATCTCACGGGCTTCTTAATGAAACAGTTAGATTTTTGTTTGAATGAGTTTCAAAAAGTTTAGATTTTTCAATGCTGTGTGTTTTCATTTCTTTTGGTTAATGTGGTGCACTTGCCACAGTCATATGCTTTCAAGGAGAACAAGAGTTGTTTAAGGTGGTATCAGAGAATCATGTCCCTTACTCATGCTGACATTACTTGGTCTTCTTTTGTTTATGATGGTGTCCAGATTATTGATAGTTATGGGGAATTTGCCAATGTGTCTCTTCTTGGCACACAAGAAGGAATTAACTACAACTCGAGTTTAGCTCGCTGTCAGCTTGGTTATATGATGAAGGAAAATCCTAAAAATATTCATTTAGAGGGTTTGTTTTTCCAAGGAGGGAATGACTCTCTTGGTTTGAGGAAAAGAATGGCTCATGCTTGGACTAAGATTCATAGGATGGGTAGAGGCCAGCTTGGGAGACAAGTTTGCATTGCCTTGGAACCTTATATGCTTTGGGTGAAGGAGAGAGCTAAGGAGCTCAAAATGCCTTATTCCTTAGAGAAACCCATGACTACAATGGTTGCTACGCCACTCCCTATTGCTTCTGATGATGTGAAGACTCTTCAAGATGCTTTGGCCAAGATGAAGGAAGAAAAAGATCTTTGGGAATCCAAGTTTCACGCTTCAAATCTTGAGAAGTTAGAGTTGCAAAAGCAGATGAAGGGGAAAGATGACTTGATTGAGTTGCTTGAGCGACGTGCTGTGAAGAGACATGGAGAAGATTTATTTTCCTCTAATACTTCATCATCTCATCCTTCTACTTTTGGTGCTTGGAAGGGTATCGTGGATCGGCTCGTGTTAGAGAAGATAGCCATGAAGGACAACTATGAGAGAGAGATTAAGAGACACCGAAAGAAGTATCAGCTTGGATCGTCATCAGATGCTCCTTAGGATCTTTAGGATCTAGCTTTTTCTTATTGTATATTGATCCTTTGTAACTTGAACTTCCAAGTGTAGCTCTTTCCAATATTCAATAAAATGAGATGTTTATTAGTATTTCAAAAAGTGTTATTTCTTTACGATGTTTGCAATTGCTTTATATTTTAAATATCCTTGAAAGTTGAATGAAACATTTGCATTTGCATATTGCACGTCAAGCATCATTTCTTGCATTGTTTCTTGCCTTTGACAGGTGTCTTATGTTTCTTTTGGTCTTCATTCAGCCAAGTTGTCGCACCGGTATAGTACTCGATCTAATCTGAAGAAAAAGATGGATCAATTGCAACAAGAGAACCGTGAGCTTCGTGAGAAAGTGAGAACTTTGAAGGATAGTCTGGAAAGACTCACTGCTATGATGGAATCATTGGTGGCTACTCAGAATCAACCACCCCCTCCACCTCCGCTTTCGACTCCTGTACAAAGGATAGTCATTTCTGAGATTGTTTCTATGCCCATCTCTGTGGCGCCTGCTAGTGTTCCTCAACACTCTATGCCTCCTGGCTTCCCCTGGGCATGCCTATCAACTTTGTTTCTGAAAGTTATCAACCACCACCAACTCCTGAAGTTCCAGCTGTTCCTACTGTCTAGCCTGTGATGTCTGTACCACTGCCAATGGTTCATACCGTCCCTTTAGGTGAAGTACATACTTTCCACACTGCTCCGAGTGAGAATGTCAGTGCTTATGATAGAATGGAAGAGATTTAAGACCAGTTTGCTGAAATGCAGAAAGAAATCAAAGCTTTGAGGGGTAAAGAGTTGTTTGGGAAGAATGCCCATGAGTTGTGCTTGGTTCCTAATGTGAAGATCCCACATAAGTTCAAGGTTCCTGACTTTGAAAAGTATAAGGGTAACTCTTGTCCGTTGAGCCATTTGATTATGTATGCTTGTAAGATGTCGACTCAGACTGATTATAATTAGCTCCTCATTCACTACTTTCAAGATAGTTTGTCTGGTGCAGCCTTGAAATGGTATATGGGAGTCGACAGCACTCGAATTCGCACTTTCGAAGATTTGGATGAGGCTTTTGTAAAGCAGTATAAGTATAATGTGGATATGGCTCATGATCGTGACCAGCTTCGAGCAATAGCTCAGAAAGATAAGGAGACATTCAAAGAATACGCGCAGAGGTGGCGCGAGATATCTGCTCAGATCAATCCTCCTTTGGAAGAAAAAGAGATGACTAAGATTTTTTTGAAAACTCTGATTCCTTTCTATTATGAGCGTATGATCACTAGTTCCCCAAGTGACTTCACTGAGATGGTTAATATGGGGATGAGATTGGAAGAAGGTGTCTGTAAGGGACGTTTGTCAAAAGATGGTAATTCTACTGGAAGTTCCAAGAAATATGGTGGAGGACTTACCAAGAAGAAAGAGGGTGAGACCAATGCTATTTCCCGTGGAGGACGCAAAAAGAGCTATGGTAATAACAATCGGTGTCAGCAACATGTTGCATCGGTTACTCCTGTTATCAATTCAACTCCTGATGTTCAAGCTGCTTATCAACAACGTTCTAATCAACAAAACAATCAACGATGCCGTTATCAGAAGGATTTTGATCCGATTCTGATGACATACGTTAATTTGCTTCCTGGTTTAATTCAAAAGAATCTTGTTCAGACCCGTGCACCACCTGCTGCTCCAAAAGATTCGCCATGGTGGTATAAGCCTAAAGCTCATTGTGCTTTCCATCAGGGAGGAGCGGGGCATGACACTGAGAATTGTTATCCATTGAAGATGGAAGTGCAAAGGTTGGTTAGAAATGGTATTTTGTGTTTCGAAGACTCCAATCCTAATTTTAAACCGAATCCATTGCCTAATCATGGTAAGGCGTCTGTCAATATCGTTTATGGTTGTCTTGGTACGTTCAAAATTTTTTATATCCGTTGGATTCGAAGATCTCTTGTGGAAATGCATGGACTTTTGAGTGAATACCATGATATTGATCATGATTATGCAACTTGTTGCATCTGTTCCGTGAATCCGTGTGGTTGTGTGATAGTAAATAGGGATATTTAAAGGATGATGGATCAGAATTTGATTGAGGTCACTGCTAAAAGAGATGGATATCATAATGAAGTGAATGTTATTGTGCCACGCTTTAATATTCTTGAACGAGTTGTTATCTCTTATGACAGTCAGAAGACCGCTGTTACACCTTTGGTTATTCGGTTGCCCGGTCCAGTACCCTATGAATCTGACAAGGTTGTTCCGTATAAGTACAATGCTACCATGGTAGAATATGGTAAGGAAGTGCACATTCCTTCTTTGTCTTCTGTGGTAAGCATCACTGATGTTAGTAGAGTGACTCAGAGTGGTCATGTCTTTGCTTCTGAGCCTCCAAAGATTGCGGAGAATGTTGTTGCTGGCAAACGACCTCAAGATGAGAGTAATGTCAATGCTTCCGGTCACTCCAGTGGTTTGAATAAGAAGGATTATGATGATGAAGTATTGAAATTGATCAAGAAGAGTGAGTACAATGTTGTAGATCAGCTCTTGCACACCCCGTCCAAGATTTCACTGTTGTCCCTATTGATGAATTCTGAAGCTCATAGGGAGTCTTTGCAGAAGGTATTGGAACAAGCATATGTTGAGCATGATGTGACTATTAATCAGTTTAATGGAATTGTTGCCAATCTTACAGCATGCAATAATTTGAGTTTCTGTGATGAAAAGTTACCCGAGGAGGGGAAAAATCATAATTTGGATCTACATATCTCTATGAACTGTCAAGAAGATGCACTTTCTAATGTGTTGATTGATACTAGCTCTTCTTTGAATGTGTTTCCAAAATCTACTTTGTCGAGACTTTCGTACCAAGGTGTTCCCATGAGGTATAATGGGGTTGTGGTTAAAGCTTTTGATGGATCTAGAAAAATTGTGATTGGAGAGGTTGATCTTCCAATCAAAATAGGACCATGGTTATTCCAAATTACTTTTCAAGTAATGGATATTCGTCCTGCTTATAGTTGTCTACTTGGCTGAACCTGGATTCATGAAGTCGTAGCAGTGACTTCAACTCTTCATCAAAAATTGAAATTTGTTAAGAATGACAAGCTGGTAATTATTGGAGGCGAGCAAGCGATGCTGGTGAGCCATCTTTCATCCTTTTCGTATGTTGATGCCGACAAAACTCTTAGGACTCCGTTCCAAGCTCTTTCCGTAGATGATAAAGCTGTTAAGAAGAATGGGTTACCCATGTCTTCTTTGAAAGATGCTCTGCATGTATTAGAGACTGGTTGGTCTGACGGTTGGGGACGAGTTATTGATGTGGTTGATAACTTGGGAAAAGATGGTTTAGGCTTTACGCCTGGTACGGTTAGAAGAGATTTGGAGCGTATTAATGAGGCATTTCACAACGTCGGATTCATCAATAAAGATCACTCTACTGCTGCCATCATTGAAGATGATGAAGAGGAAGAACTTCCCAATTTCGTGACACATGGACAGATCTTCCAGAATTGGATAACTGTTAATGTTCCCACTATTATTCATACTTCAAAGTAATTTGTTTTTGTTTCTTTCAAAAAATCCTTTCACTCTGCCCAAGGTGAAAGTGAATTTGTGAGGGCTTTGTTTCAAATTTTATCATCATCAATAAAATGTTATTTTGTTTATCCATATTATGTTTTCCCTTTTTGCTTTATTTCTGAAAAATGGTAACATAAAAAACAAAAAAATAATAATAATAATGTAATAATCACTTTTATCTGCATAATACTTGCACTTCTTGTTCATATTCGAAAATCAAAAATAAATCATTGTCCAGATTGATTGTTAAACCCATTGAAAACAATGACCCTATGCCCTCTCCCAACATTGAGTTCCCTGTGTTTGGAGCTGAAGAAGAGGATATTGATGAGATTCCAGATGAAATTTCTCGGTTGCTTGAGCATGAGGAAAAAGCCATTCAGCCTCTTGAAGAGCTGGTAGAATTGGTTAATTTGGGTTCAGATGATGATAAGAAAGAAGTTAAGATTGGGGCACTGCTTCATCAGATGTTAAGAAGAGGATTGTGGAGCTTCTTAGAGAATAAGTTTACGTGTTTCCTTGGTCATATCAAGACATGCCTGGTCTTGATACTGATATTGTGGAGCATAGATTGTCGTTGAAGCCTGAATGTCCACCTGTGAAACAGAAATTGAGAAGAACTCATCCCGACATGGCTGTAAAGATTAAAGAGGAGGTTCAAAAGCAGATTGATGCTGGTTTTCTTGTGACTTCTGAGTATCCACAATGGGTGGCCAATATTGTTCCTGTTCCAAAGAAAGACAGAAAAGTCTGAATGTGCGTTGACTACAGAGATTTGACTAAAGCAAGTCCGAAAGATGATTTTCCACTGGCACACATTGATATGCTGGTAGATAATACTACTAAGTTCAATATCTTTTCCTTTATGGATGGATTTTCTGGTTATAATCAAATAAAGATGGCACCGGAGGATATGGAAAAAACAACATTCATTACGCCCTGGGGAACATTCTGTTATAGAGTGATGCCCTTCGGTTTGAAAAATGCTGGTGCAACGTACCAGAGAGCTATGACTACTTTGTTCCATGATATGATGCATAAAGAAATTGAGGGTTATGTGGATGATATGATTTGTAAGTCGAAGACTGAAGAAGATCATATTGAGTACTTATTGAAGTTGTTTCAACGTTTGAGAAAGTTTAAGCTCCGTTTGAATCCTAATAAATGCACTTTTGGTGTCCGTTCTGGAAAGTTGTTGGGCTTTATTGTCAGCCAAAAAGGCATTGAAATTGATCCTGGTAAAGTTAAAACTATTCAGGAAATGTGTGCGCCCAAAACAGAAAAACAAGTAAGAGGATTCTTGGGACGTTTGAATTACATCTCCCGATTTATATCCAATATGACTACCACATGTGCGCCGATCTTCAAGCTTCTTCGCAAAGATCAGGGTTATGTCTAGACAGACGATTGTCAGAAAGCTTTTGAAAGAATTAAAGAGTATCTGCTTGAACCTTTGATTTTGTCTCCTCCCGTGGAAGGAAAACCTTTGATCATGTATTTGCATGTGCTGGAAGAGTCTATGGGCTATGTTCTGGGTCAACAAGATGAATCTGGTCGAAAAGAATTTTCCATTTATTATTTGAGCAAGAAGTTCACCGATTGTGAGTGTCGGTACTCAATGCTTGAAAAGACATGTTGTGCCTTAGCTTGGGCTGCCAAGCGCCTCTGCTAGTATATGTTGAATCATACAACTTGGTTGATATCCAAAATGGATCCAATCAAGTATATCTTTGAAAAGCCTGCTTTGACTGGGCTGATCGCTCGTTGGCAAATGTTGTTGTCAGAATATGATATCGAGTACCGAACTCAAAAAGCGATAAAAGGAAGTGTTTTGGCTGACCATTTGGCACACCAGCCAATTGATGATTATCAACCTATCAGGTTTAATTTTCCTGATAAAGATGTGATGTACCTAAAGGTTAAAAATTGTGAGGAACCATTACCTAATGAAGGGCCTGGGCCTGGATCCCGATGGGGTTTGATTTTTGACGGAGTTGTTAATGAGTCTGGCAATGGTATTGGGGCAATAACTGTTACTCCTCATGGTTCTCATATTCCTTTCACTGCAAGGTTGCTATTCACTTGCACAAATAATGCGGCAGAGTATGAAGCGTGTATTATGGGCCTGGAAGAAGCTATTGATTTAAGAATCAAGATTCTTGATGTATACGGAGATTCAGCCCTGGTGATTAATCAGATCAAAGGGGAATGAGAGACACGTCAACCTGATTTGATTCCTTATCGTGATTATACAAGAAGGTTTTTAACTTTCTTCAATAAGTTTGAGTTTTACCATATACCCAGAGTAGAGAATCGAATGGCAGATGCTTTGGCAACTATATCCTCCATGGTTGTGGTGAATCGGTGGAATGATGTGCCGAAAATAGATGTTACGCGTCTTGATAGACCATCTCATGTGTTTGTAGTTGAAGAGGTTGTTGATGATAAACCGTGGTATTATGATATCAAATGATTTCTTCAGAATCAAAAGTACCCACTTGGGGCATACAAGAAAGATAAGAAGACTTTGAGAAGATTGGCAGGTAGTTTCTTCTTGAATGATGATGTGCTGTATAAAAGAAGTTATGACATGGTCTTGCTCATATGCGTGGATAGACATGAAGCAGACATGTTAATGAAAGAAATTCACGAAGGATCTTTTGGTACCCATGCCAATGGGAATGCAATGGCTAAGAAAATGTTGAGGGCAAGTTACTATTGGCTGACAATGGAATCTGACTGTTGCAAATTTGTAAAAAAATGCCATAAGTGTCAAATTTATGTTGACAAAATTCATGTACCTCCAACTCCTCTCAATGTTATCTCTTCTCCATGGCCTTTCTCCATGTGGGGTATTGATATAATTGGAATGATCGAGCTTAAAGCGTCAAACAGACACCGTTTCATATTAGTGGCTATTGACTATTTTACCAAGTGGGTTGAAGCGGCATCATATGCCAATGTGACCAAATAAGCAGTGGTCCGGTTTATCAAGAACCAAATCATCTGTCGGCATGGTGTTCCGAGCAAGATTATCAGTGATAATGGGTTAAATCTGAACAACAAGATGATGAAGGAATTATGTGATGAGTTAAAGATTGAGTATCATAATTCTTCTCCTTATAGACCTAAGATGAATGGGGATGTTGAAGCTGCTAATAAGAACATTAAGAAGATCATTTAGAAGATGGTCGTTACATACAAGGATTGGCATGAGATGCTCCCTTTTGCTTTGCATGGGTATTATACATCCATCCGCACTTCAACAAGGGCAACCCCTTTCTCTATTGTTTATGGTATGGAAGCAGTGCTCCCGACAGAAGTTAAAATCCCTTCTATGAGAGTTTTGATGGAAGCTGAATTGTCTGAGGCGGAATGGTGTCAAAGCAGATACGATCAGTTGAATTTGATTGAAGTGAAAAGAATGAAGGCCTTGTGTCATGGCCAATTGTATCAACGGATAATGAAGAAAGCTTTTGATAAGGAGGTTCGACCTCGTGTGTTCAGAGAAGGCGACCTCGTGCTCAAAAGATCTCGACTTTTACCAATGATTCTTGGGGCAAGTGGACTCCTAATTATGAAGGCCCATACGTTGTTAAGAGGGCCTTCTCAAGTGGTGCATTACTTCTTACAACTATGGATGTTGAAGAGCTTACTCGTCCTTTGAATGTCGATGCAGTCAAGAAATACTTCGCCTAAAAATAAAAAAAGAACAGCTCGCTAAATTTAAAACCCGAAAGGGCGGCTTAGGAAAAAATGAGCATCTCAATGGGTTGAAAACCCGAAAGGGCGGACCAGGAAAAAATTAGAGACAAAAACAGAAATAACCATCCCGGTAGATTGAAAACCCAAGAGGGCAATCTAGGCAAAAGTTAGGGATTATGGCAAGTAACTGCATCTGGCCAGTCTTGATCGTTGAAAGCAACATTGTCCATTAAAGATTCTGCTTCAATCATCCTCAGCTGAAGTTTTGAGCACAGTGGAATTTAAAGTTGTTGGGGAGAATAATGGTCATTGTATTTTAATGTAACTCTTTCCATGTATTTACCATTTTTCAAGCTTTGTAATGATCCATGGAGTTACGCCATTTGCGGACTACCATTCTATTAATAAAATTTGGGCCTTTATCCCTTTGTTTGCAATTCTTACTTTGTTTCTGTTTGCAAAATTTCATTTATTGCTGATGATGATTTTTGAAACAAAATGAGAATAATTGATTAAAATTTTTGAAAATTACAAAAACATTTTCCTTTGATTTTATGAATACAAAAAGGAATGTCAACAGTTATTCCTAGAATGGTAAGATCAATGTTTTCCTCGCCAGGGTTTTATTCTTACTCTTCTAGTAGAATTTTTCGACAGCTCCCCAGTAAAGTTTTATTGATGTTTCCCCAATAGATTTGTTGATATTTCCTCAGTAGAGTTTGTTCATATAACCAGTTGTTGACAAGATGATGGTGTACCGGTTTGAGTTTTCTCCAGACGAGTGCTATTTGGTTTTTCCTAGTGATGTCTCGATCCAGATTGTCTCCAACTGATTATGTTACGGTCAGGCAGTTGAGCAGATTTGAAGCCATCTCTCATTGGCATTAATTCCCACGCAGAGATTCAATCTTTTGTTATCCCCAGCAAAATTCATGTGAGGGATCCTCACTCAGAGCTTTATCCTTTAGACGTGTTGTATTTGCTTTGGACGTCCCCAAACAGAAAGTAATGTTGTTTCCATTTAAGAAGCATTGACATAGTGGCCGCTTGTCCGGTTTTATCTTGCCCTGTGGATGTATTTCTCTCCAGGTTATTCTACCCAGAGATTTATCCTTGCTGATTCCCCAACGGAGGCAGTGCATTATTGTTTCGATTGTTTCCCAAGCATAGAGCAGTGATGTTAACATCTTATTTTCCCGGCAAGTCCAGGATGTACTTCTCTCCGAATTGTTTTTCCATAGATTTATCCTCCTAGTGAAGACTGTGCATCACCATTTCAGATGTTCCCCAGTGAATTCAATGATGATATCTCTATTTAAGGGATATTGATATATTGATCACCTATTGGGTTTTCTCTCATTTATGATTAGTATTGATCTAAAATCCCCCACAGCTTGACCTTTTGTTGTTTTCCTCAGCAAGTCCAGGATGCTTTGCTCATATTTGGTTAATCCTGATAGTTCTCTCTCTAGCAGATCTGCCTTGTTTTCCCAATGGATTTTGTGTAAATGTCTACATGTTTACAATCCCCAGCGGATCCACTTATTTCTCTGCAGCAGATTTCTTCATCCTTTTGAAATGAAAGTTCATGTGAATTCTTTATTATCCCCAAGAAAAGTAAGAAATATTTGGGTTGTTATGGTTTCCCAGCAGTTTCCTCGCCATCCTCAAAGCAAAGTTTATGTTGTTATCCTCTTTGTGGATCATTGATGTTAGAAGATTGATATTTGGGTTTCTCCCCAAGGAATATCTTCCTTTCTCCAGCAAGATTTGAGCCTTGTAATAGGATTTATTATCCTTTGATGGATTTTGTTTATCTCTTGCAGGATTTCTTCAGCTAAATCCCTAGCAGGGCTGCTAATGATATCTCCATTTTGATGAAATTAGCCGAGTATTCAGTGGTGTTGTGATGTTTATTCCACCCTCTGTTTATCCTTATGTCTGTTTTGTCAGCATATTCATACTCATACGCATTGTATGTGCATTCATTTGTTGTGCATAGCATATTGTTGTTGCATTGTGCATCTTGCATTTGTGTTGGTGCTTCTTTAGAGTGTCGACCCGTAAGCAGAAAATGCTTATCCTTGTCAATTCCCCACTGAGTTTATGCCTCGTGGAAAATATTTGTTTTAGCCTTCCGCCCCAGTTCATTTATCTGGATGGAATTAATCCCCAGTTGAGATATTTCTTCCTCGAGATGAGTCTTGTTTGACCGTTTCTCTCTGGTTTATTCCAGGATTGAATTTTGGTCCCTTGCTTTGGCAATGGAAGCTTATCACCTTTGTCGTCCTGCCCGTTTAGTTGGTAGTAGGTGATATAACTGGCTTATTACCTTTATCGTCCTTCCCATTTAGTTGGTAGTAGGTAATATAGTCGGGTCTGATTACCTTGTTATAGTTGTCACTTGGCTAATAGCTGGTAATCTTTCTCACCTTCGGGTTTATCACCTTTGTCGTCCTACCCTTTAGTTGGTAGTAAGTGATATTTCTCGTACCCCTTTTGAGATTATTACCTTTGTCGTCTTGCCCTTTGTTGGTAGTAGGTAATATTTCTCATATCCTTTTGGTTAACTGCCTTGTTGTAGCTATCACTTGGTTGGTAGTTGGCAATCTTTCGTTTTGATCATGCTATTATCGGATGTCAGGTAGTAGATGACCTTTTCTCCAGTGGAGCTTTTTTCCCTCCTTGTTGGGATGAGTTTTTCTCTTTTATTCCCGGTGTTGGTAATTTTCCCTCAGTGGAAACTTACTCTTTTATTCTTCCTCAGTGGAGATTGTTTCCTCCCCTGTTGGGATGTGTTTCCCTCTTTTGTTTTCCCCTGTGGAGTCTTTTCTCTTTGCTCCCCATCTTTTTATTTGTCTCCTGTGGCCTTTCTCCCCGCGGATGTCTTGTGTCTGCATATCATCTGCATGATCATATCATTTTGTGGTCTCTTAGGGCCAAAAATTGGGTTGTTGTTATATTTAAGTCTCTTTTATCTCGTCGAGACAAAGATGCCCACCTTTGTATCTCCGGATAGAAGAAACTTAAATAGGGGCAGCTGTAATACCCTAATTTTTATCCCTAAGATCCCACATGTCTCTTGCATGTCATACCACAAGCAAGATCACAAGCTTTGGTCCTTTTGCCTTCCTCTGAAGGTTTGGTCTTGAGTGAGATCTCCAAGCACCCGTGTTCTTTTGTTTGTTTAATTTTTGTTTTTGTTTATGTTTACTAACCATATATTAAAATCCAAAAATATGTTTTTTTTCCTTTACAAACTTTTTCAGGAAGAATTTGGATCAAGGATATCAAAATCAGTCCCTCAGCTCGAATGAATTTCATCTTAACAAAGTCAAAGTTGATCTACAAACAATTTAAAAATCATCTGATCAAGAGTTTCCAAGATTTAATTGATTATTATTCAATAGACTCCAAGGTTCATGTGTTTATTTCCATGCCTTCTTTGACAAGCAAAAGAATCGAGCCGAACCACGGCAGTGCACTCAAAAGGGCAATTTTTTCAAAATTTACACTGAGTAATCGGTTACTCTAATCAGGGCAATCGATTACCCTCGTGGAAATTTGAAAAATGGCAGTAAATTTAAATTCCGCAGCAATTGGCACCAATTTTTATCATTTTGATCACATGTGGAATATTCTAGACCATCTCATTTTAATTCCCCTACATTATCACAATTAATTCCCACCATGTACCTCCACTAATCACCACTCTTTTGATAATTTCCCTCCAAATTCAAATTCCAAGCCTAATTTTCATTTCCAAACCAAATTCCAATCCACCAAAATTTCCAATCCTAAATCCTATAAATAGAGGGCTCATTTCATTCATTTCACAAGCTTTGGAGAGCCAAAAAACCTCTTGCAAATTATTTCCCCAACCACAAAATTTCACTAAAGCTCACATTTCTTCTTTTGAATGTTAACAAGAATTCACATTGAATCTTGTTCAACTTTGAGCTAAACCTTCATACAAGCTTTTTTTCTTCATCAATTCTCATAGATCAAGGCTTTGGAGTTTGGATCTTGGAGTAATTTGAAGCAATTTTCAGATTTGAAGTGGTAATTCATCTCTCACAATTGTTGAAGCTTCAGTTTCATCATCCATAATGTAGATCTTTGGATATCCGTGTTACTTGATCCTTTGGATCTTGTAATTGTGTTTGATTGCTGGTTTTTACTGTTGTTTTACTTAAAATTTCGTGCAATTTTGATTCCATGATCATAAGGTGTTTGAAGAAAGTTTTGAAAGATGATCATGCTGATTTTTGCACATTTTTTTGACTCTGCGTGCAGAGTAATCGGTTACCCTAATTAGAGTAACCGGTTACTCTGAGACAGAATGCAATTCTTGGCTTATTTTTGGGACTGTTTTGGTTTTTCTTCCTTTTTCTTCCCCTTTCTTCTTGTTTTGGCCTTGAAGTGCATTGTTGAGATTAATTTCTCTTTAATTTCAATGGACTTTGGATATGGTTAAAGTAATTAAACATTCATTAGTTCAAATGTATCTTTAAATGAATTGTTGAATTCATTTGAGGTGCTTTGAATTAGTGGTATGTTTTCACACTTAAACTTATCAATTAAAGGTGATTGAACTTGAAGATGAAAGGATCTTGAAAGTGTAATTCAATTTGGCTTTCTCTTCATCTATTTTCTTTTTTTATTTTGATCAATGAAAGTCTTATGGATCTTAGAATTTCTTTGTTGAATTCTTGATCAAGACTAGATCGCTGCCTATTTTCTTTTCGTGCGGTATTTCTTTTGGATGAAGATTTACATATCGTTCATCTAGCTTGCATTAGCATAAATATCACTATTGGCCGGCCTCGTGTAGGGTGACTTCTTTATAAGTCACTTGGCGATTGCTTAACATAGCACTACATTTGTCCCTCCCCCATCCAAATCGGAACTTGAACTTTCGTGGCCCGAATTTATGATCGTCCGCCCAAGCATGGTTATTGTTTTGTATTAGGCTCATAATCTTTTAAGCTTGTTGCGTAGAGGCTTTGATTATGTCAATCTTCTGACAAGTCTTCATTACCCTTGACCTAAGTACATTGTTCAACCATATAGTTCAAGACGAGACGGAATATTCGGTGTTGCCTTTTTGAGGACTCTTGGCTCTTGTGCCTTTGTGCTACTATTATGTATATACTATTATATTACTATATTGTTTATGTTTCAAGAAATAGCACAAAGGCACAAGTGCTAAGAGTCCTCAAAAAGGCAACACCGAATGTTGCTTTCAACGATCAAGACTGGCCAAATGCAGTTACTTTCCATAATCAGTAACTTTTACCTAGATTGCCCTCTCGGGTTTTCAATCTACCGGGATGATTATTTCTGTTTTTGTCTCTAATTTTTGTCTGGACCGCCCTTTTAGGTTTTCAATCCACCGAGACACTCATTTTTGCCTAAGCTGCCCTTTCGAGTTTTCAACTTAGCGAGTATTTTTTTAGGCGAAGTATTTCTTGACTGCATCGACATTCACAGGACGAGTGAGCTCTTCACCATCCATAGTTGTAAGATGTAATGCAAGGCCGGAGAAGGCTCTCTTAACAACATAGGGGCCTTCATAATTAGGAGTCCACTTGCCCCTAGACTCATTAGTAAAAATCGAGATCTTTTGAGCACGAGGTCGCCTTCTCTGAACACACGAGGTAGAACCTTCTTATCAAAAGCTTTCTTCATTCTCCGTTGATACAATTGGCCAAGACACAAGGCCGTCATTCTTTTCTCTTCAATTAAATTCAACTGATCGTATCTGCTTTGACACCATTCAGCCTCAGATAATTCAGCTTCCATCAAAACTCTCATAGAAGGGATTTCAACTTCTACCGGGAGCACTGCTTCCATACCATAAACAAGAGAGAAAGGGGTTGCCCCTGTTGAAGTGCGGACGGATGTACGATACCCATGCAAAGAAAAAAGGAGCATCTCATGCCAATCCTTGTATGTAACGACCATCTTCTGAATGATCTTCTTAATGTTCTTATTAGCAGCTTCAACAGCCCCATTCATCTTAGGTCTGTAAGGAGAAGAATTATGATGCTCAATCTTAAACTCATCACATAATTCCTTCATCGTCTTGTTGGGAAGATTCGACCCATTATCAGTGATAATCTTGCTCGGAACACCATACCGACAGATGATTTGGTTCTTGATAAACCGGACCACTACTTGTTTGGTCACATTGGCATATGATGCTACTTCAACCCACTTGGTAAACTAGTCAATAGCCACCAATATGAAACGGTGTCCGTTTAATGCTTTAGGCTCAATCATTCTAATCATATCAATACCCCACATGGAGAAAGGCCATGGAGAAGAGATAACATTGAGAGGAGTTGGAGGTACATGAATTTTGTGAGCATAAATTTGACACTTATGGCATTTTTTTCACAAATTTGCAACAATCAGATTCCATTGTCAGCCAATAGTAACCTGCCCTCAACATTTTCTTAGCCATTGCATGCCCATTGGCATGGGTACCAAAAGATCCTTCGTGAATTTCTTTCATTAACATGTCTGCTTCGTGTCTATCCACGCATTTGAGCAAGACCATGTCATAATTTCTTTTATACAACACATCATCATTCAAGAAGAAACTACCAGCCAATCTTCTCAAAGTCTTCTTATCTTTTTTGGATGCCCCAAGTGGGTACTTTTGATTCTGAAAAAAGCATTTGATATCATAATACCACGGTTTATCATCAACGACCTCTTCAACTGCAAACACATGAGCTGGTCTATCAAGACGCATAACATCTATTTTTGGCACATCATTCCATCGATTCACCACAATCATGGAGGATATAGTTGCCAAATCGTCTGCAATTCGATTCTCTACTCTGGGTATATGGTGAAACTCAACCTTATTGAAGAAATTTTACAACATTCTTGCATAATCATGATAAGGAATCAAATCAGGTTGACGTGTCTCCCATTCCACTTTGATCTGATTAATCACCAGGGCTGAATCTCTGTATACATCAAGAATCTTGAATCTTAAATCAATAGCTTCTTCCAGACCCATAATACACGCTTCATACTCTGCCGCATTATTTATGCAAGTGAACATCAACCTTGCAGTGAAAGGAATAAGAGAACCATGAGGAGTAACAATTATTTCCCTAATACCATTACCATACTCATTAATAGCTCCGTTAAAAATCAAACCCCATCGGGATCCAAGCTCAGGCCCTTCATCAGGTAATGGTTCCTCACAATCTTTAAACTTTAGGTACATCACATCTTCATCAGGAAAATAAAACCTGATAGGTTAATAATCATCAATTGGCTGGTGTGCCAAATGGTCAACCAAAACACTTCCTTTTATCGCTTTTTGAGTTCGGTACTCGATATCATATTCTGAAAATAACATTTGCCAATGAGCGATCCGCCCAGTCTGTCATACCCCAAATTTTTACCACCAAGATTTCCCACTATTGTGCGAATCATCACCACAATATGGATGTACCTTCATGCCTCATCAATCTCCTCAAAGATGGTTGAGCATTCACTATAATCAAGAATTAGGGTTTCAAGCCCTCTCAGAGCACTTAGACAAAGGATCAATCAAGATTTGACATGATCTTCAACCTGTCAAGTCTCTCAAACATCCATAAGAAATCAAGAGGACTCCCACATCAAGAATCAAGCACAAGGTTACAACATTCCAAGTGGATCAAGCCTCGAGATCGCCCGTGTCACCAAATTAGAGTTTTGGTCGACCAATGCCTCCAGATGAAAATTTTCATCTGGGCATGAGCCAATGCTTCAAAGCACAACCCAAGATACTCCAAGGGACCTCATGGACCCAATCATCAAGTCAATTTAACATCAGGGGAAGCATTCATCAAAAATTAGGAATTAGGGTTTCTTGACCTAATTCACCCCTAAGTTGAATTTTGAGGCAAGGCATGGGCCAATACCTCAAGACATGATTTGAGGGCCTCAAATACACCATATTGATCCATTTACAACAATGATTGACCCAAGAAACTTGATTCACAAGTTTCAATTTCATCTGGACCACAATTAGGGTTTTAAAGGAAAAGTCAACTGTACCTTTAACTTTTGACCAAGACATGCTCCCAAACCTTGGGACATGATTCAAGACACCCTAAAATACCTATGGAATCCATCCATTAGGTTTGAATTAGGTCAAGGACTTGATTGCACAAAGAATCACACAATTTGGATTTCATCTGACAAAAAGTCAATTGTGCCCAAAATCAAGTTTGACTTTTTGGAAATTTTCACAAATATGGTTCTCCTAAGTCAAAAATAATGTTAATTTATGGTATTGATCATCATTCATTAAGAAAATCAAGAAAAGTGAGGTTTCTTGCAAAAGGGGCAACCATGAGAAACCAAAATTTTTCCAAGTTATGGAACAAAAGTGATTTTGTACCAACTTTGCAAGGCCATAACTCCTAAACCACAAGGCCTTTTTCTCCCATTCAAAGCTCAAATGAAAGTTCACCTGACATACTTCAAATATGTCAACTACAAGAGATTCCAATTCCTCATGGATTTTGAGTTATGGATTGATCAAAATCATAAAAACATGAAAATGATCTCTTTTCCAACACTTGGTGAAATTTTCAATAAGTCAGAATCTGCCTTACTTTTTCCAAAATGTAGGGACATTTTTCACCTTGATCCAAGTTAAACCAGGTCCATCGGTGGACATCAAAGTTGAAGTATGCCATGAGGGCTTTCCAACAACTACCAGATCATCTCCAAATTCAATTTGAGTAGGGAGACACAACCCTTGGAACATGGCATCATGGACTAATTTTGTTCAAGGCAGATTATAGGACATTTGCTCGATTTGGCCAATTCAGATAATTCCAAGCCTTTCATCCATTTGGACACCTCAAGGGATAAAATCAAAGAGGAATGATCTGATCCACAAGCCTCCCAAGTCCAAGGAACTACATGTAGCCATAAGTGCCCTAAAAAGGCTAAAAAGCTCAAACACTCCAATTTTGTTTCCAAGCATTCAATGGATGCATCAAGGTGGCATGGACTGAGACATTGCTAACTGAATGAGTCAAGATTCAGCTCTGAACCAAAGGACCATATGCTTGTGCCCTAACCTCAAGTCAATGGCTATAGGAGACTAAAGATGCCTTTATGCCACAATTGGCCAAGGGACTGTCCAAGTTGCCATTCACTATTGTTGGCAAATCAAACTTGCTCTATTATAAATAGAGCTCATTTGTGGTTAGTTTGAGTACACCAAAGCACTACAATTGATGCTTTCCTCAAAATCTCTCTCATTAGGTCAAAATGCCTTCTTTTGTAAGTCACCTATGAGTTTTTGAGTTAGAGAGCAATTCCACCACAGTTCATTATCCAAACACATCCAATGTATCATATATAAGTTGTTCAAACACTCACCCTTAATCTGAAACACCAAAATCAGAAAGTCAATCTCCAAAACCTCAAATTTTGATTGTTTTGCATTTTGCAAGCCATGTCTTGATTCAGTCACTTTCCAAACCAAACAAAGCCTCAAACATACTCCAAATATCATCCTCAAACTGCCCCAATTGGTTTCCCTCATCTGGAACACCATTTGAGAAAGTTACTATCTTGGTCACTTTTGCCCCTTTTGCAAGAAAGAGCCAATTCTTGTTCCTGAGGATTCCAGCTGGTTTTGATAATCCTAAAAGCTTCTAAGGGATCAATCAAGAGTGTCTAAAGCATTGGATTACTTCTGACAGAAGGATCTTGACAGTTAGCACAAGGAGCTTCAAGAGGTAAGTGCATCACAACTTGAACTCTCTAAATCATGCATTGCTTTGATGTCCATTGATCATGGACATCTCATACATGTCATATATGTTGTGTTTGAACCAATTTGTCATGCTATTATTGCATGTACAATGAGATAGCATAGAACATGCAAATCTAGGCCTATTTTGAAACTACTATCGGATTTTAAAATGGAAACATTTTCTAAAAATTCCAAAGGCACCATTGGATTCCTCATGAAATTCTAGGCAGGATACGCCTAAATTTTGTCCAAATCCATGGAGAAATGAGGAAGTTAGAGCCTTCATGCAAGAGGCCTAAAATCAGGCCTTGCCTTGGGCAAGGGCCAGGCCATGGCGCCTTGGCCAAGCCTAAAACCAAGGCACCCATATATGTTGATGGGGTGGTTTTGATACACGGATGTATCACCACCCCAGTTGTAACGCGCATGTGTGTTTTTTTGGGAGGTCGTGGATTCAACACCCACCCAGACCATTTTTCCATTTTCTCTCATTTTTGCTATTTTTCACATATTTTATGGTTTTTATTAATTTTTCTTTTAATTTTAATCATTTTTTATTGGTTCTTTTTTTGAAAATTCACAAAAATGTTAAAATATTTTATTCTAGAAAAATTTCACAAAAATATTATTTATTTCACATATTTGGTATTTTTGTAAAGAATTATGTTTTATTTGTTTTTAAACATTTACAAATATTTCTTTCTCTTGATTTTGCAAATTCAAATGATTTTCAAATCATATGAAACATGATTTTTCAAACATTAATCCAAGATCAAAACTTGTTTTTTCACACATGTTTGGTAATTTTGATCATTTTAATTGAATTTTATTCAATTAAAATACTTTTCTTAAATCAAATTAGGGTTTTGATTATTTTCACCCTCACAAATCTTTTTCAAAACACATTGGGCCTTTAATAGAGTGTAAGACCCAACCCCCTTTGTACATATATAAATTTGGGCCTCAGTTATTGTATAAGTCCCAGTACAGTTTTCAAAACGACGATGCGATCACTGTCTTTCCATGAGCCTCTCCTTGAGTTGTAAGCCACATCCCTTGTACAAAAATAAACTTTTGGGCCTTTAATAGAGTGTAAGACCCATACCTTGTAAATATAAAAACCTTTTTGGGCATCAGTCATTGTATAAGTCCCACTGTGTTTTCAAAACCTCAGCGCGATCGCCGTTTTCAAACAAATCATCTGGGCCTACCCTTGTGTTGTAAGTCTAATTTTTTTCTTTTTCAAACATTTTGGGCCTCTTGATAGAGTATAAGACCCATATCTTTGTACAGAAAACCTTTTTTGGGACTCTGTCATTGTATAAGTCCTGATACAATTTTCAGGTTAACGATACGATTGCTGTTTTTAATCTGGGCTTCTCCTTGAGTATAAGCCCCAATCTCCTTTTCAAAACAACTTTCCCTTTTGATTTAGGTTCAAATTCATAGTTGTTATCAAAACTTTCTTTAATTTCTTGAACAACTAACCATACAGCTGTTACAATGGAAGCTTGCTCACCTGTAAGTTTTAAACAACTATCTTTTACATACTTGCACACACACACACACACACAGATATATATATATATATATATATATATATATATATATATATATATATATATTTATATATACCTCCTACCCTTTTTTACATACAGTATATATTTCATCTGTACATATATGCTTGTATATATTTGCTTAGAGTTTTCCCCGGCAATTAGGTCTAGGATTAGATAAAGCCAGTGGTCGCTCTTTCAACACAGTTAAAACTAGTTCCCCATAGGAATTTCCAGATACAATCTTGCCTCCTCTTAGGCTTATACAATATGGAACAAAGAGAAAGGCATTATTCCTGGTGAAACTTTTCTCAGACTGTCACTATTAGAAAATTGTCAAAGGAATTCATTTCCCCCAGAGAGGATTAGTTCCCGGTGAAACCTCTCTTGAATTTCTTCAAACCCTAGAACTTTTCACTAAAGAAAAGATTATTCCCGGTGAAACTTTTCTTGATCTTTTCTTAAGTTTGGACCCACAGGCTTCCTAAAAGCATCCCAACCTCCTCTCGGGCTTTGTACAAGGACCCTCAGGCTTCTTAGAAGTTCTCATGCCTTTTCTTGGGCTTAATACAAGGACCCTAAAGACCTATTAAAGGTATAGGACAGAACCTAGTCATCCTTTGTTAGAGCAGTCTTTCTAAAGAGTCAAAACCTCAGACCAATTTTAGGGTTGATTCTCATCCCTTAAAAAACACCTGCCTCCTCTTAGGCATCATACAAAGATAAACCTTCGCATACCAGTATACTTGGACAGTCTCATCTCCTCTTGGATCTCAAAGACATTCTCAAGTTCCCTACAAGCACAGGAGAAACCCTGGTCATTTAATCAATCTCCAGTAGAGTTAAAACCCCCATAGGTTCTAAAACTCAATCTTTATCCTAAATTTCCCCAGCTAAGGTCAAATCACTATCAATAAACCTTTATCAAAACCTCAAGGCATCTGATATTTCAACTATTCTGTAAACCCTCAGCAAGAGTTTATTCCCCAACTTAGACCTGTCTCTGGATCTCAATAATCCTCAGCAGAAACTAGCCTCCTCTTAGGCTTTGTATAAAGATTTTTCCTCACTCTCTTGTTGAGTCAATCACCTTTCAGCACTCTCTTGTTGAGTCAATCACCTTTCAGCACTCTCTTATTGAGTCAATCACCTAAAAACACTCTCTTGTTAAGTCAATCTTCTTCCTTAAAGCACTCTTTTGTTTAGTCAACCTTTTTCAGCCTCCTCTTAGGCTTTGTATAATGATCCTTCTTTTTCTCAGCAAAAGTCAACCTCAATTTTGGGCTTTGTACAAGACACCATATAAATATCTTCAACTAAGTCAGTCAAATATCCTTTAGCCTCAATCTTGGGCTTTGTACAAGACACATATAAATCTCCCTAAGCAGAGTCAATCCTCTTCTCAGCCCCAATCTTGGGCTTTGTACAAGACAAATCATACTCTCCAGCAGAGTCAATTTTCTTTTAGCCACAATCTTGGGCTTTGTACAAGACAGATAAAACCTCTCACCAGTAGAGTCAGTTTCCCCTTTTAGCCTCAATCTTGGACTTTGTACAAGACACCTAATAATATCCCCTAGTGGAGTCAATGAACCCTTTTTATCCTCAATCTTGGGCTTTGTACAAGACAGACAAAATATTTCCCCGAAAAAGTTAACTTTCAGCCTCCTGTTAGGCTTTGTATAATGATATCCCCCAAAGAGTCAGTCTCTCTTTAGCCTCAGTCTTGGGCTTTGTATAAGACAGATAATAATCTCCCCAGTGGAGTCAATCAATCTCTTGCTTCAACCTTGGGCTTTGATCAAGGCACACAAAAATCAACATCCCTTCGGAGGAAATCAAAATCTCTCTGTAGGAAGATACTTCTCTGTATATCACACATCAAAACAGAAAATCAAAACAAACCCTAATCCCAGATAACTGCTATAAGTGGCACACTTGTTGATTCAAAAATCCAAGTTGTCGTCCATCTCTTATCCTGGTAAATCCCCTTTCTTTCATCTAATTGCTATAAGTGGCAAGCCTCTGGATTATTTACATCCAAGCCAATGTCCATCTCTTAGCATGAAAGACTCCTAAGGAAAAATGGCATTGCTCTACACTGAGTTAAAATTTCCTCCTTCAGGACAAATCCCATATAAAGGAAATTATGGCATTGCTGGATTCACATATCCCAGTTAAAGTAATTCTCCTTTATAATCAGTTACCCAACAACTGTGATAAACAGATGAATGTCTCCCTTTAGAGATGATAAATTCTCTCACAGTCAAACCTTTTAGCTTCAATCTCGGGCTTTGAACAAGACACAAATAACCTTTAGCTTCAATCTTGGGTTTTGAACATGACACCAAATATCTCTTTCCTCCCATAGAATAGGAGGAACTACGATTTCTCTGATTTCCCTGTTTTCTTTAACGGGAATACGTAGGCATAAGATTGCGAAATCTTAGCGAGCACACCAATCAAAAACTTTAGGTCCAGTACCTTCAAATACTAATAAAAAACTTTAGGTCCAGTACCTTCACTTATCAAAAACCTCGGAAAACCCGAAATCAAACAAAAACTCTCTCTCAAACACTCCCAAAGGAGAAACTTTCCCAACCCACAACAGACAAACACCAGTAAGTAGAAAGCAGTAAGGAAAATTGCTAACAACCTGTGGATAACCACATATAGGATGGGTACTTGACAACTCCCCATTGTATAACCTGTCCCCGAACTCCCCAATCTCTTTAAGCATTTGTTCAGTTAAACATTTGCGTGCAAGGTTAGTTTTAGATAGCCTCCCTTTCCTTTCCAGCTTCACAGGATAAATAAGAAATCAGAAAGTAGCACCCCACTCCCACCATTGCGGTGAGGAGAAACCCATGGCGATAAGGTGGTCGCGTCACCGACAAAAATCGCACGCTACAGGAAAATGGCGACTCTGCTGGGGAAATATTTTATCTGTCTAGGACTAGGATTAGAATTACTAAGAGGTCTAGGTTGTTAGAAATTTTCTACATACTATATTATATATATATATTGGTTTTCCTACTTGATATCCGTGTTTATTTTTCTATCAATGGGAATGCGATTGATACGCACGTGGAAAGTTTGAGAGAACCCTAAGATAAGTGATGGCATAGACCGGTGGACTTATAGGGAGTGATTCCCGAATAAGCGATCCTGGTAGACCATCAAATCAGGCGAGGGCCCGTGTGGATACTATGTAGAACGAGCGATCGTCGTGAAAATAGACGTTATTCCAGTGCGGCACCTGTGACCCTGAGGATTTAGTAGACATTAACCATATGGCCATTTGGTAGTGTGGTAACTATCGGGAATAGTTGATACGCGATGCTACTCTCAAATGAGATTACCCTAGGATGCTACAGCTCGGTCGGGTGAACTAGCTTGCTGTTGATATCCCTAGGGGGGTCAATGATTTTGGGAACCTTTAACCTGTTCTACAGGTACAAAAATTGACCAGAATACAACCTTTGGGGATGGGTAGAGCCATGACTCCATGCTCGTGACGTTGAACCCTTGAACCCATGTTTTTTCAATGTTTTTGTGTGCTGCATTCATGCATTCATTAAAAAAAAACTCTTAAACAAAGAAAAAAATCTACTTCTTCCTCTATTCTTTTTCAAAATAAACTAAAACAATAATTGCAAATATCAGAGAAAGATTGTGTTATGGATTACGGTAGAAGAAATACGCACAATTACACCTTCAAGGCTCTGAAACTAGAGGATTTAAGAAGGTTGGCAAGGATGATTACCAACCCTGATGCTTTCAGAGCTAAGCATGGAGGACTGCTGTCTCTGTTAAGGGTCCACATTGTTGAAGGAATCCTGTCTATGTTAATTCAGTTTTACGATCCATTTTATCACTGTTTCACATTCCCGGATTATCAACTTGCACCAACATTGGAGGTGTACTCTTGCCTGACTGATTTACCCATCACTGACCAAGCTCCCTTTTCTGGACTGGAATAAATTCCAAAGGAACAAACCATTACAAGAGCAATCTATTTGGAGGAGTCAGAAGTCAGGACTCACATGACCACTAAGAAAGGAATCCAGGGTTTACCACATAAATTCCTGACGGAGAAAGCCCTATACTTTGCCAGTGTAGGAAGCATAACTGCTTTCGAAGTTATCTTGTTCTGCTCACATATGGGTTATTCCTCTTTC
Source organism: Lathyrus tuberosus (assembly GCA_022829125.1). Lineage (NCBI taxonomy): Eukaryota > Viridiplantae > Streptophyta > Magnoliopsida > Fabales > Fabaceae > Lathyrus > Lathyrus tuberosus. Next base: position 717,002 of record JALAZF010000942.1, on the reverse strand, counting down.
CTAACATCGATAACTTTGTCGATACCAATGCCATTAAGATATTTCTTATTGGAAACCCCGTACCAACCTTGCTTGCAGATGCTTATCATTCTGTACACTTAAGGAATTTGTACAGTGGAGGAATAATCACATGCTGTGTACCCCTGCTTTACAAATGGTTCACTTCTCATTTACCCAAGTCTGCTGCTTTTAGGGATCGTAAGAGTACTCTACGTTGGTCACAGAGAATCATGTCTCTCGCCAACTCTGACATAGACTAGTATAATAGGATTTACGAAGGGATAAAGATCATCGACAGATGTGGAAACTTCCCTAATGTACCCCTCATAGGAACTAAAGGAGGAATCAACTATCATCCAATTTTAGTTTGCCGTCAACTCGGATACCCGATGAAGAATATCCTGCATAATGTTCATCTGGAAGGTCTTTTCTTCAAGGAAGGAGAAAATGAAAGAGCACTAAAGAAGGAAATAGTGCATGTCTGGCAGCATATTCACAGGAAAGGAAGAGAGTCTCTAGGAAGACTAGAATGTATCTCCGTGGAACCTTATCTCCACTGGGTATAAACTAGAGCCCTCAAGCTGAGGATGCCTTACCCTCGTCAAGAAGTTCTTCTGTTAAAGGAACCTGTCCTTTATTTTATGTCTGATACGGAAAAACTCCAGGTCGCTCTAAAAAATGTTCAACGGGAGAAAAGCTCTTGGAAAAAAAGTACCGTATACTCAATGTGGAATGTACCAAAATTCAGGAACTGTTAAAGGAAAATGATGCTCTGATTAAGGTACGAGAACAACATGTTATGGAGAATCAAGAAGACCGAAGAAATTTGTTCGCTCCTTTCACTTGGCAAAGGACTGACAACCCGACAACGGCTAAAGAGCCCCGGTCAAAGAAAAGGAAAATATCAGAACCATCATCTGAGTTCTCTTTAGAGAGGACTCAAGATCCATAAGCTTAGACATTTTCTTTACAGCACTTTGTAAAATACTGTATTTTCCCTTTCTGCAATCTTTCAAATTCAATAAAAAAGGGGTCTCCCCACTGTATGATATTTGCAATCTATTTGTTGAAGTTTCTTTTTTATTAAAACAAATATATATATATATATATATATATATATATATATATCATTGCATATCATTCATCATTCTCACATAACGCGTTCTTCTTATCTTCGAGTTTCACGTATGTGTCACGATTCTAGAGTCAAACTGTCTCACTCATACAATACTCGAACCAATCGACAAAAGAAAATGGACGATCTCGAGGAAGAGAACAGAGAGCTAAGAGAAGAAATCGACGCTCTGAAGGAAGATCTGAAAAAACTTCACAATAACATGCATTCCCTGGCAGCAGCTCAGAGGCAACAATAAAGGACTGTGATCTCGGAGATCACATCTACGCCTATAGTAGAGACATATGATCCTCGTTACAACATGCCTAAGGATCGCCCCTGGGGCATGCTTATCAACTTTTTCCCTGAAGGATATATCCCGCCGGTCACCGAAGACCCAGAAACTGCAGCAGTAACCGCTGGGCTTGAAGGTTACAAACTTCAGGAAAGCGAAGACGCAATAGTTATGACGGCAACTCCTGAAGGTTACAAACTTCGGGGCAGGGAAGCACCAAGAGTCACCGCCATAATGACTATACCACAACCCGCGGTACACACTGTCCCGGAAGGACAGATTCCACAAGTAATTTCTGGTGGAAACGAAGACATGTACAAAAGAATGAATGAGTTCCAGGAACAATTCCTGGAGATGCAGAAGGAACTGCATGCCATTCGCGGTCAGGATTTATTAAGAAAGGACGTCGCAGACCTCTGTCTGGTCCCTAACGTGAAAATACTACACAAATTCAAGGTGCCTGACTTTGAAAAATACAAGGGTAACTCTTGCCCTCAAATTCATTTGGTGATGTACGCTCGAAAGATGTCAACTCAGACAGAAAATCAACAGCTACTGATCCATTATTTCCAAGACAGTTTAACCAGTGCCGTACTTAAATGGTACATGGGTTTAAACCACACCAAGATCAATACTTTCAGAGATCTCGACGCTGCCTTTGTTCAGCAGAATAAGTATAACCTGGACATTGCACCAGACAGAGATCAACTCAGAGTAATGTCGCAGAAGGATAAGGAAACCTTTAAGGAATATGCTCAGAGATGGCGTGAAATTGCCGCTCAGATCTGTCCCCCTCTTGAGGAAAAAGAGATGACTAAGATCTTTTTGAAAACTTTGAGCTCATTCTATTATGGCCGAATGGTCGCCAGTACACCCAACGACTTCACTGAGATGGTGAACATGGGGGTACGCCTTGAAGAAGCAGTCTAAGAAGGACGATTGGTCAAAGATGCAGAGCCATCTAGCAGTACCAAAAGATACGGTAGTGTTTTCCAAAAGAAAAAAGAGCAAGATATTGGTAATATCTCTCTCGAAAAGCAAAGGCGAAGGTATCAACCAGTAGCAGCGGTAACTCCCGCTATCAACCCTGCGCCGGCTCCAATGTATCAACCTCAGGTTGCTCAGAGCTAACCAAGTCAACAACAGTATCAACAAAGGACACAACAACCTCTTCAGCAGGCTCGTCCCTAATACAATAGCAACAATCGTACGACACGACCATCAGGGTTCGACCCTATACCGATGTTGTACGCAGAACTGTTTCCACTACTACTGGCCAAGGGGCACGTCCAAACCAGGTCTCCTCTTACAGTACCGGAAAATCTGCCTTTTTGGTTCAAAGCGGATCAAACATGCCCTTACCATCAAGGAGGATCAGGGCACAACATCGAGAACTATATCAGTTTCAAGTCTGATGTGCAGAAGCTTGTCAGGAATGAGGTCTTATCTTTCAAAAATACTAATCTGAATGTTCAGACGGACCCGTTGCCTCAACATGAAAAGACTTCTGTAAATTTGATATAGGAAGAGGTTAGCCGCAGTTATCAAATTCATGATGTACTCCTATTAGGAACCAATCTGGTCAAGATGCATTGTAGACAGAGCGGGTACGGTCATGTACCACCTCACAATTATCACCAGTGTGATATCTGCTCAAAGAATAATCAAGGATGTTCCGTAGTGCAGTCAGCTCTGCAAGAACAGATGGATCTGGGTTGGATCTAGGACCACCGAATCCGAGAAGACAATATGGCTCACACAAATCCCAACATTGTCTAGAACCACAACATTCTGGCGATGAACGTCAACTTGGTGGCAATGCACTCAAGACAAAGCCAATACCATGATCTGCCACGACACGATTACAATTCCTGTCCGATCTGCTCAATAAGCAATCAGGGATGCTCTTTTGTACAAGAGGCCCTCCAGCGTCAGATAGATCTCGGATGGATTCAGGACTATCAGGAGAGAAATAACCATCAAGTCATTGTGATTCAGATCTTTGAGATTCGCTTGATGAATACCAGTCTAGTAGAATTACACGCTAAGCAAGTCAGGCTCGGTTTTCTGGCTTCACATGATTATCAAAACTATAAAGTGTGTCGTAAAGACGACCAAGGATGTGTACTTGTCCAAAGAACACTTTAACACTTGTTGGACAACTGGTGGCTTCCAATCTACTTGGATGAAGCAACACAACAGATCAGTATGACTGACGAGAATCCTGATAGGTATCAAAGTCAGGATGTCTGCTCGATGGAAACAGATCTAGTAAAGTTGCACTGCATATAAAGCGGGCGTGTCTGGGTGCCACCACACAATTATGAGCGCTGTAGAGTTTGCTCAGAGAACAACCAAGGATGCTACCTCGTACGGGCGGCTCTTCAAAATCAGTTGGACCACAAAGAGATCCGACCATGTTCAAGTTTTGGGTCAACCAACGGGATACCCGATTATCTCCCTGATCAAAGCAAAGACGTTGTCATAATCTCCGATCATGGGAGGACCAAAGACGTTTGTGCCATAATCCCTCTACTTAATGAATCAAGAATTCCTCTTGACAGTAGAAAGATTCTCAACCTCGAACCAATTGAGGCTTCCTACGATGGTTAGAAAAATCAAAGAGCTCTTGTGGTTATCTACTTGCCAGGTCCAATACCGTACAAATCCAATAAGGCTATCCCTTACAAGTACGGTACAACAACAATCAAAAATGGAAAGGAAACTCCATTACCCTTCGTCGTAAACATTGCCGACATCAGTCGGGTAACATGGAGCGGTCGGATCTTCAACAGAGGATTTGGAGAACCCACCAAGGAAAAGGAACCTCAAAAAGAAGTTCCCAATCAACCAGTTAGTCAATCCAGTAATCCAGAACTGGTAAAAAAAATGATGAGATGCTGAAGCTCATCCAGAAAAGCGAGTACAACATTGTAGACGAACTGTTGCAAACTCCTTCGAGAATCTCTGTGATATCTCTCTTGCTCATTTCCGAAGCTCACAAGGAAGCTCTGTAAAAAGTCTTAGAGCAAGCTTTCGTGGAGCAAGATGTAACGATAAGATAATTTGACAACATCATCTCCAACATCACTTCCTGCAACAACTTAGGATTCAGTGATGAAGAACTGCCAGATGAAGGCAAAAATCACAATATGGCACTCACCATTACAGTCAACTGCCAGGACGATGCTTTATCCAGCGTACTGGTAGATACAGGATCAACTCTGAATGTTATGCCAAAATCTACTCTGATGCGACTATTATTTCAAGGATCTCCGATGAGAGGCAGTGAGGTCATCGTCAAAGCCTTTGACGGATCCAGAAAAACAGTTATCGGCGAAGTTGATCTTCCCGTAACCATTGGTCCTCACACTTTCCAAGTCACTTTCCAGGTCATGGACATCTGAGCAGTATACAACTGTTTATTAGGAAGACCTTGGATACACGAAGTTGGGGCAGTCACTTCGACACTTCACCAGAAGCTGAAGTTCATCAAGAATGACAAGTTAGCCACAGTATGCGGAGAGCAGGCCTTAATCATGAGCAACTTATCATCGTCCTCCTATGAAGAACCAGAAGAGGTTGTTGGAACCCAGTTTCAAGCACTCTCGGTGAGCACTGAGAATAGATCAGAGAGAGGGACGTCAATTTCCTCATACAAAGATGCTCTCGAAGTGATCAAGGGTAACAACATAAAAGGATGGGGATAACTTGTAATTCCTACGGATAACAAGACAAAGAAAGGTCTTGGTTTTTCCTCAACCTGTACCCAGAGTGCTACTAAAGATGAAAGTTTTCATCCCATTCAGGACTTCTTCCACAATGGAGGCTTCCTCCATCTAGTGTCTCAAGAAGTACACACCATCAATGAGGGTGACTCCTCCGATACGGATGAAGAGTGGAAGTCTTATCTCAACGACAACGGTTATATGTCTCAGGAAGAAACGCACACTCCATTTTACTTTCTCACGCAGAGTCTGAGATACATACCCAAATTAGACGTCAAGATGATATACGGAGATTGTGATCCTGAGGGATGACGTGCTCCACCAAACTCATTAGAAGACGATCCAATAAATAACAACTTTGACTATGACTATTTTGATCCCCTGGATGAATTACCTATCTGAAAACCGTACCCAGAAGACTTAAGGCAAAAGAGTCAGCCAAATGATGCTTATCAACTGAGTAATATTGAAAAGAATACTTGTGTCCCCATCGAGTCATGGGATCGTTACTCAGGACATTCTGAAGATATCCAGCACAACGATGAATCTGCAAAGATTGCAGGACAAGATTTCATCAATTATGCTTTTCCTGAGGTCAACGTCATCGAGAAGGATGACTCCTCTTCTCCCACTGAAGTATGGGACACCTTAGGACAGCCGAGTGGCAAGTACGACTTCTTGGTCAAGTACACCGCTCCTGAAAGCTCTCATACCAGGCTTGAAGAAATCCAGCCAACTGGATGGGGAGATCCGTCTGAGAGTGAAAACACTGTGCAAGATACAACAGAAGAGTTCGTCTACGACAACTCTGTCTGGGAGAAAGACTCCAACGATCCTGCTCCGCCAAAAATCAGCGTCATTTCTGAGGACAACCCAAGAAATAAGGTACCAGACTTTGTGATTCACCGAGGAGTTCGTCCCCAATGGGTTGCTGTCGATGTCCCGAAAGTTGTCCATAAGTCTAAATTGCTTGTTTTAAACCCCATTGAAACATACGATCCAATGCCTTCTCCCAACATTTGAATTCTCGGTATTTGAAGCTGAAGAAGAAGAGGATGAGGAAATTCCAGAAGAGATCTCCCGATTACTCAGACAAGAGGAAAGGTCTATTGAGCCTCACAAAGAGTCGTTGGAAACGGTCAACTTGGATTCAGAAGAAGAAAGGAAAGAAGTCAAGATTGGAGCATTGCTCAGTCCGACTGTTAGAGAAGACTTGATAAAACTTCTCAAAGAGTTTCCAGATGTGTTTGCTTGGTCCTATCAGGACATGCCAGGATTGGATACCAGCATCGTGGAACATCATCTACCATTGAAGTCAGAATGTCCGCCGGTAAAACAAAGGCTGAGAATGACTCACCCGGATATGGCTATCAAAATCAAGGAAGTGCAGAAACAGATTGACGCGGGTTTTCTTGCCACCTCAGAATATCCTCAATGGCTAGCCAACTTAGTGCCAGTTCCGAAAAAGGACTGAAAAGTCAGAGTGTGTGTAGACTATAGGGATATGAACAAAGAAAGTCCAACGGATGACTTACCCCTGCCACACATTGACATGCTGGTAGACAGTACAACAAAATTTAAAGTCTTCTCCTTCATGGATGGATTCTCGGGCTATAATCAAATAAAAATGGCCCTGGAAGATATGGAGAAAACTTCATTCATCACCCCATGAGGAACCTTTTGTTACAAGGTAATGTCGTTCGGCTTGAAGAACGCCGGGGCAACTTATCAAAGGGCCATGAATACTCTGTTTCATGACATGATGCACAAAGAAATCGAAGTGTATGTCGACGACATGATTTCCAAATCTAAAACAGAAGAGGAGCATGTGACCCACTTGTCAAAGTTATTCGAGAATCTGAGAAAATACAAACTCCGCTTAAATCCCAACAAATGCACGTTCGGTGTTCACTCAGGAAAGCTTTTAGGGTTCATCGTCAGCCAAAAAGGAATTGAGGTTGATCCTGACAAGGTCAAGGCCATTCAAGAAATGCATTCGCCAAAAACTGAGAAACAAGTCCGAGGATTTTTGGGACATCTGAATTACATTTCTAGATCATATCCCTCATGACCGCGACATGCGCGCCGATCTTCAAACTACTCAAAAAGAATAAAAGTTGCATATGGAAAACAGACTGCCAAAAAGCTTTCGACAATATCAAAGAATATCTGTTGAATCTACCAATCCTGTCACCTCCAGTAGAGGGAAGACCACTGATCATTTACCTAATAGTCTTGGAAGACTCTATGGGTTGTGTACTTGGCCAACAAGACGAAACGAAAAGAAAAGTGTCTGCCATTTACTACTTAAGCAAGAAATTTACCGACTGGGAAACTTGGTGCACTATGCTCGAGAAAACTTGCTGCACTTTGGCTTGGGCAGCCAAACGTCTTCGCCAGTACATGATTTGTCACACTACTTGGTTAATCTCCAAAAATGGATTCGATCAAGTACGTCTTTGAAAAACGTGCTCTCACGAAAAGGATCGCCCGTTGGAAGATGTTGTTATCAGAATACGACATTGAGTACCATGCTCAGAAAGCCGTCAAAGGAAGTATTTTAGCCGATCATTTGGCTCATCAACCGATTGACGATCAGGAATCAGTCGGATTTGACTTCCCAGACGAAGATGTAATGTACTTGAAAATGAAAGATTGTGATGAACCGCTACCCAGTGAAGGGCCAGAACCAGATTGCCAATGGGGATTAATTTTTGATGGAGCTGTCAACAATTATGGAAGTGGAATTTAGGGCAATCATTGTAACACCTCAGGGTACCCATATTCCTTTCACTGCCAGACTAACGTTCAAGTGTACAAACAACGAGGCCGAATACGAAGCTTGTATCATGGGTCTCGAAGAAGCAATTGACTTGAGGATTAAGAACTTGGATGTGTATGGAGACTCAGCCCTGGTTATCAATCAAATCAAAGGAGAGTGGAACACATACCAATCAGGACTGATTCCTTACAAAGACTACGCGAGAAGGTTGTTACCCTTCTTCAACAGAATTGAGTTTCATCATATCCCTCGTGAAGAGAATCATATGGCTGATGCATTAACCACTATTTCCTCCATGATTAGTGTAGGTCAATGGAACAACATACCTAAGATCGACATAATGCGCCTTGAACGGCCCGCCTACATCTTCACGATTGAAGCAGTCATAGATGACAAACCCAGGTATCACAATATCAAATGCTTCCTTCAGAAACAAGAATACCCACCTGGGGTATCCAGAAAAGACAGGAAAACCCTCAGAAGGCTAGTAGGAAACTTCTTCCTGAGCGCTGATACACTCTATAAGAGAAACTTCGACATGGTCTTGCTCCGATGCGTAGACAGACCAGAAGCAAACATGCTGATAAAAGAAATTCACGAAGGATCCTTTGGCACTCATGCCAATGGACACACAATGGCGAGAAAAATTCTGAGAGCAGGATACTATTGGTTGACCATGGAATCCGATTGCTACAAGTACATGAGAAAGTGTCACAAGTGTCAGATATACGTTGACAAAATCCATGTACCGCCAACGCGTCTCAGAGTCCTTTCTTCCCCATGGCCTTTTTCTATATGGGGAATTGACTTGATTGGTATGATTGAACCCAAGGCTTCAAACGGACATCGGTTCATCCTGTTAGCCATTGACTACTTCACCAAATGGGTCGAAGCAGCATTATACGCCAATGTAACCCGACAAGTAGTGGTCCGTTTTATCAAGAACAATATCATCTGCCATTATGGTGTTCCCAGCCAGATCATTACTAATAATGGATCTAACTTAAACAACAAGATGATAAAAGAGTTATGCGCTGAGTTCAAGATTGAACACGATAACTCATCTCCCTACCGACCTAAGATAAACGGAGCGGTAAAAGCGGCTAACAAGAACATCAAGAAGATTGTTCAAAATATGGTTGTAACCTACAAAGATTGGCATGAAATGCTGCCTTTTGCTCTTCACGGTTATCACACATATGTCCGCACTTCAACAGGGGCAACCCCTTTCTCTCTAGTATATGGCATGGAAGCAGTGCTTCCCATAAAAGTAGAGATCCCATCAATCAGGGTATTGATGGAAGCTAAGCTAACAGAGGCTGAATGGTGCCAAAGCAGGCACGATGAACTGAACCTAATGAAGAAAAGAGAATAAAGGCTCTGTGCCATGGTCAGTTGTATCAACAAAGAATGAAGAAGGCGTTTGACAAAAAGGTCCGACCCCGTGTCTTCAGGAAAGGAGACCTTGTGCTAAAAAAGATACAATTATTCCTCACTGATTCCCAGGGCAAATGGACTCCGAACTATGACGGCTCCTATGTGGTCAAGAAAGCCTTCTCAGGCGGTGCCTTGAGACTCGCAACCATGGATGGAGAAGAGTTCGCCTACCCCACAAATGTTGATGGAGTCAAGAAATACTTCGCCTAAATAAAAAAAACATCCCGGTGGATTGAAAACCCGAAAGGGCGGTCCAGGAAAAAATCAAAAACATAATAAAAAATCATCCCGATGGATTGAAAACCTGAAAAAGGAATCCAGGAAAAAGTTAGGGATTCATGGCAAGTAACTACGTCCGACAAGGTTAAATCCCCAGCGGTGACACCATCCTTCGAAAAGACTTCAGTCAAGGTCACCTTCGACAGAAGCTCAAAATGTCCAAAATTCAAAGTTGGTAGAAGGATAGCGGTCGTTATGTTTCAATGTAGCCCCTTTTCCGTTAAATTACCATTTTCTAAACTTTGTAATGCTCTATGGGATCACGCGTTTGGCTGATTACCATTCTATCAATAAAATTTGAGCCCTAGCGCTTTTGTTTGCAATTCTCATTTATTTGTCTTTACAGAATGACATTTTTAAAATGATCAATGATTCTTGAAACAAAACAAAAATGAATTTACTTGTCAAATTTTCTTCTGATTTTAAAAATAAAGATGACAATTGTTTTTTACTACTGAACACAAAAAGAAACATCGATGGCTTCTCTGGAAGTGATTAAACCTCAAAATCCAGAATCGAAGTTCTCCTGAATGAAAGATCAACTGTTTCAGATGTGATTTTCCCATCTGATATCCCCGGAAGAGTTCTTACCTCTTAAGATCGACTGGATGATTCTTTCTCCACCACAGGGACTACCTCTCCTAAGAAACACATGATTGCTATCATGAATCAATGGTACTTTTCATCCCCCATCGTGGCCGAGTATCCAGTCGTGTTCATCTATTAGTCTGTATGCATGTTGCATCAGTTTTGTCAGCATAAACATACATACATCATGCATTATTGATTCATATCATACATATATTGCATTACTATCACTCTGGTCATATTCATCCCCCAAGTGATAAAAGTTCTTTTATCAATCGAGTTGTTAGTTCTTTCCTCGTCAGGAAATGTTTTGTCTGACAATCTCTCCCTAGTTTATTTTTGGATTGGAGACGGTCCTCGACCTCTTTGATAACTTGAACCTCTGAAAGTCAAGAAGACATTTAACAAACACCTTTGAAACATCACTTTTCACCATTGAAGATGATATTCTCGCTTTCCCGGATTAAGGAAAATCCCCAGAGAAAGCCTCTCAACCGAAGACTCTCAGCAACACATTGGTTTTTCTCCCAAGAAAGTCAATGTTAATGAAGTCGTCAATACCTCAAAATTGGATCACATCACATGGCATTTCTCCGAGAAGATCTCGAAGAAAAGTATGATGTAGTATCCCCAAGCAGAAAACGGTCTTTCAAGAGACTCATTTCCCCAGCAGAGTCAACAAATGACATCTCCAACAAAGAAGTTTGCACATCTCTACATCTTAGACGAATGGGTTTCCCCAACAAGTCTGACATCAAAACTTTTTTCCATCAAATGGCATCTCCCCAGTAAAAAAAACTCGGCCAGAAGTTTGATAAAGACCGCTACACATAACGTCCCTTGTCAAGGAAGAAACTCGACAAGAAGAAACTGAGACCAGTTCTATGGCTGAAGACCAGGATCGAGGGGAAGTTTATTCAAAAGAAACTGAGACCAGTTCCGTGGCTGAAGACCAGGATCGAGGGGAAGTTTATTCAAAAGAAACTGAGACCAGTTTTGTGGCCGAAGACCAGGATCGAGGGAAAGTTTATTTAAAAAGAAATTGAGACCAGTTTCGTGGCTGAAGACCAGGATCGAGGGGAAGTTTATCCAAAAGAAACTGAGACCAGTTCCGTGGCTGAAGACCAGGATCGAGGGGAAGTTTATTCAAAAGAAACTGAGACCAGTTCCATGGCCGAAGACCAGGACCGAGGGGAAGTTTATTCAAAAAGAAACTGAGACCAGGTCCATGGCTGAAGACCAGGATCGAGGGAAAGTTTACTCAAAAGAAATTGAGACCAGTTCCATGGCCGAAGACCAGGATCGAGGGGAGGTTTATTATAAAAGAAACTAAGACAAGTTTTGTGGCTGAAGACCAGGATCGAGGGGAAGTTTTTACCCTTTTCTAAGTATCATTGCTTAGCAAAAGAAGATGGATGAGCAAATTGCCATTCATAACCACCGTCAAAATTTCGGTTATTCCGATATTTAATCCTCTTGCACCCTGAATGTCCGAACATCTTCGCCATTCACACCTTCGGGTCCAAGAAGATTAAATAGGGGCATCTGTCATATCCCAAATTTTGACCACCAAGATTTCCCATCATTGTGCGATTCATCACCACAATATGGATGTACCTTCATGCCTCATCAATCTCCTCAATGATGGTTGAGCATTCACTATAATCAAGAATTAGGGTTTCAAGCCCTCTTAGAGCACTTAGACAAAGGATCAATCAAGAATTGACATGATCTTCAACCTTTCAAGTCTCTCAAACATCCATAAGAGATCAAGAGGACTCCCACATCAAGAATCAAGCACAAGGTTGCAACATTCCAAGTGGATCAAGCCTCGAGATCGCCAGTGTCACCAAATTAGGGTTTTGGTCGACCAATGCCTCCAGATGAAAATTTTCATCTGGGCATGGGCGAATGCTTCAAAGCATAACCCAAGATACTCTAAGGGACCTCATGCACCCAATCATCAAGTCAATTTAACCTCAGGGGAAGCATTCATCAAAAATTAGGTTGACCTAATTCACCCCTAAGCTGGCTTTTGAGGCAAGGCATGGGCCAAGACCTCAAGACATGATTAGAGGGCCTTAAATACACCACATTGATCCATTTACAACAATGGATTGACCCAAGAAACTTAATTCATAAGTTTTAATTTCATCTGGACCACAATTAGGGTTTTAAAGGAAAAGTCAACTGTACCTTTGACTTTTGACCAAGACATGCTCCCAAACCTTGGGACATGATTCAAGACACCCTAAAACACCTATGGAATCCATCCATTAGGTTTGAATTAGGTCAAGGACTTGATTGCATAAAGAATCACACAATTTGGATTTCATCTGACGAAAAGTCAACTGTGCCCAAAATCAAGTTTGACTTTTTGGAAATTTTCACAAATATGGTTCCCCTAAGTCAAAAATAATGTTAATGTATGGTATTGATCATCATTCATTAAGAAAAATCAAGAAAAGTGAGGTTTCTTGCAAAAGGGGCAACCATGAGAAACCAAAATTTTTCTAAGTTATGGAAGAAAAGTGATTTTGTACCAACTTTGCAAGGCTATAACTCCTAAACCACAATTCAAAGCTCAAATGAAAGTCCATCTGACATACTTCAAATATGTCAACTAAAAGAGATTCCAAATCCTCATGGATTTTGAGTTATGGATTGATCAAAATCACAAAAACATGAAAATGACCACTTTTCCAACACTTAGTGAAATTTTCAATAAGTCAGAATCTGCCCTACTTTTTCCAAAATGCAGGGACATTTTTCACCTTGATCCAAGTTAAACCAGGTCCATTGGTGAACATCAAAGTTGAAGTATGCCATGAGGGCTTTCCAACAAGTATCAGATCATCTCCAAATTCAATTTGAGTAGGGAGATACAACCCTTGGAACATGGCATCATGGACTAATTTTGTTCAAGGCAGATTATAGGACATTTTCTCGATTTGGCCAAATCAGATAATTCCAAGCCTTGTCATCCATTTGGACACCTCAAGGGATAAAATCAAAGAGGAATGATCTGATCCACAAGCCTCCCAAGTCCAAGGAACTACATGTAGCCATAAGTGCCCTAATAAGACTAAAAAGCTCAAAGACTCCAATTTTGTTTCCAAGCATTCAATGGATGCATCAAGGTAGCATGGACTGAGACATTGCTAACTAAATGAGTCAAGATTCAGCTCTGAACCAAAGGACCATAGGAATGTGCCCTAACCTCAAGTCAATGGTTATAGGAGACTAAAGATGCCTTTATGCCACAATTGGCCAAGGGACTGTCCAAGTTGCCATTCACTATTGTTTGCAAAACAAACTTGCTCTACTATAAATAGAGCTCATTTGTGGTCAGTTTGAGTACACCAAAGCACTACAACTGATGCTTTCCTCAAAATCTCTCTCATTAGGCCAAAATGCCTTCTTTTGCAAGTCACCTCTGAGTTTTTGAGTTAGAGAGCAATTCCACCACAGCTCATGATCCAAACACATCCAATGTATCAAATATAAGCTGTTCAAACACTCACCCTTGATCTGAAACACCAAAATCAGAAAGTCAACCTCCAAAACCTTAAATTTTGACTGTTTTACATTTTGCAAGCCATGTCTTGATTCAGTCACTTTCCAAACCAAACAAAGCCTCAAACACACTCCAAATATCATCCTCAAACTGTCCCAATTGGTTTCTCTCATCTGAAACACCATTTGAGAGAGTTACTATCTTGGTCACTTTTGCCCCTTTTGCAAGAAAGAGCCAATTCTTGTTCCTGAGGATTCCAGCTGGTTTTGATAATCCTAAAAGCTTCTAAGGGATCAATCAAGAGTGTCTAAAGCATTGGATTACTTCTGGCAGAAGGATCTTGACAGTTAGCACAAGGAGCTTCAAGAGGTAAGTGCATCACAACTTTAACTCTCTAAATCATGCATTGCTTTGATGTTCATTGATCATGGACATCTCATACATGTCATATATGTTGTGTTTGAACCAATTTGTCAGGCTATTATTGCCTGTACAATGAGATAGCATAGAACATGCAAATCTAGGCCTATTTTGAAATCACTATCGGATTTTAAAATGGAAACATTTTCTGAAAATTCCAAAGGCACCATTGGATTCCTCATGAAATTCTAGGCAGAACACACCTAAACTTTGTCCAAATCCATGGAGAAATGAGGAAGTTAGAGCCTTCATGCAAGAGGCCTAAAATAAAGCCTTGCCTTGGGCAAGGGTCGGGCCATGGCGTCTTGGCCAGGCCTAAAACCAAGGCACCCATATATGTTGATGGGGTGGTTTTGATACACTGATGTATCACCACCCCAGTGGTAGCGCGCATGTGTGTTTGTTTGGCAGGTCGTGGGTTCAACACCCACCCATACCATTTTGCCATTTTCTCTCATTTTTGCTATTTTCACATATTTTATGGTTTTTATTAATTAATTCCAAAATTAATTTCTCTTTCAATTTTAATCATTTTTTATTGGTTCTTTTTTTGAAAATTCACAAAAATGTTAAAATATTTTATTCTACAAAAATTTCACAATAATATTATTTATTTCACATATTTGGTATTTTTGTAAAGAATTATGTTTTATTTGTTTTTAAACATTTACAAATATTTCTTTCTCTTGATTTTGCAAATTCAAATGATTTTCAAATCATTCTATGAATGAAACATGATTTTTCAAACATTAATCCAAGATCAAAACTTGTTTTTTCACACATGTTTGGTATTTTTGATCATTTTAATTGAATTTTATTCAATTAAAATACTTTTCTTAAATCAAATTAGGGTTTTGATTATTTTCACCCTCACAAATCTTTTTCAAAACACTTTGGGCCTCTAATAGAGTGTAAGACCCAACCCCCTTTATACATAAATAAATTTGGGCCTCAGTTATTGTATAAGTCCCAGTACAATTTTCAAAACGACGGTGTGATCAATGTCTTTCCATGGGCCTCTCCTTGAGCTGTAAGCCCCATCCCTTGTACAAAAATAAACTTTTGGGCCTCTAATAGAGTGTAAGACCCATCCCTTGTAAATATAAAAACCTTTTTGTTCCTCAGTCATTGTATAAGTCCCACTGTGTTTTCAAAACCTCGGCGCGATCGTCGTTTTCAAACAAATCATCTGGGCCTACCCTTGTGTTGTAAGTCCCATTTCTTTTCTTTTTCAAACAGTTTGAGCCTCTTGATAGAGTGTAAGACCCATCTCTTTATACATAAAACCTTTTTTGGGACTCAGTCATTGTATAAGTCCCGATACAATTTTTAGATTAACGGTACTATTGTTGTTTTTAATCTGGGCCTCTCCTTGAGTATAAGCCCCAATCTTCTTTTCAAAACAACTTTCCCCTTTGATTTAGGTTCAAATTCATAGTTGTTATCAAAACTTTCTTTAATTTATTGAATAACTAACCATACAGCTGTTACAATGGAAGCTTGCTCACCTGTAAGTTTTAAACATCTTTCTTTTACATACTTGCACATGTATATATATTTGTTTGTGCTGGAAGCTTGCTCACCTGTAAGTCCTCCTACCTTTTTTTTGCATACAATATATATTTCATCTGTACATATATGCTTGTATATATTTGCTTAGAGTTTTCCCCGACAATTAGGTCTAGGATTAGATAAAGCCAGTGGTCACTCTTTCAACACAGTCAAAACTAGTTCCCCATAGGAATTTCCAGATACAGTTTTGCCTCCTCTTGGGCTTATACAATATGGAACAAAGAGAAAGGCATTATTCCCGGTGAAACTTTTCTCAGACTGTCACTATTAGAAAATTGTCAAAGGAATTCATTTCCCCTAGAGAGAATTAATTCCCGGTGAAATCTCTCTTGAATTTCTTCAAACCCTAGAACTATTCACTAAAGAAAAGACTATTCCCCGTGAAACTTTTCTTGAAAGTTTCTTAAGTTTGGACCCACAGGCTTCCTAAAAGCATCCCAACCTCCTCCTGGGATTTGTACAAGGACCCTCAGGCTTCTTAGAAGTTCTCATGCCTTCTCTTGGGCTTAATACAAGGACCCTGAAGACCTCTTAAAGGTATAGGACAGAACCTAGCCATCCTTTGTTAGAGCAGTCTTTCTAAAGAGTCAAAACGTCAGACCAATTTTACGGTTGATTCTCATCCCTTAAAAAATACCTACCTCCTCTTGGGAATCATACAAAGATAACCCTTATCATACCA
Source organism: Lathyrus tuberosus (assembly GCA_022829125.1). Lineage (NCBI taxonomy): Eukaryota > Viridiplantae > Streptophyta > Magnoliopsida > Fabales > Fabaceae > Lathyrus > Lathyrus tuberosus. The sequence goes on along the minus strand of JALAZF010000942.1, from coordinate 700,588 downwards.
ATAGACTTGGATAGCCTCATCTCCTCTTGGATCTCAAAGACATTCTCAAGTTCCCTACAAGCACAGGAGAAACCCTGGTCATTTAATCAATCTCCAGTAGAGTTAAAACCCCCATAAGTTCTAAATCTCAATCTTCATCCTAAATTTCCCCAGCTAAGGTCAAATCACTATCAATAAACCTTTATCAGAACCTCAAGGCATCTGATATTTCAACTATTCTATAAACCCTCAGCAAGAGCTGATTCCCCAACTTGGACCTGTCTCTGGATCTCAATAATCCTCAGCAGAAACTAGCCTCATCTTAGGCTTTGGATAAAGATTTTTCCCCACTCTCTTGTTGAGTAAATCACCTTTCAGCACTTTATTGTTGAGTCAATCATTTTTTAATACTCTCTTGTTGAGTCAATCACCTTTCAACACTCTCTTGTTGAGTCAATCACCTAAAAACACTCTCTTGTTGAGTCAATCTTCTTCCTTAATGCACTCTCTTATTGAGTCAACCTTTTTCAACCTCTTCTTAGGCTTTGTATAATGATCCTTCTTTTTCCCAGCAAAAATTAGCCTCAATCTTGGGCTTTGTACAAGACACCATATAAATATCTTCAGCTGAGTCAGTCAAATATCCTTTAGCCTCAATCTTAGGCTTTGTATAAGACACATATAAATCTCCCTAAGCAGAGTCAATCCTCTTCTCAGCCCCAATCTTGGGCTTTGTACATGACAAATCATACTCTCCAGTAGAGTCAATTTTCTTTTTGCCACAATCTTGGGCTTTGTACAAGACAGATAAAACCTCTCACAAGTAGAGTCAGTTTCCCCTTTTAGCCTCAATCTTGGGCTTTGTATAATAATATCCCCCAGTGGAGTCAATAAACCCTTTTTAGCATCAATCTTGGGCTTTGTACAAGGCAGACAAAATATCTCCCCGGAAAAGTTAACTTTCATCCTCCTCTTAGGCTTTGTATAATGATATCCTCCAAAGGGTCAGTCTCTCTTTAGCCTCAATCTTGGGCTTTGTACAAGACAGATAATAATCTCCCCAGTGGATTCAATCAATCTCTTAGCTTCAACCTTGGGCTTTGATCAAGGCACACAAAAATCAACATCCTTTCGGAAGAAATAAAAATCTCTCTGGAGGAAAATACTTCTCTGTATATCACACATCAAAACAGAAAATCAAAACAAACCCTAATCCCAGATAACTGCTATAAGTGGCACACTTGTTGATTCAAAAATCCAAGTTGTCGTTCATCTCTTATCCTGGTAAATCCCCTTTCTTTCATCTAATTGTTGTAAGTGGCAAGCCTCTGGATTATTTACATCCAAGCCAATGTCTCTCTCTTAGCATGAAAGACTCCTAAGGAAAAATGACATTGCTCTACACTGAGTTAAAGTTTCCTCCTTCAGGACAAATCCCATATAAAGGAAATTATGGCATTACTGGATTCACATATCCCAATTAAAGTAATTCTCCTTTATAATCAGTTACCCAACAACTGTGATAAACAGACGAGATGTCTCCCTTTAGAGATGATAAATTCTCTCTCAGTCAAACCTTTTAGCTTCAATCTTTGGCTTTGAACAAGACACAAATAACCTTTAGCTTCAATCTTGGGCTTTGAACAAGACACCAAATATCTCTTTCCTCCCATAGAATAGGAGGAACTACTATTGCTCTGATTTCCCTGTTTTCTTTAACGGGAATACGTAGGCATAAGATTGCGAAATCTTAGCGAGCACACCAATCAAAAACTTTAGGTCCAGTACCTTCACATACCAATCAAAAACTTTAGGTCCAGTATCTTCACTCATCAAAAACCTCAGAAAACCCAAAATCAAACAAAAACTCTCTCTCAAACACTCCCAAAGGAGAAACTTTCCCAACCCATAACAGACAAACACCAGTAAGTAGAAAGCAGTAAGGAAAATTGCTAACAAACTGTGGATAACCACATATAGGATGGGTAATTGACAACTCCCCATTGTATAACTTGACCCCGAACTCCCCGATCTCTTTAAGCATTTATTCAATTAAACATTTGCGTGCAAGGTTAGTTTTAGATAGCTTCCCTTTCCTTTCCAGATTCATAGGATAAATAAGAAATCAGAAAGTAGCACCCCACTCCCACCATTGCGGTGAGGAGAAACCCATGGTGAAAAGGTGGTCGCGTCACCGACAAAAATCGTACGCTACACAGTCAAAGCAGGATTTTCAAAGATATACTTGATTGGATTCATTTTGGATATCAACCAAGTTGTATGATTCAACATATACTGGCGGAGGCGCTTGGCAGCCCAAGCTAAAACACAACATGTATTTTCAAGCATTGAGTATCAAGACTCACAATCGGTGAACTTCTTGCTCAAATAATAAATGGCAAATTCTTTTCGACCAGATTCATCTTGTTGACCCAGAACACAGCCCATAGACTCTTCCAGCACAGTCAAATACATGATCAAAGGTCTTCCTTCCATGGGAGGAGACAAAATCGGAGGTTCAAGAGATACTCTTTAATTCTTTCAAAAGCTTTCTGACAAACATCTGTCCAGACACAACCCTGATCTTTGCAAAGAAGCTTGATGATCGGCGCACACGTGGCAGTCATATTGGATATAAACCGGGAGATATAATTCAAACGTCCCAAGAATCCTCTTACTTGATTTTCTGTTTTGGGCGCAGGCATTTCCTGAATAGATTTAAATTTACAAGGATCAACTTCAATGCCTTTTTGGCTGACAATAAAGCCCAACAACTTTCCAGAAAGGACACCAAAAGTGCATTTATTAGGATTCAAACAGAGCTTAAACTTTCTCAAATGTTGAAACAGCTTCAATAAGTACTCAATATGATCTTCTTCAGTCTTCAACTTATAAATCATATCATCCACATAGACTTCAATTTCTTTATGCATCATATCATGGAACAATCGTGTAATGAATGTTATTTTTTCCATGTCCTCGGGTGTCATCTTTATCTGATTATAACCGGAAAATCCATCCATAAAAGAAAAGATATAGAACTTAGCAGTATTATCTACCAGCATATCAATGTGTGGCAGTGGAAAATCATATTTCGGATTCGCTTTATTCATATCTCTGTAGTCAACGCACACTCGGACTTTTCTGTCTTTCTTTGGAACAGGCACAATATTGGCCACCCATTGAGGATACTCAAAAGTTACAAGAAAACCAACATCAATCTGCTTTTGAACCTCCTCTTTGATCTTCACAGCCATGTCGGGATGAGTTCTTCTAAATTTCTGTTTCACAGGTGGACATTCAGGCTTCAATGGCAAATGGTGCTCCACAATATCAGTATCAAGACCAGGCATGTCTTAATATGACCAAGTAAATATGTCAATATATTCTCTGAGAAGCTCTATCATTCTCTTCTTAACATTTGACTAAAGCAGAGCCCTAATCTTAACTTCTTTCTTATCATCATCTGAACCCAAATTATCCAATTCTACCGGCTCTTCATGGGGCTGAATGGCTTTTTCCTCGTGCTCAAGCAACCGAGAAATTTCATCTGGAATCTCCTCAGTATCCTTTTCTTTAGCTCCAAACACAGGGAACTCAAAGTTGGGATAGGGCATAGGATCATTGTTTTCAATGGGTTTAACAATCAATCTGCACCATGATTTATGTTTGATTTTAGAATATGAACAAAAAGTGCAAGTATTATGCAGATAAAAATGATTATTACAATATTATTATTTTTGTTTTTTATGTTACCATTTTTCAGAAATAAAGCAAAAAGGGAAAACATAATATGGATAAACAAAATAACATTTTATTGATGATGATAAAATTTGAAACAAAGCCCTCACAAATTCACTTTCACCTTGGGCAGAGTGAAAGGATTTTTGAAAGAAACAAAAACAAATTACTTTGAAAAATGAATAACAACGGGAACATCAACAACTATCCAATTCTGCCAGATTTGTCCATGCATGTGTCACGAAATTGGGAAGTTCTTCCTCTTCATCATCTTCAATGATGGCAGCAGTAGAGTGATCTTTGTTGATGAATTCGGCGCTGTGAAAGGCCTCATTAATACGCTTCAAATCTCTTCTAATCGTACCAGGCGTAAAGCCTAAACCAGTTTTGCCTAGATTATCAACCACATCAATAACTCGACCCTAACCGTCAGACCGGCCAGTCTCTAATACATGCAGAGCATCTTTCAAAGAAGACACAGGCAACCCATTCTTCTTAACAGCTTTATCATCAATAGAAAGAGCTTGAAATGGAGTCCTAATAGTTTTGTCAGCATTAACATACGAAAAGGATGATAGATGGCTCACCAGCATCGCTTGCTCACCTCCAACAATTACCAGCCTGTCATTCTTAACAAATTTCAATTTCTGATGAAGAGTCGAAGTCACTGCCCCAACCTCATGAATCCAGGGTCGACCAAGCAGACAACTATAAGCAGGACGAATATCTACTACTTGAAAAGTGATTTGGAAGAAGCATGGTCCTATTTTGATTGGAAGATCAACCTCTCAAATCACAGTTTTTCAAGATCCATCAAAAGCTTTAACAACAACCCCATTATACCTCATGGGAGCACCTCGGTATGAAAGCCTCGACAAAGTAGATTTTGGAAACACATTCAAGGAAGAGCCAGTATCAACCAACACATTAGAAAGTGCATCTTCTTGACAGCTCATAGAGATATGTAAAGCCAAATTGTGATTTCTCCCCTCTTCGGGTAATTCTTAATCACAGAAACTAAAATTATTGCATGCTGTGAGGTTGGAAACAATGCCATCAAACTGATTAACAGTCACATCATATTCAACATATGCTTGTTCCAATACCTTCTACAAAGACTCCCTTTGAGCCTCAGAATTTATCAGTAGGGACAACACTGAAATCTTGGACGGGGTCTGCAAGAGTTAATCCACAACACTGTACTCACTCTACTTAATCAATTTCAAAACCTCATCCTCATAAGCCTTCTTATTCAAATCATTGGACTAACCAGAAGCATCGATATTACTCTCATCTTGAGGTCATTCGCCAGCAACAACATTCTCCATAATCTTTGGAGGCTCAGAAGCAAAGACACAACCACTCTGAGTCACTCTACTAACATCAGCGATGCTTACCACATAAGACAAAGAAGGAATGGGCACTTCCTTACCATCTTGTACCATGGTAGCATTGTATTTATACGGAACAGCCTTGTCAGACTCATAGGGTACTGGACCGTGTAACCGAATAACTAAAGGTGTAACAGCGGTCTTCCGACTGTCATAAGAGATAACAACTCGTTCAAGAATATTAAAGTGTGGCACAATAACATTCACCTCATTTTGATATTCATCTCTTTTAGCAGTGACCTCAATCAAATTCTGATCCATCATCCTTTCAATGTCCCTCTTCACTATCACACAACCAGACGGATTCACGGAACAGATGCAACAAGTTGCATAATCATGATCAATATAATGGTATTCACTCAAAAGTGCATGCATTTCCACAAGAGATCTTCGAATCCAACGGATATCAAAATTTTTGAATGTACCAGGACAACCATAAACCATATTGACAGACGCCTTACCATGATTAGGCAACAGATTCGATTGTACATTAGGATTGGAGTCTTTGAAAGACAAAATACCACTTCTAACCAACCTTTGCACTTCCATCTTCAATGGATAACAATTCTCAGTGTCATGCCCCGCTCCTCCCTGATGGAAAACACAATGAGCTTCAGGCTTATACCACCATGGTGAATCTTTTGGAGCAGCAGGTGGTGCACAGGTCTGAACAAGATTCTTTTGAATTAAACCAGGAAGCAAATCTACGTATGTCACCGGAATCGAATCAAAATCCTTTTGATAATGGCCTCGTTGATTGTTTTGTTGATTAGAACATTGTTGATAAGCAGCTTGAACAACAGGAGTTGAATTGATAACAGGAGTAATATATGCAAGATGTTGCTGACATCGATTGTTAATACCATAACTCTTTTTGCGTCCTCCACGGGAAATAGCATTGGTTTCACCCTTTTTCTTCTTGGTAAGTTCTCCACCATATTTCTTGGAACTTCTAGTAGAATTACCATCTTTTGAGAAACGTCCCTCACGGAAACCTTCTTCCAATCTCATCCCCATATTAACCATCTCAGTGAAAGGACTCATAATAGAAAGGACTCAGAGTTTTTAGAAATATCTTAGTCATCTCTTTTTCTTCCAAAGGAGGATTAATCTGAGCAGCAGTCTCACGCCACCTCTGTGCGTATTCTTTGAATGTCTCCTTATCTTTCTGAGCCATTGCTCGAAGCTGGTCACGATCGGGAGCCATATCCACATTATACTTATACTGCTTTACAAAATCCTCACCCAAGTTTTTGAAAGTGCGAATTCGAGTGTTGTCGAGTCCCATATACCATTTCAAGGCTGCACCAGATAAACTATCTTGAAAGTAGTGAATGAGAAGCTGATTATTATCGGTCTGAGTCGACATCTTGCGAGCATACATAGTCAAATGGCACAACGGACAAGAATTACCCTTATAATTTTCAAAGTCAGGGACCTTGAACTTATGTGGGATCTTCACATTAGGAACCAAGCATAACTCATGGGCATTCTTCCCAAACAATTCTTTACCCCTCAAAGCTTTGATTTCTTTCTGCACTTCAGCAAATTGATCTTGAATCTCTTCCATTCTATCATAAGCACTGACATTATCGCTCGGAGCAGTGTGGAAAATCTGCTCTTCACCAAAAGGGATGGTATGAACCACTGGCGGTGGTACAAACATCACAGGCTGGATAATAGGAATAGCTGGAACTTCAGGAGGTGGTGGTGGTTGATAACCTTCAGGAACAAAGTTGATAGGCATGCCCCAAGGGAAGCCAGGAGGCATGGAGTGTTGAGGAACACTAGCAAGCGCCACAAAGATGGGCGTAGAAACAATCTCAGAAATGACTGTCCTTTGTACAAGAGTCAAAAACGGAGGTGGAGGGGGTGGTTGATTCTGAGCAGCCACCAATGATTCCATCAAAGCAGTGAGTTTTTCCAAACTATCCTTCAAAGTTGTCACTTCCTCATGAAGCTCACAGTTCTCTTATTGCAATTGATCCATCTTTTTCTTCAGATTAGCTCGAGTGTTTTACTGGTGTAACAGCTTGGCTGAATGAAGACCAAAAGAAACATATGACACCTGGAAAAGGCAAGAAACAATGCAAGAGATGCGAATGCAAATGAAAAATGCAAATGTTTCATTCAGCTTTCAAGGATCTTTAAAATATAAAGCAATTGCAAACATCATAAAGAAATAACACTTTTTGAAATACTGATCAACATCTCATTTTATTGAATATTGGAAAGAGCTACACTTGGAAGTTCAAGTTACAAAGGATCAAAATACAATAAGAAAAAGCTAGATCCTAAAGATCCTAGGGAGCATCTGATGACGATCCAAGCAAATACTTCTTTCGGAGTCTCTTAATCTCTCTCTCATAGTTGTCCTTCATGGCGGTCTTCTCTAACACAAGCCGATCCACGATACCCTTCGAAGCACCAGAAGTAGGAGGATGAGATGATGAAGTAGTAGAGGAAAATAAATCCTCTCTATGTCTCTTCACAGCACGTCTCTCAAGCAACTCAATTAAGTCATCTTTATCCTTCATCTGCTTTTGCAACTCTAACTTCTCAAGGTTTGAAGCGTGAAACTTGGATTCCCAAAGATCTTTTTCTTCCTTCATCTTGGCCAAAGCATCTTGCAGAGTCTTCACATCATCAAGAGGAATAGGGAGTGTTGTAACGACCACTGTTATCATGGGTTTCTCAAAGAAATAAGGAATTTTGAGCTCCTTAGCTCTCTCCTTCACCCAAAGCATATAAGGTTCCAAGGCAATGCAAACTTGTCTCCCAAGTTGTCCTCTACCCATCCTATGAATCTTAGTCCAAGCATGAGCCATTCCTTTCCTCAAACCAAGAGAGTCATTCCCTCATTGGAAAAACAAACCCTCTAAATGGATATTTTTAGGCTTTTCCTTCATCATATAACCAAGCTGACGGCGAGCTAAACTCGGGTTATAGTTAATTCCCCCTGGTGTGCCAAGAAGAGGCACATTGGAGAATTCCCCATAACTATCAATAATTTTTGCTTTTATGAGTTAAGTTAAGTTAATCAATAACTATCAATAAGAACCAGAGATTCTGGGTTCGATCCCCAGCAGAGTCTCCACTTTTCGTAGCAGTAAAAATTGTGAGTGTAAGCTATTGATTAACTTAACTCATAAAAGCAAGAGTCGCCACCGCACTTTTATTTTATCCAAAAAGGAAAGAAAAAAGAGCGAACAAAACCTACAGAGTTCTAAAAAAACAAGAACAAACAGAAAATGGGTAAGGGGGTTGGTTACGTTAAGGGAAGGTGTTAGCACCCAAAACGTCTATAGTACTCTATAGGAACCCTTTGAAATATCTATCGCTTTTTGGTTTGAAAAGGTTTGTTTGAAAAAAGATTGGGGAGATGAGAAGAGAAGTATTTTTTTAAGATTTTTGTGTTTGGAGAGACTTATCGCCTCATGCCTACGTACCTACAAAGTGCAATATAGGATCAAAACCTCGTAGTTTGTGGTACAAATAACAAAAATTTATTGGTTATGATTCATTCTATATTGAAAAGACAACCCATCATTCTCAAGAGAGAATACTCAACTAATTACTCAAAGGTATGGGAAAGAGGCATTTGCATCACATTAAGATGGAGGATTTGCTTGGATTAAAATCAACAGGACTATCACTTCAACATCTAAGTGGAAAATGGCCATACTTTACACAAAATACCATGGTTAGGAGCTTTACATCTCATCAAATAAGACGACTCATGTCTAATCTTTTTGAAAAGTTTAAAAGAAAATGGTGCAGAAAAGCACAAAAAGTTTGAATGAGTTTTGTATTTTTTATGTCTTTTTCAAATGGTCAAAATATGATTAACATTGATTGACATTTATTAAAGAAAACAAAGTTTAAAAAACACTTGAACAAAGTCAAGATTTTATTATGAAAGCGGTTTAAGTTTTGAAAACAAGAAGGTTTTGAAAAAGGGAGGAGATTTTGAAAATTTAAGAAGGGTTGGAGAAGAAGTGACTACCCTATTGCAAAAAATAAAAGCTAAGGTAAAAAAGATCTAACCACATGGAGACACTCTTCAAAGCATAATAAGAAAAGAATTCCATCCTCTTGAGCCAATTAGCAAATGAGCAAGCCAAATAAAGGCAAAGATCCATAATACTCCAAGCATAGGGAAATAGTCCAAATTCTAAGTCCAAGGGTCTAAGAATGATCCAAGATGTCAAAGGTCTTAGTCCATCCACAAGGTCACAACAGTCCGAGGTTAAGGGAACCAAAACTTTTAAGTGTTTCAATATTTATTGATGTCTTAAGAGGAGTATGGTCCAAGTGGACAAAAGAAAAACAAAAGCACAAGATAATATGGTCCAAGTGGACAAAAGAAAAATGACATAAACATAAACATGACATGATATATGATAATATAAAGCATAAGAAATAAAGAGAGATAGGGAGCGAGAAAGAAACATAAACAATATAGTAATATAATATAATAGCATATACATAATAGTAGCACAAAGGCACAAGTGCCAAGAGTCCTGAAAAGGCAACACCGATTATTCCGTCTCCCGTCTTGAACTATATGGTTGAACAGTGTGCTTAGGTCAAGGTTAATGAAGACTTGTCAGAAAATTGATAGAATCAAAGCCTTTACGTAACAAGCTTCAAAGATTATGAGCCTAATACAAAAGAACAACCATGCATGGGAGGACAATCATAAGTTCGTACCACGAAAGTTCAAGTTCTGATTCGGATGGGGAGGGACAAATGTAGCGCTATGTTAAGCAATCACCAAGTGACTTATAAAGAAGTCACCCTACTAAAGGCCGGTTAATAGTGATTTTTGTGCTAATACATGCTAGATGAACGATATGTAAATCGTCATCCAAAAGCAATACCGCACGAAAAGAAAGTAGGTAGCGATCTAGTCTTGATCAAGAATTCAAGAAAGAAATTCTAAGATCCATAAGACTTTCATCGATCAAAATAAAAAAAAAAATAGATGAAGAGAAAGGCAAATTGAATTACACGTTCAAGATCCTTTCATCTTCAAGTTCAATCACCTTTAATTGATAAGTATAAGTGTGAAAACATATCACTAATTCAAAGCACCTCAAATGAATTCAACAATTCATTTAAAGATAGATTTGAACTAATGAATGTTTAATTACTTTAACCATATGCAAAGTCCATTGAAATTGAAGAGAAATTAATCTCAATAATGCACTTCAAGGCCAAAACAAGAAGAAAGGGGAAGAAAAAGGAAGAAAAACCAAAACAGTCCCAAAAACAAGCCAAGAATTGCATTCAGTCTCAGAGTAACCGGTTACTCTAATTAGGGTAACCGATTACTCTTCACGCAAAGTCAAAAAAATGTGCAAAAAACAGCATGATCATCTTTCAAAACTTTCTTCAAACACATTATGATCATAGAATTAAAATTGCACGAAATTTTAAGTAAAACAATAGTAAAAACCAGCAATCAAACACAATTACAAGATCCAAAGGATCAAGTAACAAGGATCTCCAAAGATCTACATTATGGATGATGAAATTGAAGCTTCAATAATGGTGAGAGATGAATTACCACTTCAAATCTGAAAATTACTTCAAATTACTCCAAGATCCAAACTACAAAGCCTTGATCTATGAGAATTGATGAAGAAAACAAGCTTGAATGAAGGTTTAGCTCAAAGTTGAACAAGATTCAATGTGAATTCTTGTTAACTTTCAAAAGAAAAAATGTGAGCTTTAGTGAAATTTTGTGGTTGGGGAAATAATTTGCAAGAGGTTTTTTGGCTCTCTAAAGCTTGTTAAATGAATGAAATGAGGCCTCTATTTATAGGATTTAGGCTTGGAAATTTTGGTGGATTGGAATTTGGTTTGGAAATGAAAATTAGGCTTGGAATTTGAATTTGGAGGGAAATTATCAAAAGAGTGGTGATTAGTGGAGGTACATGGTGGGAATTAATTGTGATGATGTAGGGAAATTAAAATGAGACGGTCTAGAATATTCCACATGTGATCAAAATGATGAAAATTGGTGCCAATTGCTGCAAAATTTAAATTTGTTGCCATTTTTCAAATTTCCACGAGGGTAATCGATTACCCTGATTAGAGTAACTGATTACTCAGTGCAAATTGTGAAAAAATTGCCCTTTTGAGTGCACTGCTGTGGTTCGGCTCGATGCTTTTGCTTGTCAAAGAAGGCATGGAAATAAACACATGAACCTTGGACTCTCTTGAATAATAATCAATTAAATCTTGGAAACTCTTGATCAGATGATTTTTGAATTCTTTACAGATTAACTTTGACTTTGTTAAGATGAAATTCAATCGACCTGAGGGACTGATTTTGATATCTTTGATCCAAATTCTTCCTGAAAAAGTTTGTAAAGGAAAAACATATTTTTGGATTTTAATATATGGTTAGTAAACATAAACAAAAACAAACATTAAACAAACAAAAGAACACGGGTGCTTGGCGATCTCACTCAAGACCAAACCTTCAGAGGAGGGAAAAAGGATCAAAGCTTGTGATCTTGCTTGTGGTATGAGATGCAAGAGACATGTGGGATCTTAGAGGTAAAAATTAGGGTATTACAGCTGCCCCTATTTAAGTTTATTCTATCAGGATATACAAAGATGGGCATCTTTTTCTCGACGAGATAGAAGAGACTTAAATATAACAACAACCCAATTTTTGGCCCTAAGAGACCACAAAATAATATGATCATGCAGATGATATGCAGACACAAGACATCTGTGGGGAGAAACGCTACAGGAGACAAACAAAAAGCTAGGGAGCAAAGAGAAAAGACTCCACGGGGGAAAACAAAGGAGAGAAAACGCATCCCAATGGGAGAGGAAACAATCGCCGTTGGGGAGGAATAAAGAGTAAGATTCCACTGAGGGAAAATAACCAACACTAGAAATAAAAAGATTGAAATTCGTCCCAACAAGGAGGGGAAAAACTCCGTTGGGGAAAAGGTCATCTGCTACCCGACATCCGTTAATAGCATGATCAAAAGGAAATATTGCCAAATACCAACTAAGTGATAGCTACAACAAGGCAGTCAACCAAAAGGATATGAGAAATATTACCTACTACCAACAAAGGGCAAGACGACAAAGGTAATAATCTCAAAAGGGGTACGAGAAATATCACCTACTACCAACTAAATGGCAGGACGACAAAGGTGATACACCCGAACGAGGGAAATATTACCAGCTATCAACCAAGGATATAAGAAATATTACCTACTACCAACAGAAGGGCAGGACGACAAAGGTAACAATATCAAAATATTCGAGAAATATCACCTACTACCAACAAAAGGGCAGGAAGACAAAGGCGATAAACTCGAACAGGGAAAGATTACCAGCTATCAACCAAGTGCAGCTACAACAAGGATAGGCATTTTCTGCTTACGGGTCGACACTCTAAAGGAGAGAGGACACACATGCTCTGCGGGGACAACAACACCAGAGGAAAGAAGCACCAACACAAATGCAAGATGCACAATGCAACAACAATATGATATACACAACAAATGAATGCGCATGCAATGCATATGAGTATGAATATGCTGACAAAACAGACATAAGGATAAACAGAGTGTGGAATAAACATCACAACACCACTGAATACTCGACTAATCTCGTCAAAATAGAGATATCATTAGTAGCCCTGCTAGGGATTTAGCTGAAGAAATCATGCAAGAGATAAACAAAAGCCATCAAAGGAAAATAAATCCTATTACAAGGCTCAAATCTTGCTAGAGAAAGGAAGATATTCCTTGGGGAGAAACCCAAATATCAATCTTCTAACATCAACGATCCACAAAGAGGATAACAACATAAACTCTGCTTTGAGGATGGCAAAAAAACTGTTGGGAAACCATAACAACCCAAATCTTTTTTACTTTTCCTGGGGATAATAAAGAATTCATATGAACTTTCATTTCAAAAGAATGAAGAGATTTGCTGTGGAGAAATAAGTGGATCTGCTGGGGATTGTAAACATGTAGACAGTTACACAAAATCCACTGGGAAAATAAGGTAGATCTGCTAGAGATACAAGAGAACTCTCAGGATTAACCAAATCTGAGAAAAGCATCCTGGACTTGCTGAGGAAAACAGCAAAAGGTCAAGCTGTGGGGGATTTTAGATCAATACTCATCATAAAAGAGAGAAAACCCAACAGGTGATCAATATATCAATATCCCTTGAATAGAGATATTATCAGCGACTTCACTGGGGAACATCCGAAATGGTGATGCACAATACTCACTAGGAGGATAAATCTCTGGAAAAACAATCCGGAGAGAAGTACATCCTGGACTTGCCGGGAAAATAAGAAGTTAACATCATTGCTCTATGCTTGGGAAACAATCGACACAATAATGCACTGCCTTCGTTGGGGAATTAACAAGGATAAATCTCTGGGTAGAACAACCTGAAGAGAAATACATCCACAGGGAAAGATAAAATCGGACAAGCGGACACTATGTCAATGCTTCTTAAAAGGAAGCAACATTACTTTTTGTTTGGGGACGTCCAAAGCAGCAACAACATGTCTAGAGGATAAATCTATGAGTGAGGATCCTTCACATGACTTTTGCTGGGGATAACGAAAGATTGAATCTATGCGTGGGAATTAACGTCAATGAGAGATGGTCTTCAAAACTGCTCAACTTCCTGACCGTAACATAATCAACTGGAGACAATCTGGATTGAGACATAGCTGGGGAAAAACCAAACAACACTCGTATGGAGAAAACTCAAACTGGTACACCATCATCTTGTCAACAAATGGTTATATGAACAAACTCTGCTGAGGAAATATCAACAAATCTATTGAGGAAACATCAACAAAACTCTACTGGGGAGCTGTCAATAAATTCCACTAGAAGAGTAAGAACAAACCCTGGCGAGGAAAACATTGATATTAATATTCTTGGAATAACTGTTGACATTCCTTTTTGTAATCATAAAATAAAAGGAAAATGTTTTTATAATTTTCAAAATTTTAAATCAATTATTCACATTTTGTTTCAAAAACCATCATCAGCAATAAATGAAATTTTGCAAACAGAAACAAAGTAAGAATTGCAAACAAAGGGATAAAAGCCCAAATTTTAGTAATAGAATGGTAGTCCGTAAATGGCGTAACTCCATGGATCATTACAAAGTTTGAAAAATGGTAAATACATGGAAAGGGTTACATTGAAATACAATGACCACTATTCTCCCTAACAACTTTAAATTCCACTGTACTCAAAACTTCAGCTGAAGATGATTGAAGCAGAATCTTTAATGGACAATGTTTCTTTCAACGATCAAGACTGGCCCGATGCAGTTACTTGTCATAATCCCTAACTTTTGCCTAGATTGCCCTTTCAGGTTTTAAATCTACCCGGATGATTATTTATGTTTTTGTCTCTAATTTTTGCCTGGACCACCCTTTCGGGTTTTCAATCCACCAAGACGCTCATTTTTTCCTAAGCCGCCCTTTCGGGTTTTCAACTTAGCGAGCATTTCTTTTTTTATTTTTTTAGGCAAAGTATTTCTTGACTATATCGGCATTTACAGGACGAGTGAGCTCTTCACCATCCATGGTTGTAAGAAGTAATGCACCGCCAGAGAAGGCTATCTTAACAACGTATGGGCCTTCATAATTAGGAGTCCACTTGCCTCTAGAATCATTGGTAAAATTCGAGATCCTTTTGAGCACGAGGTCGCATTCTCTGAACTCACGAGGTCGAACCTTCTTATGAAAAGCTTTCTTCATTCTCTGTTGATATATCTGGCCATGACACAAGGCCGTCATTCTTTTCTCTTCAATCAAATTCAACTCATCATATCTGCTTTGGCACCATTCAGCCTCAGACAATTCAGCTTCCATCAAAACTCTCATAGAAGGGATTTCAACTTCTACCGGGAGCACTGCTTCCATACCATAAACAAGAGAGAAAGGGGTTGCCCCTGTTGAAGTGCAGACGGATGTATGATACCCATGCAAAGCAAAAGGGAGCATCTCATGCTAATCCTTGTAAGTAACAACCATCTTCTGAACAATCTTCTTAATGTTCTTATTAGCAGCTTCAACAGCCTCATTTATCTTAGGTTTGTAAGGAGAAGAATTATGATGCTCAATCTTAAACTCATCGTATAATTCCTTCATCATCTTGTTGTTCATATTCGACCCATTATCAGTGATAATCTTGCTTGGAATACCATACCGACAGATGATTTGGTTCTTGATAAACCGGACCACTACTTGCTTGGTCACATTGGCATATGATGCCGCTTCAACCCACTTGGTAAAATAGTCAATAGTCACCAATATGAAATGGTGTCCATTCAACCCTTTAGGCTCAATCATTCCAATCATATCAATGCCCCACATGGAGAAAGGCCATGGAGAAGAGATAACATTGAGAGGAGTTGGAGGCCTATGAATTTTGTTAGCGTAAACCTGGCATTTATGACATTTCGTCACATATTTGCAACAGTCAGATTCCATTGTCAGCCAATAGTAACCTGCCCTTAACATTTTCTTAGCCATTGCATGCCCATTGGCCAGGGTATCAAAAGATCCTTCGTGAATTTCTTTCATTAACATGTCTGCTTCGTGTCTATCCACGCATCTGAGCAAGACCATGTCATAATTTCTTTTATACAGTACATCATCATTCAAGAAGAAACTACCAGCCAATCTTCTCAAAGTCTTCTTATCTTTCTTGGATGCCCCAAGTGGGTACTTTTGATTCTGAAGAAAACATTTGATATCATAATACCACGATTTATCATCAACGACCTCTTCAACTGCAAACACATGAGCTGGTCTATCAAGACGCATAACATCTATTTTCGACACATCATTCCACCGATTCACCACAATCATGGAGGATATAGTTGCCAAAGCGCATGTCATTCGATTCTCTACTATGGGTATATGGTGAAACTCAACCTTATTGAAGAAAGTTGACAACCTTCTTGCATAATCACGATAAGGAATCAAATCAGGTTGACGTGTCTCTCAGTCCCCTTTGATCTGATTAATCACCAGGGCTGAATCTCCGTATACATCAAGAATCTTGATTCTTAAATTAATAGCTTCTTCCAGGCCCATAATACACGCTTCATTCTCTGCCACATTATTTGTGCAAGTGAACATCAACCTTGCAGTGAAAGGAATATGAGAACCATGAGGGGTAACAATTATCGCCCCAATACCATTGCCATACTCATTAACAGCTCCGTCAAAAATCAAACCCCATCGGGATCCAGGCTCAGGCCCTTCATCAGGTAATGGTTCCTCACAATCTTTAACCTTTAGGTATATCACATCTTCATCAGGAAAATAAAACCTGATAGGTTGATAATCATCAATTGGCTGGTGTGCCAAATGGTCAGCCAAAACACTTCCTTTTATTGCTTTTTGAGTTCGGTACTCGATATCATATTCTGACAACAACATTTGCCATTGAGCGATCCGCCTAGTCAAAGCAGGTTTTTCAAAGATATACTTGATTGGATCCATTTTGTATATCAACCAAGTTGTATGATTCAACATATACTGGCGGAGGCGCTTGGCAGCCCAAGCTAAAGCACAACAAGTCTTTTCAAGCATTGAGTACCGAGACTCACAATCGGTGAACTTCTTGCTCAAATAATAAATGGAAAATTCTTTTCGACCAGATTCATCTTGTTGACCCAGAACACAGCCCATAGACTATTCCAACACAGTCAAATACATGATCAAAGGTCTTCCTTCCACGGCAGGAGACATAATCGGAGGTTCAAGCAGATACTCTTTAATTCTTTCAAAAGCTTTTTGACAATCGTTTGTCCAGACACGACCCTGATCTTTACGAAGAAGCTTGAATATCGGCGCACATGTGGCAGTCATATTGGATATAAATCGGGAGATATAATTTAAATGTCCCAAGAATCCTCTTACTTGTTTTCTGTTTTGGGCGCATGCATTTCCAACCTAAAATAAAAGAGGTTTTGTGAATCTCTCCCCAGCAGAGTCGCCACTTTTCTGAAGCGTAAAAATTATGAGTATAAGCTATTGATTAACTTAACTCATAAAGCAAGAGTCGCCACCACACTTTTATTTTATCCAAAAAATGAAAGGAGAAAAGAGCGAACAAATCCTAAACAAGTTCTAAAACAATAACAAAATAAACAGAGACTGGGTAAGGGGGTTGATTACGTTATGGGAAGGTGTTAGCACCCAAAAACGCCTATAGTACTCTATAGGAACCCTTTGAAATTTCTACGCTTTTTAGTTTGAAAAGGTTTGTTTGAAAAGAGATTGGGGAGATGAGAAGAGAAATATTTTTTAAGATTTTTGTGTTTGGAGAGACTTACCGCCTCATGCCTACGTACCCACAAAGTGCAATATAGGATCAAAACCTCATAGTTCGTAGTACAAATAACAAAAATTTATTGGTTATGATTCATTTTATCTTGAAAAGACAACCCGTCATTCTCAAGAGAGAATACTCAACTAATTACCCAAAGGTATGGGAAAGAGGCATTTGCATCACATTAAGATGGAGGATTTGCTTGGATTAAAATCAACAAGACTATCGCTTCAACATCTAAGTGGAAAATGGACATACTTTATACAAAATACCATGGTTAGGAGCTTTACATCTCATCAAAGAAGATGACTCATGTTTAATCTTTTGAAAAGTTTAAAAGAAAAAAGGTGCACAAAAGCACAAAAGGTTTAAATGAGTTTTTGTATTTTTTATGTCTTTTTGAAATGGTCAAAATATGATTAACATTGATTGACATTTATTAAAGAAAACAAAATTTGAAAATCACTTGACCAAAGTCAAGGTTTTATTATGAAAGCGGTTTTAAGTTTGAAAACAAGAAAGTTTTGAAAAAGGGAGAAGATTTTGAAAATTTAAGAAGGGGTGGAGAAGAAGCGACTATCTGTCACACCCTAATTTTTGACCCTAAGATCCATTTTCTTCTTGCACAACATCTTTAGGTCATGCGGTCTTTGTGTGCGTGTTTATTGTGACTAACCAGTTTATGCATGTGCAATATTCTCAATGTAGATTATACTTATTCCCACAGTCAACATTTAAGTACATAACCATTCTGATTCAAGGATTCTAGGGTCTCCTTCTGATTTGAATCTTGTAAGTTTGATTCGGCTGGTTCTTTCACGAAATTAAGGTTTGAGCATAATCTTATCAAGGATCAAAGTCAAGATTTCTCAAAAAAATCTTCCTTAAGGTTTTCTTCCTTTGGTTTTGAGCATGGGAATTTAAGGATTGTTATGGTGCCTTTGCAAGTTTGTTCTTGAAGGTATTGGTGCATTGATTTCCCAACTTGAGTTGTTTGGACTTTAACGTATTATGATTTAGACCTTGGTATCCCAAACCTGGTTGAAAAGTGATGTTCGTCTTAGACAAAATTTGGCCATTGTTAAGAGTTTCATAACTTCATCAAAGCGCTCCCAAAGTTAAGCATGAAGTTCCACCGGTTCCTTCCACGTGTAAACAAAAGACTCTTCTGAGGATTTCACATGTTGTTACAAAAGTTCATTTCAAGAACCAAGTAACTTTCCAGATCCAAAGTTCAAATTCACCATTCAACGTTATTCATTTAGGTTCCTCTAAGTTTAAAGTTCAAGTTTGAATTCCAAGAAAATCGTGCTAATTGCCATCAACCGTTTGCTTTATTCGAATTCGTTCAAGAGTCATCATTTCAAGATCGGGTTTCAACGTAAATTCATCCAAGATTCATACAAGTCCATTATGTTTCATTCTTGATTTCCCAAGGATTCAAAGAAATTTTACATTTATTCAAGAGCCATACAATGCAACTCACATCATCTATTACCCTCCAAATTCAAACTCACAACAGCAATCTAAAGCTATGAGTTTTCCACAACAAGCCTATACACTTTTCGAGTCTACTGCAAAAACAAAAAAGAGAAAAGTTCCACTCAAAGCTCAAAGCCCAATACCAAGTTGAGCCCGTTACACAAAGCATCATTGCAAAATGAAGCAAGCTATCATAACAGCTACATGAACAAGCCATTTGCACTATGTGAGGAAAATCATCCCATCAGGAAAACCTTGCTTTAACGCAACACAGAAGCCTGACCTCAAGCTGCTATCTCCCAGACTCCACACGGACAAGTTGCTAATAAAAACTAACACCAGCTGTGATAACCACCCAAGCCAGAAGTTTTACAATCCAAGCTGCTACATCACATGATGAAATTTCAAGCCTGCAACCATCTGCATTATTGAAAAAAAATCCATGAGGTACATACAAAAAAACATCGGTCGCTGTCATTATCGCTGGTATCTCATTGAACTTAATAAACTTACTGCATTTGAGCACTAGCTTCTGCGTTGGTGATCCTCATGGTCCTACTAGCATTGATGTTGGATACCGCTACAAATTTCAGTCGGAGGACTCAAGGATGTTTTCACAAGGTCGCTGAATCACCGTTAGAGTTTCCTGAAGTTTCAACAAAGGCTGCCTGTGTGAAGACCAGATCAACGTGAATCCAAATTATTATATGCCAAACTAATAACAAAAAGAAATCATGGCGAAACCAATACAGTTTGACAAAGATCATAAAGATTCAAAATTGCGAATGTATTAAGAGACTACATTTGTTAAAGTTGCAAGGATTCACCCTCCATCGCTATTGGACGAATAATGCCATCGGAAAAGATGTCCAAGAAATGAAGGTTGCTGATTGGAGGTGAAACACTTACCTCGAAGGATCCGTCACACATGCTTCATGAAAGTTATGGTGAGAATTACAGTTTGTTACAACGAAATCTTCCAAGATAATAGCATTATACATGATGGTTACTCACAAATATCAATGACACATCACGCACACTGCCATCATGTATCGCCATTCCACATGAGCCTCATGCGAGTCTACCATCAGACATAAAAGAAACAGACACAACCTGCAGAATCAATCCATAGATTTATAACATTGTTGTTAAGTCACATTCTAAAACTAAGGACTAAATTCCATACACACAGAAGTAATTATAAATTGGTGTCCTGAAATCTAAATTTGAACCTGATCCTCACCATCACACTTCAAAACTCCATTCCAATTTCTTCACACCCTCAACGCCAAGGTTGCTCATTTGCCAAACTCTATGTTCAGGCCATAGAAATCACATGAAAAGAAAATAACAATAAGTTAATCACGATTTACTATTCATTACTATCGGCATACATGAAAAAACAAATGAAAAGTTAAGCAGCAGTACAAGTACAAAACCAAAACAATGAGCAAGGTCAACAGCATTGGAACTTTCCAAGTTAGAATTAGGCCTCAGATTTTGTATTGCCACATCAATAAAAGCAATCCAACAGGAGAAGCTGCGAATATTGAATGGAAAAGGAGAAGAATGCGCAAGAGTTCAGAATTTCAAAAGCAACAGTATTTTAAAGAATCAATGATTCTCAGATTTTCCATATCAGAATTTACTTCATCATTGCGAATCAAACAAGAAATTGCAAAATATCACAATGGTTATAAGATTATTTCCTAAACCAGAAAGGATATCACACAAATTCAAAAAAAGGAGATTATTTCCAAACAGGGCAGCAGACGAAAATCAGACAATAGAAAATCACGATTTCATTACAATAATGAAAGATTTCAAAAATTTCTAAATCAAGCACATCAGACAGTATCAATTTCTTTCCAAAACCATTTCAAAACAACATCAATGTTTTCCTAAAACAAACTCCTTTCACAAATCATCACAGGCCTATAAAAAAGGGACCATTGTATCAAGACAAACACACGAAAAATCTCCCAAGAAACCATTTTACCATCTTACACACACAAACAAAAAACATCATCACAAAATTCCCTACCATAAAATTCGTCAGAAATCCAAATAAAAGATCAGAAAACAAACGTTCATCATCATCGGCCAATAATCAAAGTCACAGAACCACAATCAAGGAGTTCACACCAGAAAACACGAAGAGAAGACAAATAAAAAATCACCATACAATCATAGGGGAATACTCATCTTTGGTAAAGATACGAAGACGATTGCCTCCCATCGCATATTTGCCATTTTTTTCTTTTCATTTTCATACGCAAGCTTCTTGTAATTTGCAACTCTCTGAATATAGTGGATTAGGGTTGGGGAGGAGAGGTATTTTAATTAAATGTATGTTTGGTTTAAAGAATGGGAGAGGAGGGGATGAGAGGGATTTTTAACTATATATATGTTTGGATCATAAGGAGAGGGGAGAGATTTTAAAACTAAATTACATTTTTATCCTTATAAGACATTCAAACATAATAGTAAATAACAACACATATTAGTTGAACTATAGCTCTTCGACGCAACTCAAACTATTTGCTAATAACAATTCTTTGATCTTGATAATCCATCTAAGTCAATAAAACAATTTATATAATTAAAAGAGGTAAAATAATGTTACAATGTTAAAAAAAAAGGAATAAGTAATGTTAGAATGTTCACTTTTTTTTTTATCACAAATCACATCCTAAAAAATTCATAATTTTTTTTATCACAAATCACATCCAAATATTATGTGTTCTTCAATTAGTTAGTCTTCCAGTATACATATTATTCATACTGTCTACTACCTAGCTAGATAGATATGAATCATCTTATATGAGAAAATAATTTACCTTTACTATAATTCCTATCCTACAAAAAACTATTTACTAACATGAATGATTAGGACAGAAGTTAACATATAATTCCCAATCCTATAAAACCATATGATTCATAATCCTATGAAACCATATAATTCATAATCCTACAAAAGTTTTTCATAAATAAAATTAGTACTAAAGTTTAACATATAATTCCTAATCTTAGAAAAAATTATTTGCAACTAATACATAAATTCAGTTTGGTCTACCTAACATAAACAAATTGAAGAGATGCAAAAAATAAAGACAATCTTGGAATTAAAATAAATAATTAAAGATAAATTAGGGAATGTAATAAAATTTTAAATAATGAGTCTTCCCTTCCCTGCAAATCCCCCCAATTTGGAGGGGAGCAAAAAGTGAGTCTATGAGGGATTTTGTTCCCCTCCCCTCCCCTTATAAAAAATGAACCAAACAAATATATTAAAAAATATCCCCTCACCTCCCCTCCCCTACCCTCCATCTACCTCCAACCAAACGGATCCTTGAGCAGAGAGAACGGGAGAGTGAAAAGCGAGAGATTCTGAGGGAGAGAGGAAAGTAACGTGAGGTGGCTTTGATTTTCCATTTTTTTTATTATCTTGATGATCACACGCTCACACATACATTGTCCCTTTGGTGCACCCTCCCATCATGTGCGTTAAATCTCGCTCTGATGTCATCCAGCTGCCATGATTTGAGGGTCCATGATGGACCCTCTCCCTTGCGAAACATAGGATCCCTCCATTTTGTTTAAACCAAATTCTGTTTTTTTTAATTATTTTAATTTATTTTCATAATAAACCAATCATAATTTTTAGTATATTTAAAAATAGTTTTTTAATGATATTATTATCGAATTTAACTTTTTTTAATATTTAGAATAAAATTTTTTTTTTCTTTAAAATAGAAATGTTCATATAATTTTTTTTAGGTGGAATTATATCTCTTTTAATTTAAAAAATAAAATCTTTTAGAAACAGAAGACTAATTAAATCCTTTTTCTCTAATTAACCACTTCACACATAACCTTTTCTTTAAAAAATAAAAAATATAACTCTGTTATTTTTAAAATATTAGAAATTTAACCGTTAGGTTTCTCACAAATTGCGTTCTTTTAAATAATAAAAAATGAATCATGCTTAGGATCTTTTTCTCAAAAATCTTAAAATATATTTAATCTTACTTGATGTCGTGTTAGTACCCCGCCCTCACTAATGTATGCACTTTATTTGTTCTAAACCTTTTCAAAAGAAGTAAATCATCGATCCAACGTCGAGCCATTTTCCACCCATGTAAGTCGATTGCTTTTAAGCATCGCTATCAACCTTTCGGTCAATACACACAAGGCTAGCCCACTTTGCTAGTGTACATGATTAAAACTCAACTTTTTGTTTTGATTAATCGATGACGTCTATTATAACTTTAGATTTAAACGCTTATTACTTTTATTGATTATATCTTGTAATATAATTGCTTGCATATATCCAAGGGAAAATCCCATGTATGATAATCATTTGTCATACATGGTGCATTTCATCTGCATTTCATCCTCCCCTTAGTGGTTGTAGGTATCCCTTAAGAATTATTTCTTAGACAACTTTAGGATAGTTTCTCCTAAGTTAGTCCCCCTTAAAACACAATCAAACATCTTTAGATCACCCGATTCTCCCTACAAGAGAATTAGATGTGAATCATCTCAAAGAAGAGACACACAATCTCATACCCCACAATACAAACAAGATGAGGATTCCTTGTCCACTTAGGAGATGTATGAGGCATACTCGTCGATTATATATCCGAGTTGGAGCCCTTCTCCTAATATGAAACAAAGGTCCATTCTCAAAACTGTAGTGGTTCTTAAGATGACGACTCATCTTTTCTCCTAAACCATTTTCAAACAAACTTTAGTATCCTTCAGAGAGGAACTACAAGTGCTCTGATTCCACTCCCGACAGGATATGTAGGCACAAGATGCGATATCTTGTCAAGCACACTTAGGAATAGAACTTTAGGTCTTCTTACCCCATTACCCTTAGCAAACAGATAAAAATTAGTAGATAACATAAGTATTAACAAGAGGTTCCTGTAGAGTACTATAGATGTCTAGGATGCTAACACCTTCCCTAGGTATAACGAACCCCCGAACCTTAGACTCTTAGCTTTGCATTTGCATTGCATACTATGGGACGTTTGATCTTTCTCCCTTCCCTTGGATAAATCAAAGACCGGTGGTGAATAATGATTTGCAATTCAAGTTAATCAATAGCTTGCTATCCAATTCTCACCGCGACACTATCCTATTGCATAAGGTAAGAAAGATCTAACCACATGGAGGCACTCTTCAAAGCATAATAAGAAAAGAATTCCATCCTTTTGAGCCAATAAGCAAGCCAAATAAAGGCTAGAATACCAAACTCCATAATGGTCCAAAGCACAAGGGAGAGAATCGTAAGTCTAAGTCCATAAGTCCATAATCAAGAGTAGAGATCCTCCAATGCAAGGGATAGTGGCCATAGTCCAACAATTAAGAGCACAAGTCTTTTAGTGGTTTAAGCCTTTATTAATGTTTTTGAGTCCAAATGGACAAAAGAAAAACAAAAGCACAAGATAATATGGTCCAAATAGACAAAAGAAAAATGACATAAACATAAACATGATATGATATATGATAATAGAGCATATAAAAATAAAGAGAGATAGGGAGCAAGAAGGAAACATAAACAATATAGTAATATAATATAATAGTATATACATAATAGTAGCACAAAGGCACAAGTGCCAAGAGTCCTAAAAAAGGAAACACCGAATATTCCGTCTTGCTTCTTGAACTATATGGTTGAACAATGTGCTTAGGTCAAGGTTAATGAAGACTTATCGGAAGATTGATAGAATTAAAGCCTCTACGCAAAAAGCTTCAAAGATTATGAGCCTAATACAAAAGAACAACCATGCTTGGGCCGACGATCATAAGTTCGGGCCACGAAAGTTCAAGTTCCGATTCGGATGGGGGAGGGACAAATGTAGCGCTATGTTAAGCAATCGCCAAGTGACTTATAAAGAAGTCACCCTACTCGAGGCCGGTCAATAGTGATCTTTGTGCTAATGCATGCTAGATGAACGATATGTAAATCGTCATCCGAAAGCAATTCCGCACGAAAAGAAAATAGGTAGCGATCTAGTCTTGATCAAGAATTCAACAAAGAAATTCTAAGATCCATAAGACTTTCATCGATCAAAATAAAAAAAGAAATAGATGAAGAGAAAGCCAAATTGAATTACACTTTCAAGATCCTTTCATCTTCAAGTTCAATCACCTTTAATTGATAAGTTTAAGTGTGAAAAAATATCACTAATTCAAAGCACATCAAATGAATTCAACAATTCATTTAAAGATAGATTTGAACTAATGAATGTTTAATTACATTAACCATATCCAAAGTCCATTGAAATTGAAGAGAAATTAATCTCAACAATGCACTTCAAGGCCAAAACAAGAAGAAAGGGGAAGAAAAAGGAAGAAAAACCAAAAACAGTCTCAAAAACAAGCCAAGAATTGCATTCTGTCTCAGAGTAACCGGTTACTCTAATTAGGGTAACCGATTACTCTGCACGCAGAGTCAAAAAAATGTGCAAAATTCAGCATGACCATCTTTCAAAACTTTCTTCAAACACCTTATGATCATGGAATCAAAATTGCACGAAATTTTAAGTAAAACAACAGTAAAAACCAGCAATCAAACAAAATTACAAGATCCAAAGGATCAAGTAACAAGGATATCCAAAGATCTACATTATGGATGATGAAATTGAAGCTTTAACAATGGTGAGAGATGAATTACCACTTCAAATCTGAAAATTGCTTCAAATTACTCCAAGATCCAAACTCCAAAGCCTTGATCTACGAGAATTGATGAAGAAAACAAGCTTGGATGAAGGTTTAGCTCAAAGTTGAACAAGATTCAATGTGAATTCTTGTTAACTTTCAAAAGAAGAAATGTGAGCTTTAGTGAAATTTTGTGGGTGGAGAAATAATTTGCAAGAGGTTTTTTGGCTCTCCAAAGCTTGTGAAATGAATGAAATGAGGCCTCTATTTATAGGATTTAGGCTTGGAAATTTTGGTGGATTGGAATTTGGTTTGGAAATGAAAATTAGGCTTGGAATTTGAATTTGGAGGGAAAATATCAAAAGAGTGGTGATTAGTGGAGGTACATGGTGGGAATTAATTGTGATGATGTAGGGGAATTAAAATGAGATGGTCTAGAATATTCCACATGTGATCAAAATGATGAAAATTGGTGCCAATTTCTGCAGAATTTAAATTTGCTGCCATTTTTCGAATTTCCACCAGGGTAGTCGATTACCCTGATTAGAGTAACCGACTACTCAGTGCAAATTTTGAAAAAAAATTTCCTTTTGAGTGCACTGCTGTGGTTCGGCTCGATTCTTTTGCTTGTCAAAGAAGACATGGAAATAAACACATGAACCTGGAGTCTCTTGAATAATAATCAATTAAATCTTGGAAACTCTTGATCAGATGATTTTTGAATTGTTTCCAGATCAACTTTGACTTTGTTAAGATGAAATTCATTCGACCTGAGGGACTGATTTTGATATCCTTGATCCAAATTCTTCCTGAAAAAGTTAGTAAAGGAAAAAAAACATATTTTTGGATTTTAATATATGGTTAGTAAACATAAACAAAAACAAACAATAAACAAACAAAAGAACACGGGTGCTTGGCGATCTCACTCAAGACCTAACCTTCAGAGGAGGGCAAAAGGACCAAAGCTTGTGGTCTTGCTTGTGTTATGAGATGCAAGAGACATGTGGGATCTTAGGGGTAAAAATTAGGGTATTACAGCTGCCCATATTTAAGTTTCTTCTATCCGTAGATACGAAGATGGGCATCTTTGTCTCGACGAGATAGAAGAGACTTAAATATAACAACAACCCAATTTTTGCCCCTAAGAAACCACAAAATGATATGATCATGCAGATAATATGCAGACACAAGACATCTGCAGGGAGAAACGCCACAGGAGACAAACAAAAAGCTGGGGAGCAGAGAGAAAAAAGTCCACGGGGGAAAACAAAGGAGAGAAAATGCATCCCAATGGGAGAGGAAACAATCGCCACTGGGGAGGAATAAAGAGTAAGATTCCACTAAGGGAAAATAACCAACCCCAGAAATTTAAAGAGGGAAACTCATCCCAACAAGGAGGGAAAAAACTCCGCTGGGGAAAAGGTCATCTACTACCCGACATCCGGTAATTGCATGATCAAAAGGAAAGATTGCCAACTACCAACCAAGTGATAGTTAAACAAGGCAATCAACCAAAAGAATATGAGAAATATTACCTACTACTAACAAAGGGCAGGACGACAAAGGTAATAATCTCAAAAGGGGTACGAGAAATATCACCTACTACCAACAAAAGGGCAGGACGACAAAGGTGATACACTCGAACGGGGAGCGATTACCAACTATCAAACAAGTAATAACTATAATAAGGTAATCAGACCTGACTATATTACCTACTACCAACTAAATGGGCAGGAAGAGAAAGGTTATAAGCCAGCTATATCACCTACTACCAACTAAATGGTCAGGACAACAAAGGTGATAAGCTAAAAAGAGGGATTACCAACTATCAACCAAGTGACAGTTACAACCAGGTAATCAACCAAGGATATGAGAAATATTACCTATTACCAACAAAAGGGCAGGATGACAAAGGTAACAATCTCAAAAAATTCGAGAAATATCACCTACTACCAACAAAAGGGCAGGACGACAAAGGCGATAAACTCGAACAGGGAAAGATTATCACCTATCGACCAAGTGACATTTACAACAAGATAACTAAACCCGGCTATATTACCAACTACCAACTAAATGGGCAGGACGATAAAGGTAATAAGCCAGCTATATCACCTACTATCAACTAAACGGGCAGGACGACAAAGGTGATAAGCTTCCATTGCCAAAGAAAGGTACCAAAATTCAATCCGGGAATAAACCAGAGAGAAACAATCAAACAAGACTCATCCCGAGGAGGAAATATCTCAACTGGGGATTAATTCGATCCAGACAAATGAACTGGGGAGGAAGGCTAAAACAAATATTTTCCACGAGGCATAAACTCAATGGGGAATTAACAAGGATATGCATTTTCTGCTTACGGGTCGACACTCTAAAGGAGAGAGGTCACACACGCTCTGCTGGGACAACAACACTAGAGAGCAAAGAAGCATCAACACAAATGCAAGAAGCACAATGCAACAATAATATGCTATGCACAACAAATGAATGCGCATGGAATGCGTATAAGTATGAACATGCTGACAAAACAGACATAAGGATAAACATAGGGTGGAATAAACATCACAACACCACTGAATACTTGGCTAATCTCATCAAAATGGAGATATCATTAGCAGCCCTGCTAGGGATTTAGATGAAGAAATCCTGCAAGAGATAAACAAAAGCCATCAAAGGAAAATAAGTCCTATTACAAGGCTCAAATCTTGCTGGAGAAAGGAAGATATTCCTTGGGGAGAAACCCAAATATCAATCTTCTAACATCAACGATCCACAAAGAGGATAACAACATAAACTCTACTTTGAGAATGGCAAGAAAATTGTTGGGAAACCAAAACAACCCAAATATTTCTGAATTTTTTTGGGGATAATAAAGATCCCACATGAACTTTCATTTCAAAAGGATGAAGAGATCTGCTGCGGAGAAATAAGTGGATCCGCTGGGGATTGTAAACATGTAGACATTTACACAAAATCCACTGGGAAAACAAGGCAGATCTGCTAGAGATACAAGAGAACTCTCAGGATTAACCAAATCTGAGCAAAGCATGCTGGACTTACTAAGGAAAACAACAAAAGGTCAAGTTGTGGGGGGATTTTAGATCAATACTCATAATAAATGAGAGAAAACCCAACAGGTGATCAATATATCAATATCCATTGAATAGAGATATCATCAGCGATTTCACTGGGGAACATCTGAAATGGTGATGCACAATCTTCACTAGGAGGATAAATCTCTGGAAAAACAATCCGGAGAGAAGTACATCCTGGACTTGCCGGGAAAATAAAAAGTTAACATCACTGCTCTATGCTTGGGAAACAATCAAAACAATAATGCACTCCCTCCGTTGGGGAATCAGCAAGGATAATTCTCTGGGTAGAAGAACTGCAGAGAAATACATCCACAAGGCAAGATAAAACCGGACAAGCGGTCACTATGTCAATGCTTCTTAAAAGGAAACAACATTACTTTGTGTTTGGGGACGTCCAAAGCAACAACAACACGTCTAGAGGATAAAGCTTTGAGTGAGGATCCCTCACATGGCTTTTGTTGGGGATAACAAAAGATTGAATCTCTGCGTGGGAATTAACGCCAATGAGAGATGGTCTTCAAAACTGCTCAACTGTCTGACCGTAACATAATTAGCCGGAGACAATCTGGATTGAGACATAGCTGGGGAAAAACCAAACAACACTCATCTAGAGAAAACTCAAATCGGTACATCATCATCTTGTTAACAACTGGTTATATGAACAAACTCTGCTGAGGAAATATCAACAAATCTATTGGGGAGCTGTCAATAAATTCTACTAGAAGAGTAAGAACAAACCCTGGCGAGGAAAACATTAATCTTACCATTTTTAGAATAACCGTTGACATTCCTTTTTGTATTCATAAAATCAAAGGAAAATGTTTTTATAATTTTCAAAAATTTAAATCAATTATTCACATTTTGTTTCAAAAATCATCATCAGCAATAAATGAAATTTTGCAAACAGAAACAAAGTAAGAATTACAAACAAATGGATAAACGCTCAAATTTTATTAACAGAATGGTAGTCCGCAAATGGCGTAACTCCATGGATCATTACAAAGTTTGAAAAATGGTAAATACATGGAAAGGGTTACATTGAAATACAATGACCACTATTCTCCCTAACAACTTTAAATCCCACTGTGCTCAAAACTTCAGCTGAGGATGATTGAAGCAGAATCTTTAATGGAGAATGTTGCTTTCAACGATCAAGACTGGCCAGATGCAGTTACTTGCCATAATCCCTAACTTTTGCCTAGATTTCCCTCTCGGGTTTTCAATCTACCGGGATGATTATTTATGTTTTTGTCTCTAATTTTTGCCTGGACCGCCCTTTCGGGTTTTCAATCCACTGAGGCACTCATTTTTGCCTAAGCCGCCCTTTCAGGTTTTCAACTTAGCGAGCTATTCTTTTTATTTTTAGGAGAAGTATTTATTGACTGCATCGGCATTCACAGGACGAGTGAACTCTTCACCATCCATAGTTATAAGAAGTAATGCACCACCAGAGAAGGCTCTCTTAACAACGTATGGGCCTTCACAATTAGGAGTCAACTTGCCCCTAGAATCATTGGTAAAAGTCAAGATCTTTTTTAGCACGAGGTCGCCTTCTCTGAACACACGAGGTCGAACCTTCTTGTCAAAAGCTTTCTTCATTATCTGTTGATACAATTGGCCATGACTCAAGGCCATCATTCTTTTCTCTTCAATCAAATTCAACTGATCGTATCTGCTTTGACACCATTCAGCCTCAAACAATTCAGCTTCCATCAAAACTCTCATAGAAGTGATTTCAACTTCTACCGGGAGCACTGCTTCTATACCATAAACAAGAGAGAAAGGGGTTCCCCCCGTTGAAGTGCAGACGAATGTACGATACCCATGCAAAGAAAAAGGGAGCATCTCATGCCAATCCTTGTATGTAACGACCATCTTTTGAATGATCTTCTTAATGTTCTTATTAGCAGCTTCAACAGCCCCATTCATCTTAGGTCTGTAAGGAGAAGAATTATGATGCTCAATCTTAAACTCATCACATAATTCCTTCATCATCTTGTTGTTCAGATTCGACCCATTATCAGTGGTGATCTTGCTCGGAACACCATACTGACAGATGATTTGGTTCTTGATAAACCGGACCACTACTTGCTTGGTCATATTGGCATATGATGCCGCTTCAACCCACTTGGTAAAAAAGTCAATAACCACCAATATGAAACGGTGTTCGTTCGACGCCTTAGGCTCAATCATTCCAATCATATCAATGCCCCACATGGAGAAAGGCCTTGGAGAAGAGATAACATTGAGAGGAGTTGGAGGTACATGAATTTTGTCACCATACATTTGACACTTATGGCATTTTTTCACAAATTTGCAACAGTCAGATTCCATTGTCAGCTAATAGTAACCTACCCTCAACATTTTCTTAGCCATTACATGCCCAATAACATAGGTACCAAAAGATCCTTCGTGAATTTCTTTCATTAACATGTCTGCTTCGTGTCTATCCACGCACCTGAGCAAGACCATGTCATAATTTCTTTTATACAGCACATCATCATTCAAGAAGAAACTACCAGCCAATCTTCTCAAAGTCTTCTTATCTTTCTTGGATGCCCCAAGTGAGTACTTTTGATTTTAAAGAAAACATTTAATATCATAATACCACAGTTTATCATTAGTAACCTCTTCAACTGCAAACACGCGAGCTGGTCTGTCGAGACGCATAACATCGATTTTGGGCACATCATTCCACCGATTCACCACAATCATGGAGGATATAGTTGCCAAAGCATCTGCCATTCAATTCTCTACTCTGGGTATATGGTGAAACTCAACCTTATTGAAGAAAGTTGACACCCTTCTTGCATAATCACGATAAGGAATCAAATCAGGTTGACGTGTCTCCCATTCCCCTTTGATCCGATTAATCACCAGGGTTGAATCTCCGTGTACATCAAGAATCTTGATTCTTAAATCAATAGCTTCTTCCAGACACATAATACACGCTTCATACTCTGCCGCATTATTTGTGCAAGTGAACATCAACCTTGCAGTGAAAGGAACATAAGAACCATGAGGAGTAACAATTATTGCCCCAATACCATTTCCATACTCATTAATAGCTCCGTCAAAAATCAAACCCCATCGGGATCCAGGCTCAGGCCCTTCATTGGGTAATGGTTCTTCACAATCTTCACCATGAAAATCAAACCTAATAGGTTGATAATCATCAATTGGCTGGTGTGCCAAATGGTCAGCCAAAACACTTCCTTTTATTACTTTTTAAGTTCGGTACTCGATATCATATTCTGACAACAACATTTGCCAACGACCGATCCGCCCAGTCAAAGTAGGCTTTTCAAAGATATACTTGATTGGATCCATTTTGGATATCAACCAAGTTGTATGATTCAACATATACTGGCGAAGGCGCTTGGCTGCCCAAGCTAAAGCACAACATGTCTTTTCAATCATTGAGTACCGAGACTCACAATCGATAAACTTCTTGCTCAAATAATAAATGGCAAATTCTTTTCGACCAGATTCATCTTGTTGACCCAGAACACAACCCATAGACTCTTCCAACACAGTCAAATACATGATCAAAGGTCTTCCTTCCACAGGAGGAGACAAAATCGGAGGTTCAAGCAGATACTCTTTAATTCTTTCAAAAGCTTTCTAACAATCGTCTATCCAGACACAACCCTGATCTTTACGAAGAAGCTTGAAGATCGGCGCACATGTGGCAGTCATATTGGATATAAATCGGGAGATATAATTCAAACGTCCCAAGAATCATCTTACTTGTTTTTCTGTTTTTGGCGCAGGCATTTCCTGAATAGCTTTAACTTTACCAGGATTAACTTCAATGCCTTTTTGGCTGACAATAAAGCCCAACAACTTTCCAGAACGGACACCAAAAGTGCATTTATTAGGATTCAAATGGAGCTTAAACTTTCTCAAATGTTGAAACAGCTTCAATAAGTACTCAATATGATCTTCTTCAGTCTTCGAATTACAAATCATATCATCCACATAAACCTCAATTTCTTTATGCATCATATCATGGAACAAAGTAGTCATAACTCTCTGGTACGTTGCACTAGCATTCTTCAAACCGAAGGGCATCACTATGTGACAGAATGTTCCCCAGGTGTAACACCTCAAAATTTGCCCTCATGCTTTTAACACTAACTGGCTTATGTCTCATTTCATTTTTTGCACAATCTTCTTTGCATATCATTTTGTACATAGCATGGGATTAAGGTATTTTATTAATCCATCACCTCATCATGTGATCAATCTTGGCAAGAAATCTCAAGAGAATCACCTTCTCCTAACCAATGCAAAATTAGGGTTTTGGGATTCTTGAGTATAACACCCCAATGGGCAAGATCTTTGAGCTTTTATCCTCACCAAATGGCATATCTCGTCATTGTTTGAGAGGATACACATCATACTCAGAGGAATTTGGATTTGGAGGATGGGTTGATTCCTCCTAGACTAATGGCACCAAAACTAGGGTTTGCCATAAAATCAGCTTATTTCTGATTCTTTGGGCAAGACTTGATTTCATGGTATTCCTCATGTCCTTAGGTGTATAAAATTGGAGAATTGTCCATCAATTTGGTTTAAAAGGGCTTTAATTGATCAATTAATTGAAAATCAAGAGAATTGGGGAAAAGTCAACTGTGTAGAGAAAAAAGTCAACTCCTAACTTTTTGAGGTCAAATTCATGTTCCTCATCTCAAATATGTCCATTGGTGAAGGTTTGATCAAGAAATATCAAGAGATTCATCAAAAATCAAGATATGTGCAAAGTTTCCAAAAATAGAAATTAGGGTTTCCTAATTTGGTAAGTTTTGGCAAGATGAGGGGTCACTTTTGAAGCATTCTTTCTCTATGATCCAAGCTTCAAACTCAAAGTTTATGGAGGCCTATTGAAATTTCACATTCTAAGCTTCAAAACCATATCAAGAACATCTCCATGGGATCAAAATCAAGGGAGATATGATGGGTTAAAGTTGAGGGTTCACAAGGCAAAATTGGCTAGTCAGGCAAGTCATAACCAGTTGGCTCGGAGTAAATAACACAAACACCTTGTGTGCATGACATGTCCAAGTTCAAGAGCAAATTTCTCTATGATGGAGACTCCAAATGAAAAAATGTTCAACATGAGTTTTTTTTTCCTTTTATCCCCTCTACAACTTTGATGTTGGGGAATTTTTCATATGATCAACCTAGTGAGAGTTATGGAGGGTTAAAGTGGTGCCCTCAACACATGCATTTAACATGCCCTAGGGACAGGCGCGGGCAAGGCAAGATGCATACCAAGTTCAGTTGCATACCCTCATGTTCATTGTAACACCCCACTTTCCCAATTTAAAATAAAATACAAAATAATACTTAAAATCAGAGTTTTTCACCAAGAGTGGAATGTCACATCATCAAAACCAATATAAACTCTTTATTGTATTAAATTAACTAAAGAATCAGCGGAAATAATCTCATTTAGTTTCAAATTCACGGCCATCTGCCCGAATACACCAATAGTTCCTTAAAACAAGGTTCTCCATAAAATAATTCAATAAAATGGAATACGTAACAAAGAATGTAATAAAATCAAAACAACTACAAAAATATCCCGACATCTCGTGTTACGTATCAGAGCACTCCTATAGACTCGAACAGGCAACACGAACATCCAAGCGACCTAAGTACCTGGGTTATCTGTACTTCCGAAGAAGCACAGCCACAAGAACAACAAAGGGGTGAGAAATCACATTCAATATTATCGGTGAATAAATACATGATAAGAAGGTAGTATTCACATACATAAGTCAACAACACACCAACACGACCTACTGTCCAATATCATCAACAACATCAAATAATAATGTAATGCAACACGACACTATGCATGCGGTACCGACTCGTTGGTTCATTCAATCGAACCCCGGATAGATCACATACACCTCTACTTGGCAATGATCTATCCCCCACCATTCTCCATATAGGAGTACGGATGAATCACATACACTCCTCCTAAGCAATGATTCATCCCACCAATCACCATGAATATGCAAGACTCAACTATGCACAACAAAACATGTATACAAGCGTAAATACATGCACACGATCCTCCTAATCACATTATACATATCATCGACACCATCGTCATGTAATTTGCTTCATACACACCAAACACTCAATTAATCAATTAATTAATTAAAAATTATTAAAATTAATATTTTCATCACCCATATCTTATTTCCCCGCACCTGGCATCTATTCCCAACCTCTCAAACCGAAGGAAACCGAATCGGACGGGAAAACGGGAAAGAAATCACGAAACGGTAAAATTCTGCAACTTCGCTGGCCATACGCGTATTGCCCCATGCCATACGCGTATTGCCAGCTTGCTCGCCCAACCCATACGCGTATTGACTCCCCTCATACGCGTATTCCCTCACAATTCCCAAGTCCTTACGCGTATTGCCTTATGCCGTACGCGTACGGACAGAGACGTCTTCTCACTGAATTTCCTAAATTGCAACACTATACGCGTATTGCCCTCCTATTACGCGTACTACCTAGTCCCCATACGCGTATTGCTACGTATCATGCCATTCCATACGCGTATCGCCTTACCTGATACGCGTATCGCCAGATCTATTACGCAAATCACCAGAAGCCTCACTATTCTGCATTCTGCCACGATCTCCACACTTCTTCACTTCCAACCAGTCCTATAATCGTTTCTACATTGATTTTAGGTCCAATTTTCATCTTCACACTTGTATCTAGAATTACTACCGGTATTATAAGTCTATAATCTCAAATCGTTCTCCTAACTCGAGTCAAAATCAACAGGTCTGCAACATATGTTTATACAACAGCAACAACCACAACAATTCATGAAAATACATATCAATTCATGCACGATTTTCAAAATCACAACAGACATATACAACAATCATCAATTCAACAGTTTTGCATACAAATTCCTACGGGGTTAAGGACTCCCCACTACCCTATCATGAATATACCACCAATATTAAACCCGTTTCTCCCCCTTACCTCGAATCTTAAAGAATTCCTGCGAAAATCCTGATCAAATGCAAGCTCTAGCACACCCTTGATCTTCCTTTCTCCTAAGTCTTTCTCTTCCTCTCCCAAAATTCTGATTAACTCTAAAAACCTTAATTTTCACTAATCACCACTTAATTACCAAACTGCCCCTCATCAGCCCAATAATGAATTATCTTATTTTATTTTAATTCAACAAAATTGCCACACTAATATTAATATTACTAATAATAATAATAATATTAGTAATAATAATAACAATAGTAATAATAATAATAATCCTATTAATAATAGTACTAAGTCACCCCACCTTATTATTTATGGTTTAAACCCCATATTTAACAGTAATGTCCTACCATAACCCTCCCTTCGCACTCGAACACACCCCCAAACAAGGTCACACAAATAAAATAACACAAGACGTCTAAATAATTAAAATGGGGTGTTACAACTCTCCCCCACTTAAATTATTTTTGTCCTCGAAAATTACCTGATGGAAATAATTCTGGATACGACTCTTGCATCCTGCTTTCCAATTCCCAGGTCACACTGCCACCTGCAGCACCTCCCCAAGCTACTCTCACCAGGGGTATCTCCTTCCCCCTGAGTTGCTTCATCTTACGATCTTTGATCCTCAACGGCATCGTCTCTATTGTAAGATTCTCCCTGATCTGAACTTCGTCTCTCTGAATCACATGAGACGGATCTGAAACATACTTTCAAAGTTGCGACACATGAAACACATCATGCAAGTTCGAAAGATCCGATGGCAACGCCACTCTGTAGGCAACTACACCAACTCTCTGCAAGATCTAATACGGTCCAATAAACTTAGGATCCAACTTTTTAGATTTCAAAGCACGACCCACACCGGTCACTGGGTTAACTCTTAGGAACACGTGATCACCTTCACTGAATTCCAATTCCTTCCTCCGATTATCATGGTAACTTTTCTGTCTACTCTAAGACGCTTTCATCTTTTCATGGATCATTTGAATTGTCTCAGTAGTTTGTTGCACAATTTCAGGTCCAAGCACCACATTCTCACCTGTTTCATACCAACACAGAGGTGTCCTACACCTCCTACCATACAAAGCTTCGAAAGGCGCCATTCCAATGCTAGAATGGTGACTGTTATTATACGTGAACTCAATCAATGGCAAATGAGTATCCCACGCACCACCTTTCTCTAATACACAGGCCCTCAGCAAATCCTCCAACGACTGAATGGTCCTCTCTGACTGACCATCAATCTGTGGATGATAAGTCGAGCTCAACTTCAACTTAGAACCTAAGGCTTCTTGCAGACTCCTCCAAAATTCTGAAGTAAACCTCGGATCTCTATCCGACACTATGCTCGACGGAACACCATGTAACTTCACAATTATCCTGATATAAATCTCCGCCAGCTTCGTCAACGGAAAACTGATGTTAATTGGTATAAAATGTGCGAATTTCGTAAGTCGATCCACCACTACCCAAATAGCATCAAAGCCCCTCGCCGTATTCGGCAAACTAGTCACAAAATCCATCGCAATACTGTCCCATTTCCATTCAGGAATCTCTAACGGTTGCATCAATCCTGAAGGTTTCTGATGCTCCACTTTTGACTTCTGACAGGTCAAACAAGCATAGACAAACTGAGCTATATCCCTCTTCATACCGGACCACCAAAACAACTTCTTCAAATCATGGTACATCTTTGTAGCTCCCAGATGAATACTCAAGCTACTCCGATGACTTTCCTCTAAGATTGCCTTTTTCAATTCCTCATTATCCGGTACACAAATTCTGCCCCGGAATCTCAACACACCAACATTGTCCACTTTAAAGTCACTATCAGGATCATCTCCTCCTGTAGGCATCAAGTCTACTAATTTCACATCCAGTTTCTGATTTTCCTTAATTACATCCAAAAAGTCATTATTCACTTTCAGCATACCCAATCTGATACTCCCCGGTGTAGCTTCACAAACCATACTCAAATCTCTGAACTGTTCAATCAATTCCATTTCCTTCACCATTAGCGCAGACATATGGATTGTCTTCCGACTCAGAGCATCTGCCACAACATTAGCTTTTCCCGGATGGTAACTCAAATTAAAGTCATAGTCTTTCAAGAATTCTAACCATCTCCTCTGCCTCATATTCAATTCCTTCTGATCGAACAAATATTTCAAACTCTTGTGATCCCTAAACACTTCAAATCTTGATCCATACAAATAATGCCTCCAAATTTTTAACACGAACACTACTGCAGCTAATTCAAGATCATGAGTAGGATAGTTCCTCTCATGCACCCTTAACTACCTTGAAGCATAAGCCACTACCTTGCCCTCTTGCATCAACACACCACCTAATCCCATCTTAGACGCATCACAATACACTACGAAAGAATCATTTGGACTGGGTAAAATCAACACTGGTGCCGTAGTCAATTTCTTCTTTAATTCCTCAAAACTTTCTTCGCAAGCAGCATCCCAGACAAAAGCTTGATTCTTCCTGGTTAACTGGGTCAACGGCAACGCCAATTTAGAAAACCCTTCAATGAATCTTCTATAGTAACCTGCCAAACCCAAAAAGCTTCTAATCTCCGTTGCTGTCTTCGGAGCTTCCCATTAAAGTATTGCGCTTACTTTAGATGGATCCACCGCTATACCATCACCAGAAATAACATGACCTAAGAAACTCACAGTCTTCAACCAAAATTCACACTTCGAGAACCTTGCAAACAGTTTATTATCTTTCAACACCTGCAATGCAATTCTCAAGTGACCTGCATGCTCTTCATCAGACTTAGAATAAATCAGTATATCATCAATAAATACCACGATAAACTGATCCAGATAAGAATGGAAAATACGATTCATATATTCCATAAATACACCTGGCGCATTAGACACTCCGAAAGGCATCACTGCATATTCGTAATGTCCGTAGTGAGTTCTGAAAGCAGTCTTCTGAATATCACCTTCCTTTACTCTAATCTGATGGTAACCCGACCTCAGATCAATTTTGCTGAAAACACGAGCTCCTACCAGCTGATCCATCAAGTCATCAATCCTAGGAAGTGGATACTTATTCTTAATGGTCACTTTATTCAACTGACGGTAATCAATGCACAGACGCATACTACCATATTTCTTTTTCACCAACAACACTGGAGCTCCCCACGGCGACACACTTGGTCTTATAAACTTCTTATCGAGCAATTCCCCGACCTGAGACTTCAACTCTGCCAACTCTGATGCAGACATCCTGTACGGTGCCATAGAGATAGGTCTGGTACCCGGTACAAGATCAGTAGTAAATTTAACTTCCCTTGTCGGAGGCAATTCTGTGATGTCATCTGGAAACACTTCAGGAAATTCATTCACTACTGGTAATTCATTAACTGAAGTCTTGCTTTCAACAGATAACGAGGCAAACACTGCAAACAGCTTCGCTTCATCTTCCAACAACGCCCTCAACTCCTTGCTAGATAGCGAATCTGCTAATGCTTCCTCTTCAGGAGTAAGAAACAGTAACGTCTTCCTGAAGCAGTCAATATAAACCCGGTTGAACTCCAACCAGGTCATCCCCAAAATAACATCAAGATTACCGAGTGGCAAACAAATCAAGTCCACTCTGAAATCTCTACCAAATATGGTCAGCGGACACTTCAAACACACCAAAGAAGTAACCACAGAACCAATAGACGGAGTTTCAATCGTCATCCTCTGCTCTAGAGTAGACGGCACCATCCCTAATCTCTTCACACATTCAACAGAAATAAACGAGTGTGTTGCACCCGTGTCAATGATAGCAATCAAAGGAACATCATTAATAAAGCAAGTACCTTTGACGGAACGCTCCTCCTCAGTGGATTGGGCTCCCACCAAGGCAAACACCTTCCCACTAGTTTGAGACGCCTGAGACTTCTTCAGCTTCTCACAGTGAGTGCTGATGTGACCCTTCTCTCCACAATTATAACAAGTAGGCATAGTGGCTCTGCAATCAGCTATAACATGACCTGCTTTGCCACACTTGAAACACTTCTTCACCTCATTCTTACAGTTGTTAGCACGGTGACCCGCGCCACCACATCTGAAGCACTTGAGAGTATCAGCACCTGCTCCCTTCTCCTTTGGCTTCTTTCCCACATCAGTTTTCTGTTTCCCCTTATCAGTTGGAGCACTGTAAGGAGTTCCTCCAAATCTCTGCTTATTTTTCTTCACATTCACAGCTTTGTAATGAGCAATTCTGGCCCTGTTGTCATTATCATAAATTCTGCTTCTGCTTACTAGCTCTGGATAGTTTCTTATCTTCTGACAAGCAATACCCAATTTGATCTCGGGACGCAGCCCGTTCTCAAACTTTAAACACTTTGAGGTCATAGATTCTTC
The DNA here is from genome assembly GCA_022829125.1 of Lathyrus tuberosus. Taxonomy (NCBI): domain Eukaryota; kingdom Viridiplantae; phylum Streptophyta; class Magnoliopsida; order Fabales; family Fabaceae; genus Lathyrus; species Lathyrus tuberosus. The sequence continues at coordinate 660,443 of JALAZF010000942.1, read as the reverse complement.
AGTATTATAATGAGCACAATACTGAACCAGCTCCTCAAACTTAGTGGCATACTCAGCAACTGTCTTATCACCCTGCTTCAGCTCCAAAAATTCAACCTCTTTTGTACTACGAATGTCTTCCAGAAAATACTTTTCCGGAAACTCAGCTTGAAACACAGCCCAAGTAATCTCAGTACCTTCAGCTTCTAATCTCTGACGACTGTTGTCCCACCAAGCCTCAGCCTCTCCTTCCAGCATATGAGTACCAAACCGTACCTTCTGCGCATCACTGCATTCCATGGTCCTGTAGATCTTTTCCATAGCCTTCATCCATTTCTGTGCAGCCTCTGGATCCAAGATACCTGTAACGCCCCAGTTTTTGTGAGTTTTATTTAATCGAGTTTAATTGATTATTTTATTATTATTTTATTTTATTTTCGACTTTTATTTAGAAAAATGTTATTTTTCATCGTTATTATGTTTTATCGCATTTTGAGAGCGTTTGCGAGATATTTGAGCGTAGGGGTATTTTGGTCATTTGGGTAGATATTTTGTTTAAATAGAATAGAAAGATAGAAATAGAGAGAAAAGAAAACAGAAAAATAGAAAGAGAAGAGAAGAGAAAAGAGAAGGAAAGAAGGGAGAAGAGGAAAAGAGAGGAAAAGTCGAGAAAACTCCGTTTAAAGCGCGAATAATCGGGTAAGGGTGAGAAGTTTCAATTATATCTCGCTTGTGTATGTATATGTGTATGTTTTGTGTGGATGTTTTGGTTGGTTTCCATATGTTTCCGTTTATGCCGTATTGGACGAAATCGATAGAAACCGATGTTTCTACGGTCGGAAAGTCGTATAAATACATGTGTTGGTTGGTTATATGTATGTGAGCTGCTGTTTGAAGTTTCATTAAGTTTGGTTATGTTTCGGTTAGTTTTCGGTATGGTTCCGTTGTTGTTTCCGTTTAGGTCGAATTATAGGAAATTGATAGAAAACGATGTTTTCACGGTTAGAATTCGAAATAAATTACGTAGTTGTATCGAGGAAGGTTAGGTCGTCGTATGTCGTGCTTTTTATTCGATTTAGTGAAGTTTAAAAATTCTGGTTTTTGAACGATAGAAATTTAATCGAAAAATCGAACGTCGTAGAAATTTCATTTAAGTGTTCTAAATTGTTCTTATGTATTTGGTGTTTATGAGTATATGTTTGTTTCGGTGAAATTATTCGATTTAGTCGAGTTTTCGGACATTCCGGAAAAATACAGCATAGGTGTAATGGAAAAAATCTGGTTTTTTGTGAAAAACAGGGTTAGGGATCGATACCTAATCCCAGGGATCGATCCCTACTGTGAAAATTGGGAAAAATGGAATTTTTACTACAGCAGGGATCGATACATGCGAGTTAGGGATCGATACCTACTGTGCTGAAACAGAAAATTCTGTTTTTCGGGGAAACTTCGGAAATTAATATCTTTTGATCCGTAACTCGGATTGGGACGTTCTTTATACCGTTGGAAAGCTAACGAAATGTTCTTTCTTTTAAAATTAGGTTGGAGGTCAGTAGATGATTTAATTAATTCGTGTTTTTGGAAAAATAGTCGAGTTGTCGGGTTTTCATCGCGTTAAATGCGCACGGTTGAGGTTTTACCGTGTGTTGTGCTTTTGTTATGTAACGTGGAGCTTTTATGTGGTTTATATGATGTGAATATACATGATGGATGTGTATGACTTGTGTGATGATTCTTTGATGATAATTGGTTGTTGTGGAATACTTTGTTGATGGTTTGTGGCCGTTGGGCATTGTTATATATCACTTTGGTTGTGATTGATATGCATGATTATTATATATGCATGAACATTTATTTAGCATGAGTCGTGCATGTGTCAAGCATAATACCATGCGCTCTTGCTATTTGGATTCTATATGAATCCGTTGTACGTTCGTGTGCCTTACACACTATGGGACGATAGCGACGTTACAACTGATCGTGTGCTTGATGATAAGTGGAAGCGATCGGATTGTGTGCCTGATCCATATAGGTGGAAGCAATCCATAAACGTCGTGTGCTTATTTATAAGAGGAAGCGACGGGGAACATCGTAGGCCCGACGGGGAGTTACTCTATGTAACGAGCGATGATTCCAAGAGTTCCTGGGGGACTAATGTATCACCAATTGAGTCGGTACCGCATGACATTTGCATAGAGTCGTTGTGTCGGTCTCTGTGCATTTGCATAAATCATGAATTAATTGGCATGGAAATGTGATTGTGATTGATGAGATGAAATATGTGGAATTGTATTGAATGGTATATGTTTGATTGGAGTATGTGATTATGTGTGGAAAATCATGATTTGATTGATTATATGTGGAAGTTGTGTATTGATTAGTTATGTGTTGAGATTGTGATAGCTTTGGTGAGTTGATATGCATTTTGATAAATGTATTGAGCATGATTGGTATGCTTTGTGATGGATGCATAAATGATTATGTGTTGTGAAATATGTTATGTCTTGGTGACATGCTATATATATTGGTAGGTGATGTTGTGGTGAGAAATATTTTATATGTGAATTTATTTGTGTTGTGGCATATTATTATGCAATCTTGTTATAGTTGTTATTTCTCACCCTTCTGCTGGAATATGCTTTTTATGGCATAGTGCAGATTGTCAGCTTTAGAGGCTTGGAGGCTTTTGTGGAGATTAGTCCTCCGTTCCGTTGTCGTTCGTGGTGTCTGCTCTGATACGTAGCACGGGAGTCGGGGAACGTTTTGTTATATGTATATAATTGTTGAATATATTTTGTATTTATATTTTGATGTTCTAAAACCATTTATTTGTAAAACAAGTCAGTTATGGATCTTTCCGCTTTATTCCATAATTGACCATCCTTTTGTAAGGAAAAGTTTCCCTTTGTGTTATGTATCAAAAATGTTGAGCAGGGATTGTATTTTATTTCTTTAAATGTGGCATCCCTGTTTCTGTCGGAAAAATAAAATTTTAGTTACTCTGATATTTTTTATGTGTTATTTATTTCGCGATGGGAATTGGGGTGTTACATTAGTGGTATCAGAGCAGGTCGGTCCGTCCGGCCAAGTTGTTGAGTTAGTTGGTGTGACAGTTGAATACTGTCGTTGTTGTTTGTCCCTTAGTACGTGATAGGTGTGCGGAACACTGTCAGTGCTTTCTGGTTTTCTAATCCTTTGTCTTCAGGTGTGAGATTGAGATAAGTGGGGGAGAAGCTGGTACTTCTCCATGTTGTTTCAGGTGTGGAGCGTTGGCTCAGTGTACCGTTGGTTGCAAGATTGTAAGTGCTCTTTGGACAGTGTGGTTCCCGGTTCCGGAGGGAATGCGGAGGTAAGGTTTATGCCTTAGGTAGTTTTGTGCACAAGATGCAAGAAATACTATTATAGTTTGGTAAAGACGGTTTATGCCACATCATGATTGTCGGCTGTCTATTGACAAATTGAGGAACTGATCACCCTTAATCTCTTATTGATAGCAGACGGAGATTGTGTTGGATGGAATAGACGTGTCTTTCCGGCTTTGATATTGTGTGAAATGAGTGTTTGGAATTTAAGGAAACGATTACAGATTGTTTTGATGAGTCGATGAAGGTGTTAATATCAGAAGATGCAATGGATTAGAGGTTTTGGTATGTTGGTTCAGTATGAAGTTTTGAGAGTGAATGATTGGGCATCGTTAATGGTGGTTCTCAGAGAGAAAAGTGTGAACTCAAATTGTACGAAGGTAAGGATTTGAGGTTTGGATCTGCTAAGTAAGCAGGAGAACTTTTAGGAAGTGAAACTAAGATGTTGTTATGTTCGTGATGATAGTTTTCTAGAAATTGGCAAGAAGGACACAGTGATGAGCTACCGGTTGTGCGTGATTTTCAGATGTATTCCCGGATGGAATATTGGATGTTAGCATTAGAGGTACCCGAACTGATAGAGTAGTTGGAAGATTTACTGGAAAGGAGAATTGTGAGGCCAAGTGTGTCGTCTTGGAGAGCTCCAGTATTGTCGGTAACAAAAGGAAGGATGATATAATGGAATAACAAGTATAATGGTATTAAGACTATGGGAAGCGAAACTTAGAGTTCCGAAGAGGTTTGGAGTTTTTGGAATTTTAGAGCATTAATGGAAATTTTGAGAAAACCTTAAGTGTGGATGTACTATTTGAGAGTTCTTTTGGATTGGTTGTTGCTACATGTTGGGATTTATGGAATTTGGACGGTTAAGAGAAGAAATTGTGTATGGATTACTGACAGTTGAATAAGGTAATGGTGGAGAATAAGTGTCCGCTTTCAGGAATAGATGACTGTAATGGTTTGGCTGAGTTTGAGTGAACTTGTGATTGTTTGGAATGTTTGATAAGAGTGGTGAATTGTGCGAGTTAAGACTTTGATCGATTTGATGTGACTGGTTATGTTGTTATCATCGGAATAGACTGGTAATTACTCGGTTAAGCTTGTGTGTGAGTAGCCAGTTGCCTAGTGCAAGGTTTTGCAAAAGCTTTAAGAATTTATATCTTTTGGAATTTGGTTGGACATTACGAAGTACGGTGATGTTGCTTGGTGTTAGTAATGCGTCCGTAATGTTTGTGGAGTATATGAATCGTATCTTCCCTATTTAATTGAATAAGTTGTAGTGGTTTTAATTGAGGATATTCGAATCTGTTATAAACTCGGAAGAAGAACAGGTAGAGTGTTTGAGATTTGAATCACAAGTGTTGGAAAGAGACGAAGTTTTATGCTAAGTTATTCAAGTGAGAATTTGGGTTGGAAAAAGGTTAGTCTTCTTGGATATGTTATTTCAGGTAATGGTATTGTTATGGATCCATCGGAAGTGGATCTGGTTTTGCAATGAGAGGTTCCGAAGTTGGTTAAGGAGATTAGAAACTTTTGGGTTCAGTTGGTTGTTATTGCAGGCTATGGGAGACTTTGCTAAGTTCGTACTTCTGTTATTTCAGTTGGCTTGCAAAGGATGAGTCATTTGTTTTGGATGTTCGTTGTGAGTAAGTTTTGGGTGAGCCGAAGTAGAATTTGTCTACGGCTGCAGTTTTGAGTCTGCGTGATCCGGTTCAACCGTTTGTGAGATGTCTTTGATGAGTTAGTCAGTGTGTTAATGCAAGGGAGTAAAGTCGTGGCTTATGCTTTACGACAATTGAGGATTCATAAAAGGATCTATACTATTCTGGATTTGGGATTAGTCGCGGTTGTATTGTGTTGGAAAATTTGGAGGTATTATTTTTATGGTTCTCGGCTCGAAGTGTTTGGTAATCGCAAGAGTTTAGAGTACTTGGTTGGTTTGAAGGAATAGAGTATGAGACAATGAGGATGGTTGGAATTTTGATGAGTTATGACTTTAGTTGGAATTATCCTGTTGGTAAAGGTAAGGTCTTGCTTGGAAAGTTAAGTCGAAAGTTTCAGGGTATGTCTGTTTTGATGGTCAGGGAATTAGAATAATTTGAGCAGTTCCGAGACTGGTGTCTGGTGTGTGAGATAACACAGGAGAGTGTGAGGTTAGGAATATTAAAAGTGAACAGTGATTTTTGGTGAATAAGAGAAAGAGTTAGACCTTGGACGTGAAATTGGTAGTTTTGATGGTTTCGGGTAATCAGAGTGCGCAGCGGATGCGTGGTGTTGCACAATTTGTATTTGCGTGTGTGTGACTGGTAAGAGTTCATAGGTTGAACATTGGGAACATGTAGGAATGGTGAGACTATTGGACGTTTCAGAATGGAAGTGTTAGGTGAAAGGTTTAAATGTTATCCATGGGCTACTATGTAGATGGATGTTTCGGTTATATGTTCGATTGGTGAATCGTAGCATTGTGGTAGCATGGGTGTGTGACAAGGATGTTGGTATTCTGGTTTTGTTGATGTTGTTGAGATCTTGCTGTGTCGTGGAACTTTATGTTCTTGTTTGTGTTGTTGCCTCGTTTCCATTGTGTTGGTTCGAGTACGGGTAGCTAATTCCTGTGTGGGGGATTAGGGGAGTGTTACCTACGGTTATGGTAACGATCTTGTTGTGTTTCGGTTCTAGAGTGAACCTGTGTGTTGGTATCGCGGTTTTCCTTGAGTTGTGAGTTGGTCGTCAAGTGCATTGTATGGGCTTTGCATCTTGTCGTTGTAGTTGTCGTCGTATCGTGTTGTTGTAATTACGATTAGCAAGGTGTTTGTCTGTTGTGTTATTCGTGGTGTGCCTTTTGTTGGCATGTTGGTTTGTTCGTCGGATGCGAGAGTCGTGTCCGGAGTTGTTCGTCTCGGTTAGATTTTCGAGGACGAAAATGTCTAAGTGGGGGAGAATTGTAACGCCCCAGTTTTTGTGAGTTTTATTTAATCGAGTTTAATTGATTATTTTATTATTATATTATTTTATTTTCGACTTTTATTTAGAAAAATGTTATTTTTCATCGTTATTATGTTTTATCGCATTTTGAGAGCGTTTGCGAGATATTTGAGCGTAGGGGTATTTTGGTCATTTGGGTAGATATTTTGTTTAAATAGAATAGAAAGATAGAAATAGAGAGAAAAGAAAACAGAAAAATAGAAAGAGAAGAGAAGAGAAAAGAGAAGGAAAGAAGGGAGAAGAGGAAAAGAGAGGAAAAGTCGAGAAAACTCCGTTTAAAGCGCGAATAATCGGGTAAGGGTGAGAAGTTTCAATTATATCTCGCTTGTGTATGTATATGTGTATGTTTTGTGTGGATGTTTTGGTTGGTTTCCATATGTTTCCGTTTATGCCGTATTGGACGAAATCGATAGAAACCGATGTTTCTACGGTCGGAAAGTCGTATAAATACATGTGTTGGTTGGTTATATGTATGTGAGCTGCTGTTTGAAGTTTCATTAAGTTTGGTTATGTTTCGGTTAGTTTTCGGTATGGTTCCGTTGTTGTTTCCGTTTAGGTCGAATTATAGGAAATTGATAGAAAACGATGTTTTCACGGTTAGAATTCGAAATAAATTACGTAGTTGTATCGAGGAAGGTTAGGTCGTCGTATGTCGTGCTTTTTATTCGATTTAGTGAAGTTTAAAAATTCTGGTTTTTGAACGATAGAAATTTAATCGAAAAATCGAACGTCGTAGAAATTTCGTTTAAGTGTTCTAAATTGTTCTTATGTATTTGGTGTTTATGAGTATATGTTTGTTTCGGTGAAATTATTCGATTTAGTCGAGTTTTCGGACATTCCGGAAAAATACAGCATAGGTGTAATGGAAAAAATCTGGTTTTTTGTGAAAAACAGGGTTAGGGATCGATACCTAATCCCAGGGATCTATCCCTACTGTGAAAATTGGGAAAAATGGAATTTTTACTACAGCAGGGATCGATACATGCGAGTTAGGGATCGATACCTACTGTGCTGAAACAGAAAATTCTGTTTTTCGGGGAAACTTCGGAAATTCATATCTTTTGATCCGTAACTCGGATTGGGACGTTCTTTATACCGTTGGAAAGCTAACGAAATGTTCTTTCTTTTAAAATTAGGTTGGAGGTCAGTAGATGATTTAATTAATTCGTGTTTTTGGAAAAATAGTCGAGTTGTCGGGTTTTCATCGCGTTAAATGCGCACGGTTGAGGTTTTACCGTGTGTTGTGCTTTTGTTATGTAACGTGGAGCTTTTATGTGGTTTATATGATGTGAATATACATGATGGATGTGTATGACTTGTGTGATGATTCTTTGATGATAATTGGTTGTTGTGGAATACTTTGTTGATGGTTTGTGGCCGTTGGGCATTGTTATATATCACTTTGGTTGTGATTGATATGCATGATTATTATATATGCATGAACATTTATTTAGCATGAGTCGTGCATGTGTCAAGCATAATACCATGCACTCTTGCTATTTGGATTCTATATAAATCCGTTGTACGTTCGTGTGCCTTACACACTATGGGACGATAGCGACGTTACAACTGATCGTGTGCTTGATGATAAGTGGAAGCGATCGGATTGTGTGCCTGATCCATATAGGTGGAAGCAATCCATAAACGTCGTGTGCTTATTTATAAGAGGAAGCGACGGGGAACATCGTAGGCCCGATGGGGAGTTACTCTATGTAACGAGCGATGATTCCAAGAGTTCCTGGGGGACTAATGTATCACCAATTGAGTCGGTACCGCATGACATTTGCATAGAGTCGTTGTGTCGGTCTATGTGCATTTGCATAAATCATGAATTAATTGGCATGGAAATGTGATTGTGATTGATGAGATGAAATATGTGGAATTGTATTGAATGGTATATGTTTGATTGGAGTATGTGATTATGTGTGGAAAATCATGATTTGATTGATTATATGTGGAAGTTGTGTATTGATTAGTTATGTGTTGAGATTGTGATAGCTTTGGTGAGTTGATATGCATTTTGATAAATGTATTGAGCATGATTGGTATGCTTTGTGATGGATGCATAAATGATTATGTGTTGTGAAATATGTTATGTCTTGGTGACATGCTATATATATTGGTAGGTGATGTTGTGGTGAGAAATATTTTATATGTGAATTTATTTGTGTTGTGGCATATTATTATGCAATCTTGTTATAGTTGTTATTTCTCACCCTTCTGCTGGAATATGCTTTTTATGGCATAGTGCAGATTGTCAGCTTTAGAGGCTTGGAGGCTTTTGTGGAGATTAGTCCTCCGTTCCGTTGTCGTTCGTGGTGTCTGCTCTGATACGTAGCACGGGAGTCGGGGAACGTTTTGTTATATGTATATAATTGTTGAATATATTTTGTATTTATATTTTGATGTTCTAAAACCATTTATTTGTAAAACAAGTCAGTTATGGATCTTTCCGCTTTATTCCATAATTGACCATCCTTTTGTAAGGAAAAGTTTCCCTTTGTGTTATGTATCAAAAATGTTGAGCAGGGATTGTATTTTATTTCTTTAAATGTGGCATCCCTGTTTCTGTCGGAAAAATAAAATTTTAGTTACTCTGATATTTTTTATGTGTTATTTATTTCGCGATGGGAATTGGGGTGTTACAATACCTCCCTCATATGTAGGCGGCTTGTTACTCTGGAACTGTGCTAAATCGCGAAACTGAGCACCTCCACCCTGGTTGGCATTCTCTACAGCTTGTGCCATGGCTTGCATAGCAGCAGCAAGAGCAGCATCATTCCTTCCTGCCATACTGTTCAACAATAAACATATGGTCAGAACACACAACAACTCCTATACTAAGGACAGACTCGACTAATACACCTGGCCGGATGGACCGACCTACTCTGATACCAATTGTAACACCCCACTTTCCCAATTTAAAATAAAATACAAAATAATACTTAAAATCAGAGTTTTTCACCAAGAGTGGAATGTCACATCATCAAAACCAATATAAACTCTTTATTGTATTAAATTAACTAAAGAATCAGCGGAAATAATCTCATTTAGTTTCAAATTCACGGCCATCTGCCCGAATACACCAATAGTTCCTTAAAACAAGGTTCTCCATAAAATAATTCAATAAAATGGAATATGTAACAAAGAATGTAATAAAATCAAAACAACTACAAAAATATCCCGACATCCCGTGTTACGTATCAGAGCACTCCTATAGACTCGAACAGGCAACACGAACATCCAAGCGACCTAAGTACCTGGGTTATCCGTACTTCCGAAAAAGCACAGACACAACAACAACAAAGGGGTGAGAAATCACATTCAATATTATCGGTGAATAAATACATGATAAGAAGGTAGTATTCAAATACATAAGTCAACAACACGCCAACACGACCTACTGTCCAATATCATCAACAACATCAAATAATAATGTAATGCAACACGACACCATGCATGCGGTACCGACTCGTTGGTTCATTCAATCGAACCCCGGATAGATCATATACACCTCTACTTGACAATGATCTATCCCCCACCATTGTCCATTTAGGAGTACGGATGAATCACATACACTCCTCCTGAGCAATGATTCATCCCACCAATCACCATGAATATGCAAGACTCAACTATGCACAACAAAACATGTATACAAGCGTAAATACATGCACACGATCCTCCTGATCACATCATACATATCATCGACACCAACGTCATGTAATTTGCTTCATACACACCAAACACTCAATTAATCAATTAATTAATTAAAAATAATTAAAATTAATATTTTCATCACCCATATCTTATTTCTCCGCACCTGGCATCTATTCCCAACCTCTCAAACCGAAGGAAACCGAACCGGACGCGAAAACGGGAAAGAAATCGCGAAATGGTAAAATTCTGTAACTTCGCTGGCCATACGCGTATTGCCAGCTCGCTCGCCCAACCCATACGCGTATTGACTCCCCTCATACGCGTATTCCCTCACAATGCCCAAGTCCTTACGCGTATTGCCTTATGTTGTACGCGTACGGACAGAGACGTATTCTCACTGAATTTCCCAAATTCCAACACTATACGCGTATTGCCCTCCTATTACGCATACTACCTAGCCCCCATACGCGTATTGCTGCGTATCATGCCATTCCATACGCGTATCGCCTTACCTGATACGCGTATCGCCAGATCTATTACGCAAATCACCAGAAGCCTCACTATTCTGCATTCTGCCACGATTTCCACACTTCTTCACTTCCAACCAGTCCCATAATCGTTTCTACATTGATTTTAGGTCCAATTTTCATCTTCACACTTGTATCTAGAATTACTACATGTATTATAAGTCTATAATCTCAAATCGTTCTCCTAACTCGAGTCAAAATCAACAGGTCTGCAACATATGTTCATACAACAGCAACAACCACAACAATTCATGAAAATACATATCAATTCATGCACGATTTTCAGAATCACAACAGACATATACAACAATCATCAACTCAACAGTTTTGCATACAAATTCCTACGGGGTTAAGGACTCCCCACTACCCTATCATGAATATACCACCAATATTAAACCCGTTTCTCCCCCTTACCTCGAATCTTGAAGAATTCCTGCGAAAATCCTGATCAAATGCAAGCTCTAGCACACCCTTGATCTTCCTTTCTCCTAAGTCTTTCTCTTCCTCTCCCAAAATTCTGATTAACTCTAAAACCCTTAATTTTCACTAATCACCCTTAATTACCAAACTGCCCCTCATCAGCCCAATAATGAATTATCTTATTTTATTTTAATTCAACAAAATTGCCACACTAATATTAATCTTACTAATAATAATAATAATAATAATATTAGTAATAATAATAACAATAGTAATAATAATAATAATCCTATTAATAATAGTACTAAGTCACCTCACCTTATTATTTATGGTCTAAACCCCACATTTAACAGTAATGTCCTACCATAACCCTCCCATCGCACTCGAACACACCCCCAAACAAGGTCACACAAATAAAATAACACAAGACGTCTAAATAATTAAAATGTGGTGTTACAACTCTCCCCCACTTAAATTATTTTCGTCCTCGAAAATTACCTGATGAAAACAATTCTGGATACGACTCTCGCATCCTACTTTCCAATTCCCAGGTCACACTGCCACCTGCAGCACCTCCCCAAGCTACTCTCACCAGGGGTATCTCCTTCCCCCTGAGTTGTTTTCCGCATCAATGTTGTTGTTCTCCATCCCCACTTTCTAAAGACCCCAAGAACTCTTCATTTCATCCATTGGCCATGGAGATACAAGGTTCCAAAGACCATCTCATGCCAACTGATTTCTTCCATACCAAGCAAGTAATTCAAACTAAACATGTGGCATTGTTGTTGTCATCATGTGCATGCTAACATCATGAACATCACCTTACCATAATAAATCAAACAAACCTCTTACATATCATATGCTCTTGTACTCACCTTGCCTAAAATGTTCAAACAAAAGGAAAAGAGGAATGAAGCTTGTACAACAAGTAGCTGCTGCATTGTACAATTCAATACATCATCACCACCACTCATCCTGACCTCACCATAACATTTCATGTTGCTCTCCTCACCATAGCAAACAACCATAACTCGAGCCATAACTAACTTCACTCACTCTCAACTCAGTTAACCACAGATCCAACGGTTAACCACCCTGAGTTAGCTCCTTAACTCCCATTATATAAGCTGCTAACCACACAAAACCAATTCAGTTACTCCATTTCTCATTTTGATTCTACACACTTCACACTTCTCCATTTCATACTCTTTTCTCTCTCTCTCTCTCTGAATTTTCTCTCTCAAGCTTGATCTAACTGAAGTTTCTTGTTCATTCTTCTTCTACATTCACCATCATCATCAACAGATCCTTGAATTGGTAGCATTGAATCTTCAATTTCATCTTCTTCTCCAAGCGCTTTCACTCAAACTTCATTGGTTCAAAGCATTGCTTAAGCCTTTATTTGGCTCAGTCTCAAGTTCAAGTGCATAAGGAGTCTCCCCTCTAGTTTTCTTTGGAGTTAAAGATTCATCAAAATCACAGGTTTCATTTAAAATTTCTTGCTCTCTTTACGCTCTGATTTTACTTGTTGTTGCATGTTTGGAGCTCAATAGGAGCCATGTGAACCTCTGGCTAGTTGATAGGCACCTTAGGTACTTAGTTGAAACTTCTAGGGAAAAATGTTTTCCTTCGATTCTCTCTATATGCGCATGGTTTGTGAATTTGGAAGCTATATTTGGAACCTACATGGAGAAAGGAAGAGATTGATATAAGGCATGTCTATTTCTGGTGGCATGTAAGGCTGATCACGGTGGCTGCTCGCCGGAGAAGACGACCGAAGTCTTCTCCGGCCACCTGAAAATCCATCTGTGCAAGAACCCTAGGCAATCCTCAGTTTAAAACATAGCCACACGATCTTGTTAATCCAACTTTGCTAACAATGCCAGCACATTAATGAGCACCCTCCCTGGCACGTGCTCTCTTTTTCTGAATGTTTTGAATTATTGGATCATGTGCGTGTCTCTCATTATTGCATACCGTGTGAATCATGTGATTGGCATATTCTTGTGATCATCATGTTTGACTTAGATCCAAGGGCTCTTAGAGAGTCAATGTTTGACTGAATAAGATGCTATGCACCTCTCTGACCCACGCGCTTTGGGCCTTGTGAATTCTGATATTCACACCCCCTCATCATTGAGCCCAATGCAATTTCAACTGTGTAATTGTTTGCGCTGTACCCCCTGGCAATCTCTTTTGTTTTTTTATTTTCTTTTCATATATGTTTGATATTTGATTTTTAAAAATACCTCCAAGCATGATAAAATCCTAAAAAAATTCATGAAGCATCATAATGCATTTAAATAATTTTTGCATATTTTTATTTCTGATTTTGGCATATTTTACTATTTTTCCATGAATTTTCTTTTATTTTCATTTGTATGAGCATCCCTTCATGATACTTATTTCATTTTGGAATTGTTTGACATAATTTTGAACTGAATTTTCACATGATAATTGATACATGGTTCTATGATATATTGAGGCATCTTATTCATTTTTCATAGATTTTTTTAGGTCATTTCTTATTGACTTTTGAATGCTATCTTTAGGCATCATTGTTGTGTGACTTGTATGAGATTGTGAAGCATCTTTGAACATGTTTGGTGATGAATTTTGATCCATCCTTTTGAGACATGTTTGCACACTGTTTGTAATTCAAATGAATTGTATCTTCCAATTTTCTTGAGCTTCTAACACCTCCTTTGTTTCATTCTAATTGCATTAATGCATGTGTGTTTGTTAGAAGACTTGTGCTAGGGTTTTGGATGTGTATGGGATGCAATCCCTTTTGAAAATTGTTGAGACCTCTTGATACATGTTGTATGAACATTATAGGTCATTTTTCTTATGTTATAGGTCATTTCTTGTCCATCTTGATTTGAATTAGGTTCACTTGTTTAAACTTGGAATGTTATGTGCACATGTGTTTCTTTTCTTGCATGAATTTGTTGACTTGTTCTCATCAATGCTTGCATGAACTTAAACATCCATTTAAACATGATTTCACTTCTGTTTGTGATCATTCTCAACCATATGACATGACCTCTAATTGCATCTTGCATGTTTCTAAGGTCATAAACCTTTGCATGCTTGTTTGAACTTGTTTGAACCTAGTTTGTTCGTCTTTTTCAATGTGCTTCAATATAACACTTGTGTGGACTTTGTATGTACATTCTTACATCTTAAATGTCATCTGAAATGTCATATGCTACTGACTTGCATCCATTTCCAATCATGTTCATCTTGCATCTTCATTCTTTACTTGTGTTACAAGTATGCATGTTTGTATGAACTTGAATAGTGTTTGACTTCACTTCTTCCTACTTAATCAATGCTTGCATTCATGAATTACATGCTATATTAATGACATCTATATGCATTAATAAATGTCATTCACTTCTGACTTTGATGTTTATATATGCATTTATTCATGTTCATGGTTCATTTGCATTCATCTTGCATAGTTTGTGCACAACTTACATTTGTATGAACATTTGATGCATAGTTCGACATTGTTTGATCTCCTTTGACATGTTTACCTTAGTAGGATACATTGAAATGTACCTAATGACTTTGTATGACCCTTAACCCTTAGGACCCTTTCCTCTTAGTTCAAACCTTGGTTGCTTCTCAAGTTGTCTTCTTAAGACAACTAGCATTGTTTGGTTTACTCTTTGTCACTTGTATTCATTACTTGTGTTCATGTGGTACTAACCTTTTGTGTAGGGGAAGAGGTAAGGAATTTGAACATGTGGATGCTTATCCATGTTCATCCCTTCTTTCATCTCTCGTCTATCTTACTTCTCTTTCCCTTTTATGGATTACATGATATAATGCTTGATTGTGTAGAACTTCTTCACATCCCTTTGGGATCCTAGCTCATCCTTAATTTTTTTGATTAAGGTGAGGTAGGATAAGCATTAGGTAGTGTTATCCCTCTCTCTTCTTTAGACTTAGGTTGTTCTTAAACCTCCCCTTAGGGCCATCTTTTGCATGACAACTTTAGGATAGAATTCCCCTTAGCGTTTTCTTTTTTTCTTGAGCCTTCTCTTCTCATCTCATAACCTTTCTAAAACACTTAATAAATGTTAACGTGTATTGCGCATGAGCCTTATATATGGGAAGTGAGGTATGGGGGTCTCCCTTCATTCTTCTAAGGTACTTAGTGTATGTCCTGTTGGGGACGATACGCGACGTATTCGTTCCTATGTTGTAGACTTGGGTGCAATTTAAGTTACAAACTAACTCCAATCCATTTCTGTCTAAAAAACACAAAACAAACTCAAACCTTTTTATCCTTCGGGATTGTTAAGTTTCAAATCATTTTCAGAAAAGGGCACGTTACTTCCGTTTTGTCGCAAACAGGCATCGACCCTAACTGCCGGACGCGAACTTAACGTCGCTCATAAAAAACATTTATACCTCGTTAGGTCGAACTACGGCTGCTCTGACTTCCTCTCTCTGGTTAGATTGAGGATACGTAGGCACAAGACGGCGATGTCTTGGCGAGCAACCTCCCCCCTAGTTCGTGTCCGAACTACGTTGACTCTGACTTTCCCATTGCACGAGGGAATACGTAGGCCTAGGACGGCGATGTCCTATCGAGTCACTTCTTTTCTCCCCCGTTTCTTCGCTCTTCTCCGTTCCCGTTCCTTTTCCTTTCCAGTAGCAGTGGAGCTCTAGACGACGACACTCTTTGATCGAGACAACAAGCGTGGATCCCATCAAGTATGATGGACACGTGGGGGTGCTAATACCTTCCCCTCGCGTAACCGACTCACTTACTCATTTCTCTTGGTCACAAGACCATGCTTTTCCTTTTCCTCTGGTTTACGCAGTGTTTCCTTTCCCTATCTTAGGATAAATAGACATTGCTGGCGACTCTGTTTCCGCGCATTTTTCGCGTTTGTACCTGGATGAAAATCCCAGGAATGACAGCTGGGGACTCTGGTTCCCTATGCGAGTCAATCCTAGCGCTTGTCTGTTTCTTTTCATTGGGTGTTTATTGTGGTGCTTTATTTTGTTGTATATTACTGTATTACTGTATTTACCACATTTATGGAATCGCATTTTATTATTATGCTGGATTGGGTTGTGCTGTACTGGATTTTCTGTTTGGCAGGTTGGGATTTCTGAGAGATAAGCCCACTACCCAGGCTTGAGCATACACATAGGTATTAGCGTGGGCAGGCGTGTCGCTCTCGTGGTGTTGGCCACGTGAGGGTGTTCACAAGACCCACAACCAGACGAGGTTCTATCAGGAGATATCTGCTACTGTATGTTGATACAGGCCAGTAGTTATTCTCCTGAGGAACTGTCGACTCTAGTGACCATTCTCGAGGACTCAGTAACGGTACTCCGGTACTCCTCCCGAGATGCGATAATGGCAGACCAGAAATGGCAAACCCATTACGCATTCTTGATCCGAGGACCCAATGCTGGGAACTTGCTATAGGATATCCTTTTTGAGGGGAATCAGTTGAGGCCTCCTCGATTGATGATGATGCCAAACCAGAAATGGTGAACGTATCATCATTTCTCGACCTGAGAGTCCGTGATATTGAGGATTCTCGCCTTTCTAGTACCCACATGTGAGAGGGGGGTTGTTTACAGGTTTACAGGTAACCTTGACTTTCAGCATACCCGATATTTTGGATTTTCTTATCAGTGTGGATTTACCGGTGTGGTTATTCTGGAATTTTGGCAGAATCTTGAGATTATTCAGTCAGTTCAGTGCAGCAGTTGTCCAGTTTATGTGGCAACCTTGATCCCATGCTTTGCATTGCATCATCATTTTTTCTGACATCCATATTTTTTCATTTCCAGGTAGTATCTTATCTTTTGATTCCAGTTAACAGGCAGTCATCGGGATAGACACTAAGAAGAGTAAGAAGAATATCATTGTTTACAAGTTCCCGAAGCTCACTCTTGGCAAGCTTGGCAGCTTACGGGATATGGCCGGTCCGGAAGTGTTGGGAGTTTTCAAAGAGAAGTATGGTTGGATCTTATCTCTCGTTCGTAACCTCAGCGAGTATGAATATAATGGCTTGCACACCTTGATGCAGTTCTATGATCCTTCCCTGAGATGCTTCGTGTTGCCAGACTATGTATTGGTCCCTACTCTGGAAGAGTACTCAAATATCCTGGGGATATCCATTAAAGAGGGTGCTCCATTCTGTGTTTCCAAAGCAGACCTTGATTTCAAAGTTGTGGCTGATGCTCTTTATTTGAGCAAATCAACTTTGGAGGCTGACATTTATAGCAAGGGAAAGTTCCGTGGCTATCACTTGGCGTACTTGGTAAAGAAGGCTCAAGAAGTGGCTAAGGAGAAGAGGTGGACAACTTTTAATGCAATACTGGCTCTCTGTGTATATGGCATTGTCCTTTTTCCTAATGAATCTGATTTTGTTGATACAGATGCTATCCGGATCTTTACAACTCAGAATCCAGTGCCGACCTTGTTAGGAGACCTTCACTATGCCTTGTACAACAGGAATGAGAAGAGACGAGGCGGGATAGTTCATTTTTGTGCATCTCTTTTCTATTAGTGGTTTACAAACCGTCTACCTCGGTCAGGTGCTTTTGTGGATACTAAGACTTCTCAGGATTGGAGTAAACGTCTGATGGGTCTAGCTGCTAAGGATATTGTTTGCGTGGATCAAGGATTGCTTGGCAAAGACATTTTGCATAGCTGTGGTGAGTACCCTAACGTACCATTGATAGGGAGAAAGGGAGGTATTAATTACAATCCTTCTTTGGCAATCAGGCAGTTTCGGATATGCTCTGAAAGATCCTCCGGTTGAAAAATATTTGGAAGAGTCTTTATATTTTCATACAGCTGATGGTTTAGCCATAGCGCAGAAAGCTTCCGAAGCATGGCTCAGTAGACAGAAGAAAGGAAAAGCCGCTTTGGGCAAACCCAATAATCAAGCTTTTTCTCCCTAGGTAGACTGGATAAAGAAGAGGGTAGAAGAGTTCTACTTGTCTTTTGACTGGGCGCCTCCCTTGTGAAATTCTGGTACAGATGTGTGATGTCATAATGCAATGTCACAACATCGTAATCTGCTGAACAAGGCAATAATAGAGACAATAAATAACACACTGAATTGTTCACCCAGTTCGGTTCAACAACCTATATCTGGGGGCATACCAAGCCAAGAAGGAAGTCCACTATTAGTAGTATCAAATCACAGACTCAACAAACCAGTTGATAATCTACCTAATTTAATCACTACCCAATGACCCTTCTACCTAAGTCCTCCCTAGGTAAGAGACTCCATCTCACTTCCTATCATCACTATGATGTCTAGCAGTCAACTACACCGTCACTGCATCAACAACTTGATTACCAATAACTGTACAATCATAGAAGACACCCTTCCATGACACCTTTTGGAGTTGCTTCAAAGCTTCCTCCAAGAACAAGACCCAACTCATTACCTACAGGTTTCTGAGTTACACACAGTGACTATCTCACAACCCGAGTGGTTCACTTAGACAAAGCCCTAAAGATCTACATCTTGGACCCGTCCCTATTCTAGGTTACAAGCATTCTATTTATAACATAATCCAACTGGATATGAGCCTTCAAATCATATCATATCTTCTGTAACAAATCTGCTTCTAAATAGATCTTCAATCATATCTTCAATTAAATCTTCAATTATTAACTCTGAATATTCTCCATATCTTTATGCTTTAAATGCGCAACAAACTGATCTTCATAACTGATTGTAACAGAATATATCTCTCCCTTGGTCTTCGGCTATATTCTCTGATTCTCTTTAGCAGAATTTCTCATTCACACCAGAATCACGTGCAGCCCTAATTAGTCATCCCAGACCTAATGTTGTAATGTTCTGGTATAGTGATGTTAAGACTTCGCATGTGACATCACTCTTCAGCACTATTAGCTCTTCAACACTATTTACAACCCAGACTATTAGCAGGTCATGTTGCAACATCAACCATGACATCAACATTGTTTTAACAAAATTTCAGCCAATTACAAGAACTTACAATCTCCCCCTTTGGCTAATTTTGGCTAAAACAACTATATAACCATTACAACTCAGATTACAGCAGTTATTACAACTCTATACTACTGTCAGTAGTTATCAGTAACCACTGAACCTAACAGTAACCATCAGTAGCTACTGTGCGCAGCAATCCTGTAGATCCATCTTCTAGGGAATAATTGAATGATGTTAAGACATCATGTCTGACACCTTCTTTTGGCAGCACAGCCCACCACAATCACTTCAGGCAGCACATCAGGAGGAAGAAGTAAAAAGTCCCGAAGTTATGCACTCTGATTACACATATCTGGTGTACATGAGGAGTACATGAGGAAGAAGATTTTAGACACCCCCCCTTAATACAGCACATTTCTTTTTCCTTTCAACTCAGACACGGAATCATTGTGGAAGACTCCCCCAGAAAAGAAATGTTTGTCCCTTCATCAAAGACCAATGGTGGCATAAGATAATTCTGCACACCATCATTGATCAGACACTGGGTTTAGATCATGGCATAAGAGGAAACTTAAGAAGTGCCATTCAGCTAACCCAGGTAACTCAGAACACAAGTCACAACTGTGTTCATAACTCAGGACACAAGTCACAAAGACTCAACACCAACTCAGGGATGTACCATCTTCTTCTGCTGCATTAGAAACTGCAGACTCCAGGCATAACATCTGCACCAGACACCACTTAGCCAGATCCTCTCCTTTCTCCCCCTTTTTAGCCACAAATTGGCAAAGGGACCCCTCACAGAACCAGACCCAGTAATTGCTCACCCACACACGAATAAACCCCATATGACTTATGGGACAAGAACACTCACTGGCTGAAGGAGAGCTGAATAACCCCTATAAATAGCTGACCAGTAACTTAGAAATTAACGATCCTTTGAATATGTCAATGTTCATGGTCAAACAACCGCTATTTTAGGTATCAAAAACTGCATTCAAATTCAATGCCTACCTTCCAAAAACTGCCTTGACTGCATTAAATATTTCACAACTGAATCTTACCATAAATTAGGCCAATAACGCTCCATGCATAGTCGAAGCCACGTGTTTCACTTTATCCTAACACCACCGTCCAAAATACTTCCCTGTTTGGCTCAAGAAAAGCATGTCATATATCATGTTCTGACATCTCTTCAGACATTGCCTGTTGGCTCAGTGACCCAAGACTCTACAACCACATCTTCTTATCTAATGTGTATTGATACAACTTCTCACAACTTCTTCTAGACACTTTCAAACCATCAGCCATGTACACCACTTTTGCTTTTCAGACCTCTCCTGTATAGGCACAGCTATGACAGGTCCCATCATCACACTGCACAAGTTTGATCAGTACATATGCTGCAACTGGCTATAGTAAACAACCTTACACTCAATGCCCTTAATGATACCCCACCAGTAATGCCACATTCCTCATGGGGATTTTAGGTACAAGATATGCCAAGTCCAAAAGATAAAGGCCCATTTGATTGGTAATTTCTCACACAAGATAAACACCCTTCTGTCACCAGCTCCTAATGAAGTCTTCAACATGAAAGTAGCCATGTATTTCCTGAACTACTTACCATCAAGATTAGAATCTGCCCATTCTAATCCACACTATGTCAGAACTGCCACTTCAGACTATAATGCTGCTTCTTCAAACTCCATAAGTATGGTACATACCCAACCATAATGTTGTAACAACATGTAGGACATCAGTATGAGACAAAAGACCATCCCACTTAACTAGACAAGGCCTAGTCTTATCCTACTAGGACCACTTTCACCCAGGCACCAAGCACGAAGTTCTGGTAACCAATATGTCAAGAAAAGCAGGTTCCCAAGATAAACAGATTCCCACACCAAAGACTACTCTGACTGGTCAGGCGATACAAACAATGCCATATTATCCATTATAAATGCCAAACCTCTCTGCTCCTATCAGCACACCAAGGAAGGAAACATGAGTCAGTCTAACAAGAATGCAGCAAAGAGGCACATGCACGAGGACAAGAAGCCAGATCCTCAGAAGTTGAAGGACACAACCCTGTCCAAAGCTGGATCATCTTCTGGAGCAACAAGAACACGCAAGACATCAAAAACCAGGATGAAGACTATCAAGAAAAGACAAGTGCAGCTTCAAGCATCTGATGATGAATGGGATGAAGACTGGAAGACTTTTCTTGATTCGGGGGGTTGGGATAATCTTTAGACACTTTGTTTGTTGTTTTACTAATCTTGTAAGCTTTCATCAATGCAATAAATTTCTGGTTTACTTCTGTTCCATTTACACCACTGTACAAGACACTTAATCCTCATGTAAACAACTTTTCAATTTACTTTAACCTAAGTGCCAACACCAAAAAGCTCCCATAATATCATTCTCCCCCTAAAAAGAACACCTTCCATCAACACAAACCCCTACTGAGTTCTTCCAAAACTTGCATAGAAGCGCAAATTTTCCACAAACAAAGCTGTCCTTCAGACTCCTCCTCAGAAGCATGTGTACATATGATTTAAACAATTAGCTTCACAAGGGTAGAACCATTTATGCCCACACCCACATGCCATCCAACAGCCTAATGTCATAACATGTTTCTTGACATTATCTCCTCACAAGATTCAACCAATCAATGCAATATTCACAATATATACCTTTGCAGCCAAAATCCATAGACAAGTATTCCCCCTAAAGCTATAGATGAGGATGAACATTTGAGCACACTTACTGAGCACATGCATTTTGGCACCATTGACCCTTTCTCCACAGGCATTCATTCCTTACCATGCTCTCCATCCTGAACTACATTTTCCATCCAAGGTAGACCTTCTACTTCATCATCCTCCCGTATGACTATGTAGACACTCCTCAGGTATAATGTAGGCACTACTCTTCTGAACCAGAGCATAATCATCCTTCACCAAGGATATCCAACCAGATACTGTCCCAACACACGTTAGAACCTCTGCCACCCACCAAGACATCATCACCATGATTCTTGATATGCTCCATCAACTGGACCATATGATCCAACTCCAGGACGCTCAAATCTTGAACATACTTTCATAAAGTAAATTCTCAACCCTTCTGCAGTCTTATACTTTAACCTCAGACAAATACACAGTCTCCCGTCAATGTATATTGTCATCAGTTGACTGCACAACTCTAACCAAAGCAGACAAATATTCAACTATTGTCATGCAAGATACAACATATTATCTGGTCTGGCATCCTTTTTCCGCAGACTTGAGGCACTGATTGATCCTTCTTTTGCTAATCCATCCCACAGATCACATTAGATTAGGTAAGTGGCTTGACCTGATACTTCACCGTGAGCATAATGTTTTAACATCACCAGTCACATGACCCAGCATACTCTCATCTTCCAAGCATCTTCAAACCTTTGATGCCATCCTTATTAGGTTACCACAACTAAGCTTAAGAGATAACTTATCAAGATCTTCACTCCCGCATGAAAACTTTGACAGTGATACTCTTTTGCTTTGTCTCCATCTTCTTCAGATCCTTCCAGCCACAAGGCTGATGCTAACACCAATTCCAATTGACCAAGTGCTGATTGACATATTAAGCTCAGCTTCTTTCTTGATGAATCTCAATACCTCCCAGATGCCTCCTCTTCCAAGACAGGAGTAGGTTCCAAACAGACGTGATCAACACATTTGTTTAGCCCCCAAGCATCTGTTATGTCACACTCTTCCTTTAACACATCCCAGAGATTGACTTTGGAAAAAAATGCTTCTAACTTAACAAGCTCATATACGAGTTCCTTTATGAGTGGACTTGGGATAAACCACAAGTATCTTTGGCAACTCTAACATGCTAGTTGAATATATCCTCAAGTATCACCTCACCAAGTGATACAGAATGTCGCAGCCTTAACACAGAACCACCATGAATTTTCCATCAGATAAAAATATGCAGCGGAACACACACCAGAAAACTCCTTTGCAACCTTCAGGCAAAACCCTGTACAAACACGACACTCCACGTGCACTAGGACAACATAGGTTTGAAACTAAGTCAAACCACACAGCAGTTCACCACCAAAGTTACAAGCCTGATAGACAGGTCCAATACAAACCCTGTCATGAACTGTTCATCCTCTACACAAATCTCTATGAACTGACCAAGTCCATACACCATCTCAGCAAAACTATCTTCCTTGCTCATGAACTAGAAAGTATCTTCCCTAGATCTCATCCAGAAACAGACAGGATGCCTGCTCTGATACCAATTGAAATTCTGGTACAGATGTGTGATGTCATAGTGCAATGTCACAACATCGTAATCTGCTGAACAAGGCAATAATAGAGACAATAAATAAAACACTGAATTGTTCACCCAGTTCGGTTCAACAACCTACATCTGGGGGCATACCAAGTCAGGAAGGAAGTCCACTATTAGTAGTATCAAATCACAGACTCAACAAACCAGTTGATAATCTACCTAATTTAATCACTGCCCAATGACCCTTCTACCTAAGTCCTCCCTAGGTAAGAGACTTCATCTCACTTCCTATCATCACTATGATGTCTAGCAGTCAACTACACCGTCACTGCATCAACAACTTGATTACCAATAACTGTACAATCATAGAAGACACCCTTCCATGACACCTTTTGGAGTTGCTTCAAAGCTTCCTCCAAGAACAAGACCCAACTCATTACCTACAGATTTCTGAGTTACACACAGTGACCATCTCACAACCTGAGTGGTTCACTTAGACAAAGCCCTAAAGATCTACATCTTGGACCCGTCCCTATTCTAGGTTACAAGCATTCTATTTATAACATAATCCAACTGGATATGGGCCTTCAAATCATATCATATCTTCTGTAACAAATCTGCTTCTAAATAGATCTTCAATTATATCTTTAATTAAATCTTCAATTATTAACTCTGAATATTCTCCATATCTTTATGCTTTAAATGCGCAACAAACTGATCTTCATAACTGATTGTAACAGAATATATCTCTCCCTTGGTCTTCGGCTATATTCTCTGATTCTCTTTAGCAGAATTTCTCATTCACACTAGAATCATGTGCAGCCCTAATTAGTCATCCCAGACCTGATGTTGTAATGTTCTGGTATAGTGATGTTAAGACTTCGCATGTGACATCACTCTTCAGCACTATTAGCTCTTCAACACTATTTACAACCCAGACTGTTAGCAGGTCATGTTGCAACATCAACCATGACATCAACATTGTTTTAACAAAATTTCAGCCAATTACAAGAACTTACACCTTGTATCCTAAGATTGTAGAAGAGAGGCTTACTGTACCCCTCGATGAGTTTAACAAGCAACGGGACTTGGTGTATGAGTTGAGGGTAGAAAATGCTGGTAAGAGTAGTCATCTGCAAGGTGCTTTACATGACAACCGTGACTTGAAATGGAAAGTTCAAGATGTGACAGAGCGCCTGGAAGAGAAGGAGAAGGATCTCACTGACATAGCTCAGCACTTCAGAAAAGTCAGTATGACTGCTGAATCCTCTGGCAAGGCCTACAGGAAAAACAAGAAGCTCTTGACCGAGACTGGAGCCAAGCTTGCCATGTATCAAAAGATGTGGGAGGAGGTCAAGATTGAGAACGGGGAACTGAAAAAAGAACTTCAGAAAATGAAGGCAGATAAAAAAGCACTTCTCTAGTAAGTGGAAAGAAGCTCAGAAGGAAATTGAAGAGCTCAAGTTGCAAGCCGAGGTCAAGAAATCAAGGCGCGAAGGCAAAGATGTTGAAGAACAGATTGCTAGGTTGAATCAAGATATTAAAAAGAGAAGCAGACTGATCAAAGGGCTGATAAAGCGACCTACACATCCAGACACTGTGGATCTTCTTGAGGAAGTTGAAGCCAGCTTGTTTGGAATTAATTTGTAGTGATCTTGTTGTTATGTTTGTTGGGATTACCATCAGGATTGTTGATGGAATCACATTTGATTGTATCAGACCCGTCTGTACGAATTCTTATGACATGATATAAAATGCTTGGTTTAATCATGTATGTATCAACATCTCTCAGTCTTCAAAGGGTGCGCTTCCTTTATGTTGACTCTTCAATATTTATGGGTTCGGATTTATTTTCCAATATTGTGTCCAATCCCTTGCCTGTTTTCAAAGACTGGAATCAAAGCGGATACGTCCTGGAAATGTTTAAATATAATGTTTTCATTTGCATTTGCATGATCATAATCATTTGGCATTTTGCATAACAAGCACGTGTCTCTGGTTTTCTTATCATGTTCTTTCTACAGACAGGATTGCTGACTAGCAGATTCATCAGACTTAATCAAAAGATAGCCATGGAACAACTCTGTGCAGAAGTGACTGAAATGATGATCCAGATGAGGCAGTTTGGGGAAGATATTCAGGCCATGTCTCAAGGCCAAAAACTGCTAAGAGAGGAAGTCAACCAGATGAGGACTCAGTTGGGCCTGGTCATGTAAATCTTGAATAAGGTGTTAAAGAAGGAAAGCAATCATGTGCTCGCTTCCACAACAGAGGTCCTTACTCCTCCCATCTCTTTGGGGTTTGCTCTAGATCATGGATTGCCTCATGAATCCCCTCCACAAATTGAAGTTTCAGAGCTTTCTCATCAGTAATCACTTCCTACTCCCCAAGAGGATCCTAAGCCAGAGAGGCCTAAGAGGAAGTTTGATCCCATTCCAATGCCGTATGGGCAGTTGCTTTCTTATTTGCTCGAGCTCAAACTGGTTGAACGTGTTAGTTTGGGACCTCTTTCAACAAAGATTCCTCTAGGACCTAATGCTAATGCTAGATGTGAGTTCCACTCTGGGGCACCTGGTCACAATGTTGAGAATTATACAAGGTTCAAGCATAATGTCCAAGAGCTCTTTGATTCAGGGGAAATCAAGTTTATGTCAGTTGGCACTGGTAAACAAGGTGATTTTACTCCCATTGTTGCAAAGGAAATGGGGACTCCTTCCCTTTCTGTAGGATCCACCTCATGTCATGGATCTCTTCCACAACCTTATGCTTCAGAAGTTCTACGTCAGCAACCCTTGTTTGTGCCTCAGCCGAGTGTAGAAAGGAAAATACAGGGGCAGATGGGGCGCCCAAATCAGCATCAGCAGCAGAGGCAACTCAGACCAAGAAGGCCCAAGAGGATATTTGATCCTATTCCTATTCCTTATAGTCAGTTGTTTGCTCGGTTGCTCAAAAGCTTTCTGATTCAGCTGAGGAATGCCATGCCAGTGCCATATCCTATTCCTCCGAACTATGACATGAATGCTAGATGTGAGTTCCATTCAGGAATGTTTGGGCATACGCTTGATAACTGTAATGCGTTCCAACACAAGGTGCAAGATTTAATTAACTCAAAGATCATCACCCCAGATGGTACCCCCATGAGGTGAAGCCTTTTCATTAGAGTGAGCACTTGAGGCTGCAAAAACATCATCAGAAGCAATAAGTCCAGACGGAGTCAAGTCTCCTCAACAATGGCAATCATCAGCTTTCCTTACTGCATTTTCATATGTAGCTGTCATTTGTTTGTTTAAACATTGTATGCATGTAAAAACTTGTTTGTGTGTTGAATGATACTTTTAATGCAATGAACGTGTTGTTCTTGAAGTATTTTACTTTTATGCACTCATATCATGTTTATATGCATTGCAATACCAACTTTCTCGCTTAAACTCTTTGAGGGAGAATGACGAAGTAAAAACGCAAACTTTTGATGGTATGCTTTTGGATAAAACCCTGCTGAGGATGTACAGGCATTGTTCCAAATCCCTAAACACTGGAGATATAAGGGAGATAGACCCTTGTCAACCCTGTTGAGCCTTGGAGTAGGAGTTTCTTTCTGAAAATGAAAAAACCTTTAATCTTAACCTGGGACAGGGTAGGTGTCAGTTAATTTGACCGAGCGTTCAAATTTCGAAAGGAATGTGCATCTGAGGATCCATTACCTTCAAGAGGTCAAAAGATGTGAAACCACAATGGTTATCCATCAGTGATCAAGGAGTGAGGTAGTCACAACCTTTTCAAACAAGCCAGACAACCAGTGTCACACGATTTGTTCAAAAAAAATAATATAAAAAAAAGAACAAAAGGAAAAAACCACGCTAAGTTGAAACTTGAAAACAAGTGACTTAGGCAAAAATTGGGGCATCCCGCTGGACTTCAAAATTGGAAACTCAAAAGAGTCAGTCCAGGAAAAAATTAGGGAACAAAAAGCAAAAGAATGGGAAAGCAAAAAGCTAAAAGGATTACAAAGAAAAATCCTCAATAAGAACAAAGTTGTGTGGCTACAGACGCAAAAGACAAAAGAGGTGACTGCCACTCCAAAACCTCATTAGGTGTCAAACCATCAGTTGCATGGGTTCCTTAAAGATCATAACATCTTTTTGAGAGATGAGCGCTTGTGTCAGATTAGCTGAACATAGGAGTGGAGAACATCACGAAGAGTGGGTGGGCACCGATAAAACTTTGAGCCTTATATCCTTTACTTCTCGAACCGTGAACCTGACCACCTTACAACCCTTAAAAGTCCTAATTGAAGCAGGGTTTGTTCTGAAGGCATACTTTAGCGAGACAGTGTTCCTGGCTCATATGAGTTGTGCTAATAAGATTTTTGTTGGTATTGCATGTGTATGCTATTTCCCATTCAAAAATTAGTGTCGTACCGTAGCCAATGACTAGTTCACAGGGTTCTGCGACATATTTTCATTATAAACTTCAAGTTTAGCATGTTTTGTTGCATTAGAATTGTCATTCTCATAATGAAAACTTGCTACTTGCATACATGTGCCTAAGCATCAAGGAAGCTTACACAATGAACGTCAGTCGAGAAGCTCTATCTTTCCAAGTTGGGATACTGGAAAATTCCGAAGGACAGTCATGTCAAGGGGCATGTGGTCAAGAGACTGTGTGCAACTTAGGTGTTCCAAGTGAATAATGATAAGATGCAGTCAATCTGAAGCAGCCACATTGAAAACTTTCCCTGAGGCATCTAAAAGAGGGCAATCACGTTGAGATTTGACAAATCTCTTGAAGACCAGTCAGTCAGGGGAAAATTCACTTCAAGGCTCGTACTGGGGCATGCCACCTCAAAAGTACGAGAAGTTGTCCACTCCTGAAGACGGTCAATTGAAAGTACCTCTTCAAAGTTCAATATACTGGGGCAGAATATTGCCAGTTATTACAGATCCTCTCAAGGGAAGTTATCTTATAGGGTATGCAGTCTGGGGCAGTTATGTCGAGATCTGATACACCTCTCAAAGAGTTTGAAGACACTGGGGCATTTTGGATGCTACGTCTTTTGTAAAATCCTCTCGAGACGAAATTTTTTCATAGACCTTGCAGTCTAGGGGCGAGTTGAGAATTAAAGGAGGAACCGTTGTTCACTCATGATAATCAGTGGGTAGTTGATTGGCTCAGAAGCTGAAAACAAAGGTCATTCCCCAGCATGAGGTTTGTGAGATTCATTGCTTGTCAGCACAAATTCGTATTCTCCGTACAAGTCAAGTGTGTTGATGTTTATCAAGCTTGCGGCGAAGTGGTTTCCGTCTCCCAAACAGAGTAAGGGTAGAAAGACGTCCCCTGGCAGAGCAGATATCGTCAATGGTTATTCCCCAAACAGATTTGTGGGCGGTGGTCAGATTTCCTCAACGGGTCAGAGGCCAACTGCCATTGGTACCTCTCTTCAGCAGAGCCCTTGGGCATTTTCAGCAAATGTTTTGCCGGGATTTTCGAGCAAAGTTTATGAACATAGAAACGGTTCGTTTTACCGTATGATTGCAGAGTAACAAGCTTGTTTCTCCCCAGTAGAGCTACTATCCTCAGCATTGAAATTTTATCCTCCTCATCAGGTTGTTACATTCCCTAGTCAGAGTACAGAGGATTATTTCCCCAGCTAGAGTTGTGATTGATTACTCTCTTAGCAAGCAGTCAGAAGTTGATGTTGTTGCATCCCCAGTAGGAGACTTGTGGAATATCTTCTTTGGACAACGATGTTAATTCCCCACAGGGTCTGAGCACCCATTCTCCTCAGTCAGTCAGGAAATGTTTTTCTCATCAGCAACGGTATGAGCTGATCCCCAACGAATGAGTAAGCTCGATGTTATCCTCTAGCAGAGTTGATGTCGCCATTCCCCAAGCAAGTTTGCTAGTAATGGCTGGTACTCCCCAGCAGGATGAAGGTACAGTTTTCTCCCAGCAACAGGTTAAGTGCAGTAATATCCCCAAGCAGGTTCGGTATTATTGAATTGTCCCCCAAGCAGAGTTTAGTGGTGATCTTCACAATTGTTTGTCCAACGGCAGTTTGACATCCCCAGCAGGTTTTAAGTCCAATTGTTATTGGCCTTTTTCAGATCCAGGTTTTGAGTTCTGTCTTCGGTAGAAGTCATTGGTAACCCCCCAGCGGAGAGAATTTCTCTTTGGGTTCCATCTTCAGTATCCGTTTTTATCCATCCCCCAACAGAGTGGAATTTCTCTCAGATTTTTCATCTCCAGCAGAATTTATGATCAAGAAGTCGTTCAGTGAAATCTTCTTCAGCATGGTCTTTCAATTCGGAGGACAATTTAGTTTGTCATCCCCGTGGAGTTGCCTTCGTCTTCAGCATTTATTTTGCTGGAGCGTCTCTTTTGCATTACATAAGCATTATTGCATGGCATCCTCCCAAACGCGTAGCATTTCCATTTCATATGGAGCATTACGCCATAGAAAAATTCAAACATATGCATTCGAAGCATAAGCCAGGTTTGATATCTGTTACCAGTTTCTTTCCCCAGCAGAAAGAGATGTAATTCAGGAGATGTTGTTTGACATTAAACTGCCACCAGTGGATTCGTCCTTCTTACTGTTATTCCTTCCTATACTCCCCTACAGAGTTGTCTGTTTAGATTTCCCTTTTCCCCAGCGGAGTCATCTTTGTAGATCTGTTGATTCTACTTAGCCTTTGTTTGAAAGTCTACCTTCGGCTTAGCCTTTCTTTGAAAGTCTACCTTCGGCTTAGTCTTTCTTTGAAAGTCCACCTTCGGCTTGGTCTTTCTTTTCGAGTTCGCCTTCGGCCGTCCTCGTATTATGTTGTTTAAAAGTCTACCTTCGGCTTACTCTTTCTTTAAGAGTCCACCTTCGGCTTAGTCTTTCTTTTCGAGTTCGCCTTCGGCCGTCCTCGTATCCTTTTTTTGAAAGTCTACCTTCGGCCTAGTCTTTCTTTGAGAGTCCACCTTCGACTTGGTCTTTCTTTTCGAGTTCGCCTTCGGCCGTCCTCGTATCCTTTGTTTGAAAGTCTACCTTCGGCCTAGTGTTTCTTTGAGAGTCCACCTTCGGCTTGGTCTTTCTTTTCGAGTTCGCCTTTGGCCGTCCTCGTATTATGTTATTTGAAAGTCTACCTTCGGCCTAGTCTTTCTTTGAGAGTCCACCTTCGGCTTGGTCTTTCTTTTCGAGTTCGCCTTCGGCCGTCCTCGCATCCTTTGTTTGAAAGACTACCTTCGGCCTAGTCTTTCTTTGAGAGTCCACCTTTGGCTTGGTCTTTCTTTACGAGTTCGCCTTCGGCCGTCCTCGTATCCTTTGCTTGAAAGTCTACCTTCGGCTTAGTCTTTCTTTGAGATTCCACCTTCGGCTTGGTCTTTCTTTTCGAGTTCGCATTCGGCCATCCTCGTATCCTTTATTTAAAAGTCTACCTTCGGCCTAGTCTTTCTTTGAGAGTCCATCTTTGGCTTGGTCTTTCTTTTCGAGTTCGCCTTCGGCCGTTCACGTATCCTTTGTTTAAAAATCTACCTTCGGCCTAGTCTTTCTTTGAGAGTCCACCTTCGGCTCGGTCTTTCTTTTCGAGTTCGCCTTCGGCCTTCCTCGTATACTTTGTTTGAAAGTCTACCTTCAGCCTAGTCTTTCTTTAAGAGTCCACCTTCGGCTTGGTCTTTCTTTTCGAGTTCGCCTTCGGCCGTCCTCGTATTATGTTGTTTAAAAGTCTACCTTCGGCTTAGTCTTTCTTTGAAAGTCCACCTTCGGCTTGGTCTTTCTTTTCGAGTTCGCCTTCGGCCGCCCTCGTATTATGCTGTTTGAAATTCTACCTTCGGCTTAGTCTTTCTTTGAAAGTCCACCTTCGGCTTGGTATTTCTTTTCGAGTTCACCTTCGGCCGTCCTCGTGTTATGTTGTTTGAAAGTTCACCTTCGGCTTAGTCTTTCTTTGAAAATCCACCTTCGGCTTGGTCTCGTATCCTTATTTTGAAAGTCCATCTTCGGCTTGGCCTTTCTTTTCGAGTTCGCCTCCGGCCGTCCTCGTATTCCTTTGTTTGAAATTCCGCCTTCGACTTGGTCTTTCTTTTCGAGTTCGCCTTCGGTCGTCCTCGTTTTCTTTTGTTGGTTAGCCCGCCTTCGGCCGGTCTCGTTTTCCCAGCATAGTCCACCTTCGGCTGGCAAACACTTTATTTGGTATCTCCCACAGGTTGCAAATTTTCAAGTTATTTTGGTATTCAATCTCTGTGTATCCCGATTGTCTAGGAGCCTTCGCTCCCATACCCTCGGATCCAAGAAGTTTGAATAGGGGCAACTGTAACACCTCAAAATTTTTCCTCATGCTTTTAACACTAACTGGCTTATGTTTCATTTCATTTTTTGCATAATCTTTTTTGCATATCATTTGGTTCATAGCATGGGATTAAGGTATTTTATTGATCCATCACCTCATCATGTGATCAATCTTGGCAAGAAATCTCAAGAGAATCACCTTCTCCTAACCAATGCAAAATTAGGGTTTTGGGATTCTTGAGTATAACACCCCAATGGGCAAGATCTTTGAGCTTTTATCCTCACCAAATGGCATATCTCATCATTGTTTGAGAGGATACACATCATACTCATAGGAATTTGGATTTGGAGGATGGGTTGATTCCTCCTAGACTGAGGGCACCAAAACTAGGGTTTGCTATAAAATCAGTTTATTTCTGATTCTTTGGGCAATACTTGATTTCATGGTATTCCTCATGTCCTTAGGTGTATAAGATTGGAGAATTGTCCGTCAATTTGGTTTAAAAGGGCTTCAATTGATCAATTGATTGAAAATCAGGAGAATTGGGGAAAAGTCAATAGTGTAGAGAAAAAAGTCAACTCTTGACTTTTTGAGGTCAAATTCATGTTCCTCATCTCAAATATGTCCATTGGTGAAGATTTGATCAAGAAATATCAAGAGATTCATCAAAAATCAAGATATGTGCAAAGTTTCCAAAAATAGAAATTAGGGTTTCCTAATTTGGTAAGTTTTGGCAAGATGAGGGGTCACTTTTGAATCATTCTTTCTCTATGATCCAAGCTTCAAACTCAAAGTTTATGGAGGCCTATTGAAATTTCACATTCTAAGCTTCAAAACCATATCAAGAACATCTCCATGGGATCAAAATGAAGGGAGATATTATGGGTTAAAGTTGAGGGTTCACAAGGCAAAATTGGCTAGTCAGGCAAGTCATAACCAGTTGGCTCGGAGTAAATAACACAAACACCTTGTGTGCATGACATGTCCAAGTTCAAGAGCAAATTTCTCTATGATGGAGACTCCAAATGAAAAAATGTTCAACATGAGTTTTTTTTTCCTTTTATCCCCTCTACAACTTTGATGTTGGGGAATTTTTCATATGATCAACCTAGTGAGAGTTATGGAGGGTTAAAGTGGTGCCCTCAACACATGCATTTAACACGCCCTAGGGACAGGCGCGGGCAAGGCAAGATGCATACCAAGTTCAGTTGCATACCCTCATGTTCATCATCACTTTTCACATTATTTTAGAGCTCTATTTCAATTGTTTTCCGCATCAATGTTGTTGTTCTCCATCCCCTCTTTCTAAAGACCCCAAGAACTCTTCATTTCATCCTTTGGCCATGGAGATACAAGGTTCCAAAGACCATCTCATGCCAACTGATTTCTTCCATACCATGCAGGTAATTTAAACTGAACTTGTGGCATTGTTGTTGTCATCATGCGCATGCTAACATCATGAACATCACCTTACCATAATAAATCAAACAAACCTCTTACATATCACATGCTCTTGTACTCACCTTGCCTAAAATGTTCAAACAAAAGGAAAAGAGGAATGAAGCTTGTACAACAAGTAGCTGCTGCATTGTATAATTCAGTACATCATCACCACCACTCATCCTGACCTCACCATAACATTTCATGTTGCTCTCCTCACCATAGCAAACAACCATAACTCGAGCCATAACTAACTTCACTCACTCTCAATTCAGTTAACCACAGATCCAACGGTTAACCACCCTAAGTTAGCTCCTTAACTCCCATTATATAAGCTGCTAACCACATAAAACCAATTCAGTTACTCCATTTCTCATTTTGATTCTACACACTTCACACTTCTTCATTTCACACTCTTCTCTCTCTCTGAATTTTCTCTCTCAAGCTTGCTCTAACTGAAGTTTCTTGTTCATTCTTCTTCTACATTCATCATCATCATCAATAGATCCTTGAATTGGTAGCATTGAATCTTCAATTTCATCTTATTCTCTAAGCGCTTTCACTCAAACTTCATTAGCTCAAAGCATTGCTTAAGCCTTTATTTGGCTCAGTCTCAAGTTCAAGTGCATAAGGAGTCTCCTCTCTGGTTTTCTTTGGAGTTAAAGATTCATCAAAATCACAGGTTTCATTTCAAATTTCTTGCTCTCTTTATGCTCTGATTTTACTTATTGTTGCATGTTTTGAGCTCAATAGCAGCCATGTGAACCTATGGCTAGTTGATAGGCACCTTAGGTGCTTAGTTGAAAGTTCTAGGGCAAAATGTTTTCCTTCGATTCTCTCTGTATGCGCATGGTTTGTGAATTTAGAAGCTAGATTTGGAACCTACATGGAGAGAGAAAGAGATTGATATAAGGCATGTCCATTTCTGGTGGCATGTAAGGCTGAGCACGGTGGCTGCTCGCCGGAGAAGACGACCGGAGTCTTCTCCGGCCACCTGAAAATCCAATTGTGCAAGAACCCTAGGCAATCCTCAGTTTAAAACATAGCCACATGATCTTGTTAATCCAATGCTCCTAACAATGCAAGCACATTAATGAGCACCCTCCCTGGCACGTGTTCTCTTTTTCTGAATGTTTTGAATTATTGGATCATGTACGTGTCTCTCATCATTGCATGCCGTGTGCTTGCATTGTGAATCATGTGATTGGCATATTATTGTGATCATCATGTTTGACTTAGATCTAAGGGCTCTTAGAGAGTCAATGTTTGACTGAATAACACCCTATGCACCTCTCTGACCCATGCGCTTTGGGACTTGTGAATTCTGATATTCACACCCCCTCATCATTGAGCCCAATGCAATTTCAACTGTGTAATTGCTTGCGCTGCACCCAGTGGCAATCTCTTTTGTTTTTTTTGTTTTCTTTTCATATATGTTTGATATTTGATTTTTAAAAAATACCTCCAAGCATGATAAAATCCTAAAAAAATTCATGAAGCATCATAATGCATTTAAATAATTTTTTCATTTTTTTATTTCTGATTTTGACATATTTTACTATTTTGCCATGAATTTTCTTTTATTTTCATTTGTATGAGCATCCCTTCATGATACTTGTTTCATTTTGGAATTGTTTGACATAGTTTTGAATGGAATTTTCACATGATAATTGATACATGCTTCTATGATATATTAAGCCATATTATGCATTTTTCATAGATTTTTTTAGGTAATTTCTTATTGACTTTTGAATGCTATCTTTAGGCATCATTGTTGTGTGACTTGTATGAGATTGTGAAGCATCTTTGAACATGTTTGGTGATGAATTTTGATCCATACTTTTGAGACATGTTTGCACACTGTTTGAAATTCAAATTAATTGCATCTTCCAATTTTCTTGAGCTTCTAACACCTCCATTGTTTCATTCTAATTACATTAATGCATGTGTTTTTGTTAGAAGACTTGTGCTAGGGTTTTGGATGTGTATGGTATGCAATCCCTTTTGAAAATTGTTGAGACCTATTGATACATGTTGTATGAACATTATAGGTCATTTTTATCATGTTATAGGTCATTGCTTGTCCATCTTGATTTGAATTAGGCGCACTTGTTTAAACTTGGAATGTTTTGTGCACTTGTGTTTCTTTTCTTGCATGACTTTGTTGACTTGTTCTCATCAATGCTTGCATGAACTTAAACATCCATTTAAACATGATTTCAATTCTGTTTGTGATCATTTTCAACCATATGACATGACCTCTAATTGCATCTTGCATGTTTCTAAGTTCATAAACCTTTGCGTGCTTGTTTGAACTTGTTTGAACCTAGTTTGTTTGTCTTCTTCAATGTGCTTCAATATAAGACTTGTGTGGACTTTGTATGTACATTATTGCATCTTAAATGTCATCTTAAATGTCATATGCTACTGACTTGCATCCATTTCCAATCATGTTCATCTTGCATCTTCATTCTTTACTTGTGTTACAAGTATGCATGTTTGTATGAACTTGAATAGTGTTTGACTTCACTTCTTCTTACTTAATCAATGATTGCATTCATGACTTACATGCTATCTTAATGAAATATCTATGCATTAATAAATGTCATTCACTTCTGACTTTGATGTTTATATATGCATTTATTCATGTTCATGGTTCATTTGCATTCATTTTGCATAGTTTGTGCACAACTTGCATTTGTATGAACATTTGATGCATAGTTCGACATTGTTTGATCTCCTTTGGCATGTTTACCTTAGTAGGATACATTGACATGTACCTAATGACTTTGGATGACCCTTAACCCTTAGCATTCTTTCCTCTTAGTTCAAACCTTGGTTGCTTCTCAAGTTGTCTTCTTAAGACAACTAGCATTGTTTGGTTTGCTTTTTGTCACTTGTATTCATTACTTTTGTTCATGTGGTACAAACCTTTTGTGTAGGGGCAGAGGTAAGGCATTTGAACATGTGGATGCTTATCCATGTTCATCCCTTCTTTCATCTCTTGTCTATCTTACTTCTCTTTCTCTTTTATGGATTACATGATATAATGCTTGATTGTGTAGAACTTCTTCACATCCCTTTGGGATCCTAGCTCATCCTTAATTTTTTTGATTAAGGTGAGGTAGGATAAGCATTAAGTAGTGCTATCCCTCTCTATTCTTTAGACTTAGGTTGTTCTTAAACCTCCCCTTAGGGCCATCTTTTGCATCACAACTTTAGGATAGAACTCCCCTTAGTGTTTTCTTTTTTCTTGAGTCTTCTCTTCTCATCTCATAACCTTTCTAAAACACTTAATAAAGGTTAACGTGTATTGCGCATGAGCCTTATATATGAAAAGTGAGGTATGAGGGGTCTCCCTTCATTCTTCTAGGGTACTTAGTGTACGTCCAGTTGGGGACGATACACGACGTATTCGTTCCTATGTTGTAGACTTGGGTGCAATGCAAGTTACAAACTAACTCCAATCCATTTCTGTCTAAAAAACACAAAACAAACTTAAACCTTTTTATCCTTCGGGATTGTTAAGTTTCAAACTATTTTCAGAAAAGGGCACGTTACTTCCGTTTTATCGCAAACAGGCATCGACCCTAACTGCCGGACGCGAACTTAACGTCTTTCATAAAAATCATTTAGACCTCGTTAGGTCGAACTACGACTGCTCTGACTTCCTCTCTCTGGTTAGATTGAGGATACGTAGGCACAAGACGGTGATGTCTTGGCGAGCAAACTCCCCCCTAGTTCGTGTCCAAACTACGTTGACTCTGACTTTTCCATTGCACGAGGGAATACGTAGGCCTAGGATGGCGATGTCCTATCGAGTGACTTCTTTTCTCCCCCGTTTCTTCGCTCTTCTCCGTTCCCGTTCCTTTTCCTTTCCAGTAGCAGTGGAGCTCCAGATGACGACACCCTTTGATCGAGACAACAAGCGTGGATCCCATCGAGTACGATGGACGCGTGGGGGTGCTAATACCTTCCCCTCGCGTAACCAACTCCCTTACCCGTTTCTCTTGGTCGTAATACCATGCTTTTCCTTTCCCTCAGGTTTACGCAGTGTTTCCTTTCCCTCTCTTGGGATAAATACACATTGCTGGCAACTCTGTTTCCGCGCGACTTTCGCGTTTGTACCTAGATGAAAATCCCGAGAGCGACACCGGGGTGTAATGAATGTTGTTTTTTCCATATCCTTGGGTGCCATCTTTATCTGATTATAACCAGAAAATCCATCCATAAAAGAAAAGATATGGAACTTAGCAGTATTATCTACCAGCATATCAATGTGTGGTAGTGGAAAATCATATTTCGGACTCACTTTATTCAAATCTCTGTAGTTAACGCACATTCGGACTTTTTTGTCTTTCTTTGGAACATGCACAATATTGGCCACCCATTGAGGATACTCAGAAGTTACAAGAAAACGAGCATCAATCTGCTTTTGAACCTCCTCTTTGATCTTCACAGCCATGTCGGGATGAGTTATTCTCAATTTCTGTTTCATAGGTGGACATTCAGGCTTCAATGGCAAATGGTGCTCCACAATATCAGTATCAAAACTAGGCATGTCTTGATAAGACCAAGCAAATACGTCAACATATTCTCTGAGAAGCTCTATCATTCTCTTCTTAACATCTGACTGAAGCAGGGCCCCAATCTTAACTTCTTTCTATCATCATCTGAACCCAAATTAACCTAATCAACCGGCTCTTCATGGGGCTGAATGGCTTTTTCCTCGTGCTCAAGCAACCGAGAAATTTCATCTGGAATCTCCTCAATATCCTCTTCTTCAGCTTCAAACACAGGGAACTCAAATTTGGGAGAGGGCATAGGATCATTATTTTCAATGGGTTTAACAATCAATCTGCACCATGATTTATGTTTGATTTTAGAATATGAACAAGAAGTGCAAGTATTATGCAGATAAAAATGATTATTACATTATTATTATTTTTGTTTTTTATGTTACCATTTTTCAGAAATAAAGCAAAAAGGGAAAACATAATATGGATAAACAAAATAACATTTTATTGATGATGGTAAAATTTGAAACAAAGCCCTCACAAATTCACTTTCACCTAGGGCAGAGTGAAAGGATTTTTTGAAAGAAACAAAAACAAATTACTTTGAAATATGAATAACAGTGGGAATATCAACAGCTATCCAATTCTGGAAGATCTGTCCATGTGTCACGAAATTAGGAAGTTCTTCCTCTTCATCATCTTCAATGATGGCGGTAGTAGAGTGATCTTTGTTGATGAATCCGGCGCTGTGAAATGCCTCATTAATATGCTTTAAATCTCTTCTAATCGTACCAGGCATAAAGCCTAAACCAGCTTTGCCCAGGTTATCAACCACATCAATAACTCGGCCCCAACCGTCAGACCGACCAGTCTCTAATACATGCAGAGCATCTTTCAAAGAAGACATGGGCAACCCATTCTTCTTAACAGCTTTATCATCAATGGAAAGAGCTTGGAATAGAGTCCCAAGAGTTTCATCGGCATCAACATACGAAAAGGATGAAAGATGGCTCACCAGCATCACTTGCTCGCCTCCAACAATTACCAGCTTGTCATTCTAAACCAATTTCAATTTCGGATGAAGAGTCAAAGTCACTGCTCGGGCTTCATGAATCCAGGGTCGGCCAAGCAGACAACTATAAGCAGGACGAATATCCATTACTTGAAAAGTAATTTGGAAGAAGCATAGTCATATTTTGATTGGAAGATCAACCTCTCCAATCACAGTTTTTCTAGATCCATCAAAAGCTTTAACCACAACCCCACTATACCTCATGGGAGCACCTTGGTACGAAAGCCTCAACAAAGTAGACTTTGGCAACACATTCAAAGAAGACCCAGTATCAACCAACACATTAGAAAGTGCATCTTCTTGACAGTTCATGGAGATATGTAAAGCCAAATTGTGATTTCTCCCCTCCTCGAGTAACTCTTCATCACAGAAACTCAAATTATTGCATGCTGTGAGGTTGGCAACAATGCCATCAAACTGATTAACAGTCACATCATGTTCAACATATGCTTGTTCCAATACCTTCTACAAAGATTCCCTATGAGCTTCAGAATTCATCAGTAGGGACAACACTGAAATCTTGGATGGGGTCTGCAAGAGTTGATCTACAACACTGTACTCACTCTTCTTGATCAATTTCAATACTTCATCCTTATAAGCCTTCTTATTCAAACCACTAGACTGACCGGAAACATCGACATTACTCTCATCTTGAGGTCGTTTGCCAGCAACAACATTCTCCATAATCTTTGGAGGCTTATAAGCAAAGACACGACCACTCCGAGTCACTCTACTAACATCAGCGATGCTTACCACAAAAGATAAAGAAGGAATGGGCACTTCCTTGCAATCTTCTACCATGGTAGCATTGTACTTATACGTAACAGCCTTGTCAAATTCATAGGGTACCGGACCGGGCAACCGAATAACCAAAGGTGTAACAGCGGTCTTCCAATTGTCATAAGAGATAACAACTCGTTCAGGAATATTAAAGTGTGGCACAATAACATTCACCTCATTCTGATATTCATCTCTTTTAGTAGTGACCTCAATCAAATTCTGATCCATCATCCTTTGAATGTCCCTCTTCACTATCACACAACCACGCGGATTCACGGCAGATGCAATAAGGTGCATAATCATGATCAATATCATGGTATTCACTCAAAAGTGCATGCATTTCCACAAGAGATCTTCGAATCCAACGGATATCAAAATTTTTGAATGTACCAAGACAACCATAAACCATATTGACATATTGGGTCTTACACTCTATTAGAGGCCTAAAAGTGTTTTAAAATAAGAAAGATGAGGGGCTTACAACTCAAGGAGAGGCCCAGATGAAAATTGTTTTGAAAACGGCGATCGCGCCGAGATTTTTAAAATCATATCAGGACTTATACAATGACTGAGGCCCAAAATTTATTTATTTACAAATGGATGAGACTTACATTCTACCAAGAGGCCCAAAAGTGTTTCAAGTGTGTAAGATTTATTTAATCATAAGCATAATGCATAAGCAAAGATTAAAGACAAAGTGTACCAGACACCGGTGAATTTCCACGCAAGCAGAGGAGCGTTAGAGGAGCCCAAGGTATCCGACAAAGCTTTTAAGCATCCAATGATCGTCAAGATATTGATTAAGAATTCCTGCATCAGATGAAAAGCCACAAACAAACAGAGAAAATCAGAGATCACATAGAAATGCCTTTGGTCTCATTAAGTGGTTAGAATTGAATTGGAATCATAACTGATGTGAACACTTATTTAATTTACAAATAATTCTTTGAAATCAAACTAAAGAATAAGCCATGTATCAAATAATCGAATAATAATCAATTAAATAATTAAATGATCAATCACACAAATTAAATTAATTGAAATATATTTAGTAAAACCAACTAATCAATATTAGTAAAACTAAATAAGTAATTAATTTATTTAACAATTATTTAATAACAAATACTAAATAAACATGTGTGAAGAAATATGGAAGAAGAAAGAAAAAAATATAGTGAGTGAAGGGGGAAGGTGGGGCGCTCCACCCTTGTGTGTGTATATTACACTTTTTTTCCTCTTTTCTAGACTTTACTAAAACATAGTAAGAATATGTGCTTCATGTGAAAAAACAAAATATGTAAGAGAGATGGAAATGAGAAACAAGTGTAGGAACTTTGTTTGGTGTAATTTTTCAAGTGAAGAATGAAGCCTATTTATAGTAAAAACATGGCTTGGAAACCAAGTTTGTGATGTCACAAAAATGAGACTAACTTAGTAAAAAATAATATAGTAAATATTTAGTCATTTATTCAAACTTTGAAAATTTGACTTTGAATAAAAATCAAGACTTTGAATTAGTGATGTAGGCAATATGATGTAATCATGGTGAGGTCATATTGTGAATTAATACATACAGATTTGATTTTAATAAATAGGTTATTAGAAAACCTAAATAAGTTAGTAAGAAAAATAAAAATTATTATATGTTGCGGTGAGAATCGGATATCAAGCTATTAATTAACTTGAATCACAAATCATGAAGTTCACCACCGAACTTTGATTTATCCAAAGGAAAGGGTAAAGATCGAAGAAAACCCTAAGTGCGCTATGTAACAACACAGCTAAGAGATATAAGGTTCGAGGGTTGGTTATACCTAGGGAAGGTGTTAGCATCCTTAGTATCTGTACCTCTTGTTAGTATTTGTGTTATGCTAAAGTTTGCTTGCTAAGGGAAATGTGCTAAGGTAAAGACCTAAGGTATATACACTAAGTATGCTCGCCAAGACATCGCATCTCGTGCCTACGTATCTTGACTAAAAGAATAAGAGCATTCGTAGTTCACCTAACTAGGGACGAGGAATTCTTGATAATAATCAAGGTTCCAAGGGGAAAAAGTAAGTGTTAATAAACATGACACTTACGTGGAGTGCAGCGACTCCAACCTAAGGCTAGATCAAACCGGGAAAGTAAGTGTTCTTCATTATGACACTTACATGGAGTGCAGTGACTCCAATCCTAAGGCTAGGATAAAAGGTAAAGACCTAAAGTCTCAATAGCACGGCGGTGTGAGATAGGGGAGTTAGTTATTAGTTGTTAGTGGGTTAGAGGGTTAGAGGGCTCGGCAAGATATCACATCTTTTGCCTACGTATCTTGACTAGGAATGAGGAATCAGAGCCTCCATAGTTCGCCTAACTACGGGTGAGGAACTCTTGACTGTGGTCAAGGTTCCAAGGGGGAAAGTAAGTATCCATGGCAAGATACCTACATAGAGTACGACGACTCTAAACCTAAGGCTAGGTAAAAGGGGAAGTAGGAGTAAGAATCCATAACCATGACACTTACATGGAGTGCAGCGACTCCAATCCTAAGGCTAGGATAAAGCGGAAAGAAGTGTCCATGGTGGAACA
This sequence comes from Lathyrus tuberosus, assembly GCA_022829125.1. Classification (NCBI taxonomy): domain Eukaryota; kingdom Viridiplantae; phylum Streptophyta; class Magnoliopsida; order Fabales; family Fabaceae; genus Lathyrus; species Lathyrus tuberosus. Next base: position 618,603 of record JALAZF010000942.1, on the reverse strand, counting down.
CCAACAAAAGAGCACGACGAGTCTAGTCCTAAGGCAGGATAAAAGGAAAAGATGGACAAGGCTATCCTAAACATGACATGGAGTCAATAGAGGGAATCCTTTCCTTTGGAAGGAGGTATAAGCAATAGAGGGGAAACATGAATGAATAGTAACATATGCGAAGTAGATGCCAAGGTAATCAAGTCAACTCAAAATGCAAAGTAACAAGTCAGCAATAATGCACACAACATGTTAGAGATGAGGGCAGACAAGGTAGTGCAAACATGTGTCTCTCAAAGTGTCAAACAAACATCAACACAAGTGACAAATGAAACAAATAAGGTATAAACTCATGTCAAAGCATCACAAGTAACAAGCATCGGGCATCAAGCAAATAGTAAGAGATGGAAAGATCTAACCAATAAGATGATGCATGATAAGCATTCTCTTCAATTAGGCTGGTGAGCCACTAGCACTCCAAGAAGCAGACAACATCAGATGGCAATAAAACATCCTAGCCAAATCGTCATGAGGATCAAGAACCAGAGAGAAGCTTCATGTATCAAATGACTTCAATATCGAAGTATCAACACCTGCACACAGAAAATTCCTAATACAGACAAAGCAATATAACAGGTCCAAGGTCTCCAAATCTCAACTCCAAGAAGCATAATGCACAAGGTCCTAAATCTAAGTCCTCAGTCCAAAGCTCGAGATAGTAACCACAGTCCACCAATTGAGTCTTTTATTGTTTCGATAATTATTAATGTGTTTTGAATGAGGTATGAACAAATAGAGGGTTAGATGAACAAATATGAATAAGATGAATATGAACAGATGAATAGAATGATCAAGATAATATTGACAAGAAAGTAAAGCAAGATAATATTGGCTGAAATTAAAGTTAGTGGTTAGTTGTTAATTGTTTGGATGAATTGGGTCCAATGTAGTGCTAAACCATCGTAGCACGATCTATGATGAAGATCGTGCTATAGGAGGCCACGCAATTGATTTATGTGCTAAAACATGATGGAGAAATGATGTTGAGGATCATATTCCAATGAAATCGTGCCACACGAAAAGAAAAGGTGAAAATCTTGTCTTAATCGCAAACTTTCGTCAATTAATCGAAGGTAACCTATCACGATCCCAAAGTATAGAAAGGGATCTAGATGATCACTCACTACAGATTTGAAATAATGAAGGTTAGTCGCCTCAACAACCAACATTTCGTGAATAAAAAAACTTCATCGATCAAAAATCAAAATAGAAGAAGATAATGCGAAAGGAAATCAGCATGAAATCGAAATGGTCTCGTCTTAATCAAGATTTATATCGATAAATCGATAATCTATGATTCTAGACTTTTATTGACCAAAATGGAATAGAAATCGAAATAAAACAAAATTGAAATGAAAAAGCCATAAAATCCAATCAAAACATTAAATCAAAAGGTCAAGAATAAATACCGAATATTCTAACAAGTAGAAACAAGTTTTTTCTTTTATTTTCTAAAAAAACAAAAAGTATCAAGAAAAAAAAGAAAAGAATAAAAGAAGGGTGGAAAGATGAATGTGGGTGTGATGTGTAGTAATGAGTAGAGATTCAAATGGGCTTAAGCAAACCCATCACCCATTTTTCTTAAAATTAAACAATGTCTAACTAAAAAAAGAAAGGTGACTATAGAACATGGGATACACGACCATCACCAAGCAAAGTTAAAATAAACAAATATATATAAATCAATACCAATAAAAAATTAAAATCTAAAAAAAATATAAAACAAAAGGGGCATGGTTGGTATTGAAAAGAGATAAGGGTGAAATAGAAAAATGGACCAAAAAAGAAAAGCCCAACAGAATGAAAACAATGGTTTGTTTGAATAAATGACTCATTCAACACCTTGCTTACTCTTTCCATCAAAACTTGGTCAAAGAAGAACAAAATAATCAAAAGGGATTGCCTCGTTATCGCATGCGCAGCATCACAAAAAAAAAATCCAAGTTTCAACTTATGCACACGATGAGCTGTAAACATGAATCAATCTGTCTTTCTCCCTCGTCCAACTTCGATTTTGATACTCAGTTTTTGAATTTGTTTCTTGTTCACTCTTCATCTCGACCTACCCTCTATGTTCATCTCTTTCTCTCTGTGTGTATAGCTTTGGTTTGAAGATTAGTTGTGATTAAAGCTGTGAAGCATTGATGGAGGTTTGTTAGGTTTGGATTTATATTTGGAATGGCTGATTCGCTCTTCTTCTCCTTCTAATTTCTGTTCTGGTTTTGGTTTGAATTTTTTTTGGGTTTTGTGTGGAATGGGTTCAGTTTTGAAATGGGGTTGTGGATTAAGGTTTGAGAAAGTTTGGTTTTGGTTTAGTTGAAGGAAGAAAAAGAAGGTTGATTTTGGAGGTCGGAGAAGGTTGATTTTGGAGGTTGAAGGAGGTTTGTGTATTGAAGAAGGAGGTCGGTTGAAGAAGGTTTAATTTGGTTGTTGATGAAGAAGGAATAAGAAGGAAAAAAAGGTGAATGGTTTGTGTTACGGTTAAACGTTGCTCAGAGCAGCGAAAAAACACGATGTGAGGTTGCATTTGGTTACTGAAAGACTTTGTTGAAGGTGAGATGACAGTGAATGGAAGGGAGGAGAATAGGGGATGTGTTTCGGTTCAAGAAAATTTGAAGGTGTTTTTGGTTGTGGTTGATGGTTTTTCATATGAAAGTTAGGTTTTGGTTGTTGCTGTTGTAGTTGAAGAACATGGTTTGGCAACATATCCCATTTTATACGCTGAATTTGCTTTTTATGTTGGGTTATGGCTTATACGTGGTGGTGTTTGTGGGACCTTGAGGGTTTCCAAGTTGCTGAGTGATGTTGTTTGAGTATTTTGGCATAGCTTTTGGTTTCTTGGTCAGGCTGATTTATCCGTAGCAGGTCTCGCGTGCCGTTGGTTTTTTTTGAGTTGTACGAATGTTCTGGTTTTGGTTTTGGTGTGGCAGCAAAGGTTGGCTATAGTAGCATTACGGTCGTGTTGTTGTGTACGACTCAGCTGCAAATTATCGTAATATGAAATTATACGTGGTGGCCTGGTTTGTACAAATTGCGCCTGATAGCAAGTAGTGGTAGCAGCAACATAATGGCGGGGTCCGATGTTTGTACGGGTGTGGATGGTTTGAACTTTTGGTATTGAAAAGGGGTTTGAAGGCTAAACATAACAGAAGGTATCTCCCTATTAAATTTTTCTTTGATCTTCCATGATTAATGAAGATCAGCGTATCCATCAGCATATCACCTCAAGTCTCCATCTTGACAAAAATTCTCAACTTGAAACCCATGAAATCAAAACAATGTATGGATCTTCTATGATGTTACCCTTAAACAAGATGAATATGACACTGTAATTTTATTCAATCCCAACAAAATGTGATTTTGACCACCTTAAGTATCTTGACAAAGAATTCAAGATGATTTTTCAGTTGGATTTCAGAATGAACTTGAAGTTGATATGACTTTGAAGTTATGAATTAAAATTTGGAAACAGGACATAAATTTGGAATGAATTGTAACTTGACTTGAATTAGAATTTGTGATAGCTTATGAAATTGACTCTTGAAAGCAACTTGCAAATTGAATCTTGAATGAAAAGAATTTGAAAATTGAATTGAAGTTTTGGTTTTGCATGGCTTTGAATGAATTTGGAACTTAGACATTTTGGCATGGACTTTGAATTGAAATTTGTATCTTGGCAAAAAAAATAGGGAAACTTGGTTATGAATTGAAATTGAAGCTTGGATGACACTATAATTTGAACCTTAAATTGTAGATTGAGACTTGGCATTGAATTGCAAATTTGTCATGGAATTTCCTTATGAAAACCAACAATTGTGCCTCAAAATTGAATATGGACAAAAATCTAAAATGGTCAATGGAAAGGTGGCACCTAAACTTGTATGGCTTGAACAAAATTCCATCAAAAAATGAATTAGAATTGAGTGAAATAAAATTAGTCATGAAACTCCTTTTTAAGAATGGACTTGAATTTAGGAACTTGAAATTTGAATTGGACTTGAAAATTGTGTTGTGAATTCGAATTCTTGAATGAAACTTGCAAATGGAATTTAGAAAGACTTGAAATTTGATCATGGACTTGACTTGAATTTGATAATCTGAATGAAGTTGTAACTTGAATTGGATTGGTAGCCTTGACTTTGTAATGTCTTGCAACCAAAACGTACCGACCTCAAATTTTGATTAAACCATAAACTAAGTCTTGAGAAATGTCTAAAAGTGAACCATTTGAAACAATCTTGAATAGGTGACGTTCTTGGCTTGATCCAACAAATCATTCTCGACACTAATTTTCAACATCTTGAATTCTTCATCATGCCAGAAATGCATTGAAACCTTGAATCGGTTCCATAAGAAACAACACCAAATCCTGACTCCATCTTGAAACAGTCCAAAACCCTAATTGAAATTCAACTGGCCCTGATGATTCCTTAACCAAGAAATAACTTCCTTTTCCATAGCCTGATAACTTGACACTGAAGCAAACCACTTCTATGACCAAGATTAGGTCAAATTCCACTGAATTTCAAACCACAATGCACACCTTTGACCTGACAACCTTGCCTGATTCTTGATTCGATCTTGCAAGACCTGAGCCTTGAAGAACTTGTGATGAAGCCATATTGCACTTGATTATTAAGGATGGGAGGTCTCTAAAGAATATAAGGACTTCATTGGTTCGTGATCTATCCAAAACTTTGATTGATCAGTCCTTTAAGCCTTTTGAAGAAATCAAACCCTAATTCACAAGAAACAAATCAAAGCCTGACAAATTGGTTAGCTATGCAATAATGATTGACCTAGATGATAGGCAAAAGATCAAAGAATCTAAGGGTAAAATTTGGGGTATGATAATTGCTCCTATTTAAATATCTTCACTGGATAACATGAGTGATGGAAATCCTTATGAAATCATGGTGAAAGGTATTTAAATATAGATAACCGAAATTTTTTCCCTTAGATGCAATGACATGCTATGCTATGGACAAAAGAAAAAAAATGCAATGCTGACATGCCATGAACTTTAGCATGATGAAAATGATAGGATGATAAATGCAGAAATGCATGCGAAGAAAGAAAACACACAGGGACAAAGTCAGGAACAACTAGTATCAAACTCACTGGGGATGACCAAACACTGGGGAAAAGAAACAACTAGGGAAAAACTAGTTGGGGAAAAGAAACAACTGGGGAAAAACTAAAGTGATGGATAACCAGGTTCAGGTATGACCGGCTGACATCTGGGGAAAAGATAAATCGGGACAAACAATCCTCAAAGCCTTAGAATTGGCCCAAAGAAACAGAAATGGAAGCAAAAATCCTCAATGCCTTAGGATGAAGCACAAACAAGACACAATCCTCAAAACCTTAGGATTGGGCAAATAAAATGACATGACCCTCAAAGCCTTAGGATCAAGCCAAAGCTAAAAAATATCGAAAGCTAACATCCTCAAAGCCTTAGGATGAAGCACAAAACACGACGCAATCCTCAATGCCTTAGGATTGGGAAAAGAAACAAATGGACATGGTCCTCAAAGCCTTAGGATCAAGCCAAACAAAAAGATAAATGCTGACATCCTCAAAGCCTTAGGATGAACCGAAGACAAAACACAATCCTCAAAGGCTTGGGATTGGGAAAAAGCAGATGAACATGACCCTTAAAACCTTAGGATCAAGCCAAAGTTAAGTAAAATAAAAGCTAGCATCCTCAAAGCCTTAGGATGAAGCAAGAGAAACAAGACATACCCTCAAAACCTTAGGATCAAGCCAAACAAAAAGATAAATGCCGACATTCTTAAAGTGATAGGATGGAGCAAAAACACGACGCAATCCTCAAAACCTTAGGATTACGAAGGTGAGGTGGGATCCTCAAAACCTTAGGATCAAACCGAACAACACTGGAGTTTTCAAACAAGGATAAACATTCAGGCTTCTGGAAATTCCTTAAAAATAATGAGATCAAACGGGATCTTCAGGAAACATCAGGAAAAATACAGGGTAATTAAACTCTTTTGTATGCCAAAATAATTGGACTTTACGGGGAAACGCCCTTTGGATATGCTTCTTAAAAGAGACTGTCACTTATCGCCGTAAGGGACTTACTCGCCACCAAGAAAGGATAAGCTTCTCAAAGAGACTGCCACTTATCGTTGGAAAAAGGATAAGCTTCTCAAAGGAGTCTGCCACTTATTTTCAAAAGACAAAAGGAAACAAGCTTCTCAAGGGAGACTGCCACTTGTTACTATAAAGGTAGACATAGCAAAAAGGATAAGCTTCTCAGGGGAGACTGCCACTTATCGAAAGAAGGAATAAAGGATAAAATGATAAGCTTCTCAGGTGAGACTGCCACTTATCTGACATAAAAATGATAAGCTTCTCCAAAGAGACTGCCACTTATCTAACAAAGGAAGACATGGATAAGCTTCTCGAATGAGACTACCACTTATCATTAGAAGGGTAAAATGATAAGTTTCTCAGGAGAGACTGCCACTTATCTGACAAAGTAAAAGGGGATAAGCTTCTCTGGTGAGACTGCCACTTATCTGACAAAGCAAAAAGATAAGCTTCTTGAGCGAGACTGCCACTTATCTGACAAAGGAAAAGGGATAAGCTTCTCGAGCGAGACTGCCACTTATCGTTAGAAGGGTAAAATGATAAGATTCTCAGGAGAGACTGGCACTTATCTGACAAAGCAAAAGGGGATAAGATTCTCAGGAGAGACTGGCACTTATCTGACAAAGCAAAAGGGGATAAGCTTCTCTGGTGAGACTACCACTTATCTGACAAAGGAAAAAGGATAAGCTTCTCGAGCGAGACTGCCACTTATCGGACAAAGCAAAAGGATAAGCTTCTTGAGCGAGACTGCCACTTATCGGCAATGGAGATTTGTAAATAGAATTCTTGCGAGGCACAGTGCGAAATAAACGCACGCTCAAACTATGTTCGACGACCTAATTGGGTTCATAAGCAACATTTGCTAGGGACCAAAGTTCAGTTTAGGAACAAGCTAGAAAGAAACGGTCAAACAAGACTCTGCCCATTGAGGAAAGAACTTAAATGGAGATTTAACTTATCCAAGCATGGAAAAGATAACTGAATCAACCATCATCCAGGAGGATCAAACTCTGTGGGGAATTTATAAAGGATGTGCACTCTCTACCTAAAGCTGGTGACTCTAATTGGAGAGAGATAACAGACCCAACCAAAGTGAATGACAAAAAGACAACAAGGCAACAAACATGCTCAGATGCCATGCATATGAATGTATGTCATGCTTATGTTTATGCTGACAAAACAAACGAGGAGAAGAAAACCGGAGATGAAATAAACATCTCGACGAGGATACTCGGCCAACTCTGTAAGAAGGAGGCATCTATCAAGAGATGAATAGAAAGCCACGGGCGGAACCAGAGTCCTACATCAAAATTCATCCTTCTATGGGAAAAGAGTATTCCACTTGGGGATATAACATCATGACTTCACCTGAGGGATTTCCATCATGAATCTGATTTCCTTGTCAAAGAAGAAAACGTCCACTGGAAAAGGGCCACCCATGGTTATAGACTTCATAGGGGATAAAATAAATATCCGTCTCATTAGGGAAACTTGGACCAAAGTCGTGGTTGTATTTGTCTGAGTTGAAACTCCATGGGGAATAGATAAACATCTCCAATTCGTTGGGGACGAAAGGAGTCACAGGAAATCACTAGGGAATAGAGTAGTCCAAAGATACACTGAGGAACAGCAGGGTCCAAAGATTCACTGGGAGACATACATCCATTTCACTTGGGTAAATACGAAGCCAAGGAAGCTTGCTAGGGAAAATAGGATGACTTCAGTGGGAAAAAAGGGTTAAAAGATGACTCCACTAGGAAGCAAATCCATAACATTAACAACATGTATCCAATGGTAGACACTGGGGAGAATCATCACACATTGTAATAAAATCCTTGTGAAGGGATATCTCAAATAAATATAAACCACTTGTAAGGTCTTCGACAAGACTTCCTTGACAGACTTCTAGGGGAAGAACCAACAAAAATGGATAAGCTTCTCAAAAGAGACGACCACTTATCGTCGGGGTATGAACTCCAAGAGGATGTTACAACACTGCTGAAGAAAAGGGGAGTTGTAAGAAGTCCACTAATGGATGAAATAAACATCCACTTCACTGAGGAAGTATGAAGCTAAGAAGATTCATTAGGAATTCTTAGGCCACCAACTGGGGAGTCTTGCCTCAACCTGTCACGACTGTTGGAAGTGGGTATTCACCGAGGAGTTGTCATAACCACTTGGAGTAGATACTCACGGGGAATCGCCCAAACATGTCAGAGTTACCTAGGGTAGAGACCCTTTGGGGATACACGTAAGGTAGATCGCAAGAGCGCACTTGCTTAAGAGAACACTTAGTTCTACATTGAAAAAGCTGCATGATGGACAACCACAACTCTTGTGATCAAAACAAAGCTTCAATTCTCAAATTTCCCCACATCATATGGTTTATGAGAAAACGTCATCTCAAGAGGATTTTACAGAAAATGGGCCATAACAATGCCTTAGCGTCTTCAAACTCTTGGAGAGATTCATCGAATATCGACGTAACTGCCCCATATTGATTGGTTTATGAGGAGAAAGCATCTCAAGAGGATTTTATAGAAAATAGGCCATAACAATGCCTTAGTGTTTTCAAACTCTTTGAGAGATTCATCGAATCTCGGCGTAATTTCCCCAGATTGACGGTATTCTGTGCAACATCGTCTTTGAACTTGTCTCTTAATGATAGTCATACTGCGAGAGTGACAACTGGGAAGTAAATTGAACAATGAAGTCAGTGGCTACTGAACTTTACATACCAATATCAATTGGATTTTTACAAACAACGCCAATATCAAATGAGAATAACTTGCTCCTGATTAGCAAAGTTTTCAAGTAAACGTGCCTCACATGGCTTATGAGAAGAAAACATCTCAAGAGGATTTTGCAGAAAACAGGCCATGACAATGCCTTAGTGTTTTCAAACTCTTTGAGAGATTCATTGAATCTCGACGTAACTGCCCCAGATTGACAGTATTTTGTGCAAAATTGTCTTTGAACTTATCTCTTAATGATAGTCAGACTGCGAGAGTGACAACTGGGAAGAAAATTGAACAATGAAGTTGGTGACTACTGAACTTTGCATACCAATAACAATTGGATTTTTACAAACAACGCCAATATCAAATGAGAACAGCTTGCTCCTACTTAGCAATGTTTTCAAGCAAACGTGCCTCACATGACTTACGAGAAGAAAACATCTCAAGAGGATTTTACAGAAAATAGGTCATGACAATGCCTTAGTGTCTTCAAACTCTTTGAGAGATTCGTCGAATCTCGACGTAACTGCCCCAGATCGACGGTATTCTTGTATAACAGGATCTTCGAACAAGTACACCAATAACTATTGGGAAACAAATTTCCCCTGCTTAGCAAAGTCTTTAGACATCTTGCCCCTAGATATGGTCACTTTCTTGAAATGATTGGCCATCTACTCAAAAGAGTCAAAAGATTGAACTCGCCACTGATGTTCACATGCAAGCTTCTACGTCATCCATGAAATTCTGGTACAGATGTGTGATGTCTTTGTGTAATGTCACAACATCGCAATCTGCTGAACAAGGCAATAATAGAAACTGTGATGTTATGTGTGATGTTACAGCAACACACTCTGCAATGTAAAACAACAGAAAACTACAGAATTGCACACACAAGGATTGTTCACCCAGTTCGGTTCAACAACCTACATCTGGGGGCATACCAAGCCAGGAAGGAAGTCCACTATTAGTAGTATCAAATTACAGACTCAACAGACCAGTTGACAATCTACCTAATTCAATCACTACCCAATGACCCTTCTACCTAAGTCCTCCCTAGGTAAGAGACTCCATCTCACTCCCAATCATCGCAATGATGTCTAGCAGTCAACTACACCGTTACTGCATCAACAGCTTGATTACCAAATAACTCTTCATAAACATAACCTTAGAAGACACACTTCCATGACAACCCTTGGAGTTGCTTCAAAGCTTCCTCCAAGAACAATACAATACTCATTACCTACAGGTTTCTAAGTAATAACACAGTAACCATCTCACAACCTGAGTGGTTCACTTAGACAAAGCCCTAATGATCTACATCTTGGACCCGCACCTATTCTAGGTTACAAGCATTCTATTTATAACCTTTTTCCTACTGGATATGGGCCTTCAAATCCCAGTAAATCTTCTGCTACAAATCTCCAAAAGATTCTGCTATAAAATAGATCTTCAATTAAATCTTCAATCAACTCTTCATAATTAACTCTTAATTATTCTTCATATCTTTTAGCCTTAAAAACATCTCCACATAATATTTCCAGGATATTATGTATCTTTTAAATCTTCACTTTTAATTCAGCTGCAAGATCTTCTCCACACAAATAGGCAAGATCTTCTCCACACAAATAGGCGAGATCTTCTCCACACAAATAGGAACAATTCTCCATGTCTATTTGCATGAAAATAACAACAAGATCTTCTCCACATTTGATTGTAACAGAATATATCTATTCCATGATATTCTCCTGCAATCTCTCAATCAGATCTTATCCTTAACATACTTGCACATGCGCAGCCCTAAAACTTACCAAACTGATGTTCTGTCATCTGATGTTATGACATCGGGTTTGACATCAGCACAAAACTGCAACCCTTAAAAACTTAACATAACCAGAATGTTAACTAAACATAACAAGGCTGTTAAAAACTTATGTTGAAACATCAACCATGACATCAACATTGTTTTACCAAAATTCTAGCCAACTACAAGAATTAACAATCTCCCCCTTTGGCTAATTTTGGCTAAAACAATTTCAGCCTACATCAGAACAACTTGCAGCAGAAACGAACACTTTCACATCAGCATAGGGCAAACTCCCCCTCAAACCAAGAACCAGCTCACAGCTGTTCAAACACTCTCCCCCTCAATTGCTGCACCATATCAGAAAAGGCTTCACAACCACACCTTGGCAACCACTAGGCTAACTCTCCCCCTTTTTAGCCATAATTGGACAAACTCTGAACTTAGCAGCAAGCACAAAAAAAATTCCAAAGGCAAACTCTGAATCATCCAACCAATATACTCAGAACAAAACCCAGACTCAGCAGCTACTACTTTCAATGATCAGCACAACTCACAACCCCTTCTAGATTCCTTTAGACCAGCAGAGAAAAGATCAACTCCCCCTATCTAAGATAACCAGTGTACCTTTGCAAAAAGAACACCTTAAATGAATGGAAAACATAAGACTCATCTTCATGTCTTCAAGAGCGCCTCTGTTCAACTCACCTGCTGAACGCATTCACTTAGTGCTTAATCACATAATTCCCTCTTAAATGGTTAACTAAAGCTCTAGATGGAGATGAACATTTGAGCACACTTGCTGAGCACTTTCACGTATTGTACTTTCACTCTTGGAGAACACATTCAATTATCCTGACTGGTATGAAACTGCTCACAGACTCCACAAATTATCAGCTTTACTGAGATCTAATTTCTTCAAGAGACACTTGTAGCACAAAACTTTCTGATCAGATCACATCATATGACACAATTCCTCTGCCATTACATTCAAAAATTAGTAGTCATGCTTTGCCAGAACATACAATTACAACCAAGCTCAAAATCTTCACATTCTAATCCACATAGTCAGAAACACCTCTTCTGACAGTAATGCTTGAGCATCCATCTCCACATGAAGTTACCATTAGGCTATTCGTGAGGAACATAAGAATCACCATCCTCCTTCAAACAAACTGTTAGATAAGGATCAAAGTCACATAGATCCCCCAACTCTCCAAAAGCAGCCATTCCCTATCATACTCTTCATCTTCAGATTTCCAAGAAATCAATACCTGATCTACTTCAGTCTTCTCTATATTCCCCATCCAAGGCAGACCTTCTACTTCATCATTCTCCCGTATGACTATGTAGACGCTCCTTAGGCATAATGTATGCACCAACCTCCAAAACCAGAACAAAATCATCCTTCACCAAGGATATTCAACCAGATAATGTCCCAACACAAGTTAGAACATTTACCACACACCAAGATATCATCACCATGATTCTTGATATGCTCCACCAACTGGACTTACTATGCATAGTAATCCAAAGAGCTAGAGAATTAAACTCTTATCCACCTTCATGAAGAATAATCTCCTTGAGTCTTCAACTCATCACCCTTCTGCCCAAGAGTAACTTGTTCCAAGACCATCCTCAATAATAACCAGCTGCCACACTCTGATTATCCACTTCTGAGATCAACCAAATGCCACAGTTTGATCACCTCATTCATGAATCCTCACGTTTGTCAGAACTCTCACAAAGATATCTTGATCCACAAAGGAAACTTGATCTTCAAGTCACATGTTCCACTTGCTCAAAAGCAAACACACTTAGACTCCCTAAGCCATGGTCATGTAACATCTTCTCCTTCCTGCAGCTCCCGCAAACTGCCATGAGAACGATCTTTTTGAAACATCCTATCATTCCTGTAGATCACCCTATCATTAGCTGATGTGCCACATTACCAGCTGAGACTCCTGATGTTAAGCTAGATGTCAGAACATTATGATATCCAGCTGTTGAATTCAGCTCTTCCTTCTGCCACTTAGAAGAACCTCCTCCCTTTGCAGAACCAGATTTCCATGCTCTCATAGACTTGATTCACCAATCAAGTTTGAGTAAACAGCCTCCATCCTGCTCAGAAACTCCAAAGACTTCAATCCTACCACATCTGAATCTTTAGAAAATAAGTAATCCAAGACTACCTTATAGCAATACCAAAGACTGCCACTTTCCTTAGTAGAGCCGTCAATAGAAAGTCAAAGATAACTGCCACTTATCCTCGACCTTCACAACCAGAGAAAACACCATGCTCCCAACCACTTAGATAAACTGATCCAAGCTGAAACCCTCAAGATTATGAAGTCTTCAACAGCACCAATAAAGAGCCACACAGAGAAAAGTATATTCTCAACACTTCAACAGTCCTGCAACAGACATGTACATAGTCTCCCGTCTATGTATTTTGTCATTAGTTGCAAGCACATCCTCAAAAGCAGATAAATACTCAACTCCAGTCAAGGTAACTGCCATCTGCTGAATCTTCTCATCATGACTACCACAAAACTCTTCCAGATAAGGTCAGTGTCTTGATCTTTTACTCTACTCTGAGCAAAGAACTGAAATGATGTTTCAACATCAGTTCTGACATATCTCCTAATCGTATTCATTCACACATATCTCTTTTCAAGGAACATACGAGAGCATATCAACATCTTCCAAAAATAGACCTACAAAACTGCAGTAACTTGCATAACGCACTCTTCCAGATGCTTCTTCTAATAAGTACAAGGTTCAGACCTTCTAACCAAGGAGTAATAACTGCCATACCAACGACTACCTGCTACTTTGAATCCTTCAAAGCACAATACTGAAAGAGCTCAAACAACCACCAATTGACCACCGGCTGAATTGCCCTGCTACTGCACTAACTCTTGGATGCCTTCTCCCTTCTCTTCAACTAGCATCAAAAAATGTTTAACTTCACAGCTTCAGTGATTCTTCAAAACAGCTACAATCTAATAGGTCCTTGACTTAGCATTTACAATAAACTGCTCATGTGTAGCGCGATGTCGAGACATTAGAATTGACATATTAAGCTCAGCTTCTTTCTTGATGAAACTTCCTCCTCATTCGGTCATCACAACTAAGCTTAAGAGATAACTTATCAAGATCTTCACTCCCGCATGAAAGATTTGACAGTGATACTCTTTTGCTTTGTCTCCACCCTCTTCTTTCATTGTTAAAGAAGGAATCAATGTTCTGGACAGATTGGTCTTCAATACCTGATTTAAAATATATTCTTCTTCAAAAAAACTGAAACTTCTATGTCATACAATCTTTACTAAGATACATTCACCTTTTGATCACTTCTTTCCCAAAACACAGATAAGAGATAATCCTCATGCAAACTGCAACATCATAGAATATCCTGCTGAGGAGACCAAACCCTAATGTCTTTCCAAGAGCATACCTTCCTAGAATCTCACCACCAGAGATACAAGAACCAACCAGGGTTACATCAGATACCATGCAGCGGAACACACAACAACTCCTCAACAACCTTCAGGCACTACTCAATAATCCTTGCACACCATAAACCAAGTGCCAACAAATCAAACTCATGACAGCAGTTCTCCTGATAAAAACAGACATACCCTGTCATGAATAGTCCATCCTTCACTTCAAGGGATCATACAAACAACTATATGAACTGACCAACTCCATAACTCAGCAAAACTATCTTCCTTTCTCATGAACCAGAAAGTATCTTCCCTAGATCTCATCCAGAAACAGACAGGATGCCTGCTCTGATACCAATTGAAATTCTGGTACAGATGTGTGATGTCTTTGTGTAATGTCACAACATCGCAATCTGCTGAACAAGGCAATAATAGAAACTGTGATGTTATGTGTGATGTTACAGCAACACACTCTGCAATGTAAAACAACAGAAAACTACAGAATTGCACTAACAAGGATTGTTCACCCAGTTCGGTTCAACAACCTACATCTGGGGGCATACCAAGCCAGGAAGGAAGTCCACTATTAGTATTATCAAATTACAGACTCAACAGACCAGTTGACAATCTACCTAATTCAATCACTACCCAATGACCCTTCTACCTAAGTCCTCCCTAGGTAAGAGACTCCATCTCACTCCCAATCATCGCAATGATGTCTAGCAGTCAACTACACCGTTACTGCATCAACAGCTTGATTACCAAATAACTCTTCACGAACATAACCTTAGAAGACACACTTCCATGACAACCCTTGGAGTTGCTTCAAAGCTTCCTCCAAGAACAATAAAATACTCATTACCTACAGGTTTCTAAGTAATAACACAGTGACCATCTCATAACCCGAGTGGTTCACTTATACAAAGCCCTAATGATCTACATCTTGGAACCGCACCTATTCTAGGTTACAAGCATTCTATTTATAACCTTTTTCCTACTGGATATGGGCCTTCAAATCCCAGTAAATCTTCTGCTACAAATCTCCAAAAGATTCTGCTATAAAATAGATCTTCAATTAAATCTTCAATCAGCTCTTCATAATTAACTCTTAATTATTCTTCATATCTTTTAGCCTTAAAAACATCTCCACATAATATTTCCAGGATATTATGTATCTTTTAAATCTTCACTTTTAATTCAGCTGCAAGATCTTCTCCACACAAATAGGCAAGATCTTCTCCACACAAATAGGTGAGATCTTCTCCACACAAATAGGAACAATTCTCCATGTCTATTTGCATGAAAATAGCAACAAGATCTGCTCCACATTTGATTGTAACAGAATATATCTATTCCATGATATTCTCCTGCAATCTCTCAATCAGATCTTATCCTTAACATACTTGCACATGCGCAGCCCTAAAACTTACCAAACTGATGTTCTGTCATCTGATGTTATGACATCGGGTTTGACATCAGCACAAAACTGCAACCCTTAAAAACTTAACATAACCAGAATGTTAACTAAACATAACAAGGCTGTTAAAAACTTATGTTGAAACATCAACCATGACATCAACATTGTTTTAACAAAATTCTAGCCAACTACAAGAATTAACAATCTCCCGCTTTGGCTAATTTTGGCTAAAACAATTTCAGCCTACATTAGAACAACTTGCAGCAGAAACGAACACTTTCACATCAGCATAGGGCAAACTCCCCCTCAAACCAAGAACCAGCTCACAGCTGTTCAAACACTCTCCCCCTCAACTGCTGCACCATATCAGAAAAGGCTTCACAACCACACCTTGGCAACCACTAGGCTAACTCTCCCCCTTTTTAGCCATAATTGGACAAACTCTGAACTTAGCAGCAAGCACAAAAAAAATTCCAAAGGCAAACTCTGAATCATCCAACCAATATACTCAGAACAAAACCCAGACTCAGCAGCTACTACTTTCAATGATCAACACAACTCACAACCCCTTCTAGATTCCTTTAGACCAGCAGAGAAAAGATCAACTCCCCCTATCTAAGATAACCAGTGTACCTTTGCAAAAAGAACACCTTAAATGAATGGAAAACATAAGACTCATCTTCATGTCTTCAAGAGCGCACTCTCTGTTCAACTCACCTGCTGAACGCATTCACTTAGTGCTTAATCACATAATTCCCTCTTAAATGGTTAACTAAAGCTCTAGATGGAGATGAACATTTGAGCACACTTGCTGAGCACTTTCACATATTGTACTTTCACTCTTGGAGAACACATTCAATTATCCTGACTGGTATGACACTGCTCACAGATTCCACAAATTATCAGCTTTACTGAGATCTAATTTCTTCAAGAGACACTTATAGCACAAAACTTTCTGATCAGATCACATCATATGACACAATTCCTTTGCCATTACATTCAAAAATTAGTAGTCATGCTTTGCCAGAACATACAACTACAACCAAGCTCAAAATCTTCACATTATAATCCACATAGTCAGAAACACCTCTTCTGACAGTAATGCTTGAGCATCCATCTCCACATGAAGTTACCATTAGGCTATTCGTGAGGAACATAAGAATCACCATCCTCCTTCAAATAAACTGTTAGATAAGGATCAAAGTCACATAGATCCCCCAACTCTCCAAAAGCAGTCATTCCCTATCATACTCTTCATCTTCAGATTTCCAAGCAATCAATACCTGATCTACTTCAGTCTTCTCTATATTACCCATCCAAGGCAGACCTTCTACTTCATCATTCTCCCGTATGACTATGTAGACGCTCCTTAGGCATAATGTATGCACCAACCTCCAAAACCAGAACAAAATCATCCTTCACCAAGGATATTCAACCAGATAATGTCCCAACACAAGTTAGAACATTTGCCACACACCAAGATATCATCACCATGATTCTTGATATGCTCCACCAACTGGACTTACTATGCATAGTAATCCAAAGAGCTAGAGAATTAAACTCTTATCCACCTTCAAGAAGAATAATCTCCTTGAGTCTTCAACTCATCACCCTTCTGCCCAAGAGTAACTTGTTCCATGACCATCCTCAATAATAACCAGCTGCCACACTCTGATTATCCACTTCTGAGATCAACCAAATGCCACAGTTTGATCACCTCATTCATGAATCCTCACGTTTGTCAGAACTCTCACAAAAATATCTTGATCCACAAAGGAAACTTGATCTTCAAGTCACATGTTCCACTTGCTCAAAAGCAAACACACTTAGACTCCCTAAGCCATGGTCATGTAACATCTTCACCTTCCTGCAGCTCCCGCAAACTGCCATGAGAACGATCTTTTTGAAACATCCTATCATTCCTGTAGATCACCCTATCATTAGCTGATGTGCCACATTACCAGCTGAGACTCCTGATGTTAAGCTAGATGTCAGAACATTATGATATCCAGCTGTTGAATTCAGCTCTTCCTTCTGCCACTTAGAAGAACCTCCTCCCTTTGCAGAACCAGATTTCCATGCTCTCATAGACTTGATTCACCAATCAAGTTTGAGTAAACAACCTCCATCCTGCTCAGAAACTCCAAAGACTTCAATCCTACCACATCTGAATCTTCAGAAAATAGGTAATCCAAGACTACCTTATAGCAATACCAAAGACTGCCACTTTCCTTAGTAGAGCCGTCAATAGAAAGTCAAAGATAACTGCCACTTATCCTCGACCTTCACAACCAGAGAAAACACCATGCTCCCAACCACTTAGATAAACTAATCCAAGCTGAAACCCTCAAGATTATGAAGTCTTCAACAGCACCAATAAAGAGCCACACAGAGAAAAGTATATTCTCAACACTTCAACAGTCCTGCAACAGACATGTACATAGTCTCCCGTCTATGTATTTTGTCATTAGTTGCAAGCACATCCTCAAAAGCAGATAAATACTCAACTCCAGTCAAGGTAACTGCCATCTGCTGAATCTTCTCATCATGACTACCACAAAACTCTTCCAGATAAGGTCAGTGTCTTGATCTTTTACTCTACTCTGAGCAAAGAACTGAAATGATGTTTCAACATCAGTTCTGACATATCTCCTAATCGTATTCATTCACACATATCTCTTTGCAGGGAACATACGAGAGCATATCAACATCTTCCAAAAATAGACCTACAAAACTGCAGTAACTTGCATAACACACTCTTCCAGATGCTTCTTCTAATAAGTACAAGGTTCAGACCTTCTAACCAAGGAGTAATAACTGCCATACCAACGACTACCTACTACTTTGAATCCTTCAAAGCACAATACTGAAAGAGCTCAAACAACCACCAATTGACCACCGGCTGAATTGCCCTGCTACTGCACTAACTCTTGGATGCCTTCTCCCTTCTCTTCAACTAGCATAAAAAAATGTTCAACTTCACAGCTTCAGTGATTCTTCAAAACAGCTATAATCTAATAGGTCCTTGACTTAGCATTTACAATA